>CM060474.1:18669897-19174897 GCA_030544235.1 Lepturacanthus savala
ATACACATACATACATACATACATACACGCATACATATACACATACATACATACATACATACACGCATACATATACACATACATACATACATACATACACGCATACATATACACATACATACATACATACATACACGCATACATATACACATACATACATACATACATACACGCATACATATACACATACATACATACATACATACACGCATACATATACACATACATACATACATACATACACGCATACATATACACATACATACATACATACATACACGCATACATATACACATACATACATACATACATACATACACGCATACATATACACATACATACATACATACATACACGCATACATATACACATACATACATACATACATACACACACGCATACATATACACATACATACATATACACATACACGCATACATATACACATACATACATATACACATACACGCATACATATACACATACATACATATACACATACATACATACATACATACATACATACATACACGCATACATATACACATACATACACACATACATATACACATACATACATACACACATACATACACGCATACATATACACATACATACACACATACATACATACACGCATACATATACACATACATACACACATACATACATACACGCATACATATACACATATACACACACATACGTATATACACGCATACATATACACACACATACGTATATACACGCATACATATACACACACATACGTATATACATACACGCATATGTATATACATGTATGTGTGTATGTATGTGTGTGTGTATGTATGTATGTATGTGTACATGTATGCGTGTATGTATGTGTGTATATGTATATGTGTGTGTCTTTTTTCCTGGCAGGTCTGAAGTAGGCCATGAAATATATATTACATTTTATATAAATGTTCTTAAAAAAACTTTAAGAAGCCTGTAGGAACCTGAAGTATATGTAGATGAATGGTCACTAAAAATCATTTACTAGACTTTTTAATATTCTGTTTGCTGGTTCAGAGGTTTTAGTGAAAACATATTTTGTATATGGACGTAATACACTTTTAAAACAAATCTCATCTCATGAGAAACAAATCTAATTGAACTAATACATACTAATACTAATACTTTGCCGGTAGATCTGCAAAAGAGGTATTAAGTTTTATATAAATGGTCTTAAAAAGACTTGAATTTAACTTGAAGAAACCACCCATACCTGGAAATCATCTTTTAACGGCGGCCCTCTCTTCTCCCTCCACCCTCTTTCTCAGGCGGTGACTAACCCAGACGTCGCTGCCAAGAAGAAACTCAAGAAGAACAAAAACAAAATCGAAGCCAAAAAGAGGAAGATCGAGTTCCTTCGGCCCGGATATAAAGCGAAGAAGCAGCGGAGCCACGCTCTCAAAGACCTGGCCATGGTGAAATGAGCCGTGCTGTTTGCTCTGGGTCTGTTGACCCAGAACTGACTCAGGCAGCCTCCTGTTGACTGAACAGACTCGTTACATAATCTTTTATACGTCTATTTAATGTGTTGCTGAAGAAAACGCCACAGGGAACAAGGATCTAACCATGCAACATCTTTTTGGGCTTTACGGTTTGTTGCACATTCAGTGTGTGTGTGTATAAGAATGATAAGCTGATGGTTTTGAATTGGAAATCAGAGCTGAATCTGTTTTATTTTCCTGCAGTGAACAGAGAGAAGAATTCTTCTCAGATTTATATCATGTGCAGTTAAATGTACAACTTTTTGTAATTAAAAAAACATTTTGAATGATTTGATCTGGTGTGAATTAAATCAGACTCAACACAACCTGGTACAACCACTGATAGCAATCTTTACTGAGAATCATTTTCACTGTACAAGCAAATATAAATATGCAATCATAAAACTTTGAGCATACAGTTAGTGTTCAGTAACTAAATGACTAATATGCCAAAGCTGCACTCAAAGATTTCAATGAAAAATGGAAAAAAGGCCTTTACTAAATTATTTAAAAACAAATTGAGACCAACACAAATGAACAGGGGAATAAATCAATGAGATTACATCTGAACTTCAGTACAAAAACAGCACAGGCTGCAGTAACTCATTGTTGCCTGAGGACATACAGTAGGTTTGTTGTTTTGAATTAACCTTGAAGTCAAATTATTTTCACTTTGCAAATTCCAGCAGAAAATCTGAACATTCCAGACTCCATTTTCACCTTTATGGAGAAACGCTGCCTCCCAGTGGATCTTCATGGTATCTCACCACTCATGAATAAGATAATTGATTTCTGATTGATTTCAGAATCCTGCGATGTTAATTAGTGTCCTTGTGATTGCTGTAGAGTAAGTGGATGGGATTTACAGCCTGTTCTTAATCCAGGAGGAGTTATTTCACTTTGAACACAGGTGTTTTTATTTATATTTCATTTTTTAACATAATCTTAGCTATACTGCAGTCCTACGGCTTTCTAAAACCTTCACTTGTTCCACCAGCATTGGAAGAGATGGAGCCGTGTGTGTGTGCCTCGTATGGTTGTTACTGCAGCCTTCAGTCCCAGGCGTAAAAGGCATTGGGGGGTTTTTGGCCAAGGCTTCAGGTGGGAAGAGTGCAATCACTGGTCCAGAGGAGGGAGGGGGAAGTCAGTCACAAGGTTTCATACAGAAGGGTCAAAGGTCAGGAGTATATACACAGAATGGGTGGGTGTCTTTACTGCCGGCTCTTGAGGGAATCCACCAGCCTGTGAGGAGAGAAAGAGCAAATATAATTAAGTCAAAGTAAACAAATATGTACCAATATGAGCGTTTCCTGAAAGACGCAGCGATATTTAACCGGATGTTTCTTCCTACTCTTGTATACCACATTGTGAAGCCTACCATTCCATTGCCTCATCCAGGCCTGTGCCCTTGGTAGCTGAGGTCTTGAAGATCTGCCATTTCCTGTCTTTGAGGGCGGGAAGGCCGAGAGAGTTCGCGACCTCGGCGGGTGTCATCGCCATGTCCATGTCCTGCTTGTTTGCAAAAACCACCAGGATCGCCTTCTTCAGCTCTTCCTCCTGGATTAAATAACACAAAAGCTGATGAATACTTCACAAAAACAAACTGGTGAAGACAAAGATCCAGCAGCTTGAGTTTAAATACCTAGAATTCATGTATCCTGGCTTTAATATAAAGTACTATACAGCTCTACAGCTAAATAAGACATTAATATCACATTAATCTCTGCTGGTAAAATAGTTCAACAAGTTTGTTCAATTTGTTTAGTTTCTGTATTTAAAATTAACCCCCTCACCTCCAACATGGCCACCAGCTCTGACTTTGAGATGCCCATCCTGTCACGGTCACTGCTGTCAACCACATAGATGACTGCGTCTGTGTTGGAGTAATAACACCGCCAGTACGGCCTGTGGAGCAGCGAGAGGTCGACCATAGGTTGGATTAATGAAAAGGGTTAAAGTGGTTAAGACAAAGTGAGGACAAGAAGCGTTTAACCATTTAAAAAGTGAGGTGAAAACCAGGAGAATGAATAATAAAGAGATGAGTAAAGACATTTCACACCAGAGCTAAACTTATGTGGTTGTAACAGTAGCAAGAATCTATTCGAATGTCTTTAAAGCTTCTTTTTGAACCCCATTTACAGAATGCTACTAGAGCAACAAGCCCATCCTGGTTACATAGGTACATTTTCACACATTCACACCTGAGGAGTTAAAGCTTCCATCTGTCACGCTAACACCTACCTGATACTCGTCTGTCCTCCAAGATCCCACACCTGGAACTTCAGATTCTTGTATGTGACGGTCTCCACGTTAAAGCCGATCGCTGTGGAGAGAAATCAGCAGAAAACATGAACCTGATTAGTAATCTGGATCCATATTGTGCATTTACTGCTGTAATTATATGCACTAATCTTTATTTAGTTTCTATTTTATTCTTCTAGGCTGATAGCAAGACAGAAATAATGTTGAATCTTAGGTTTTGCAGACACTAAATAACCAAGAGGTTAGGGAACATACCCTAAAAAGGACAATTTTGTCAAATATTTTCCCATATTCGTGTTTCTAACTCCCAACCACAAGCCTGAAAGGAAGGTTTGTGTTGCTGTAGGAAGCATAATTACCACAGTCATTCCTCCAGAACAAGAAACACAGTACTGTTGTGTAATTAACAACATCAACATAACTTTTAAGTAAAGTACAGTGTTGACTAAGCACATGGATCCCTCAATATATGGGCAGAACATACATTTAAAGCCTCAGGATTCAAAAAATCCTACTTAAAAATAACTCCCATAGATCATCATGCATGCATGTTGGGTTTTTTAATCCAATTGCTTAAGATTTATTAAAACATTGTTTGATTTACAACCTGTATCACTGCTATCCTCATTCATAGTAGATTGGTCATGCAGAAGTAGTGAGGGGAAGTTTTCAGATGAAAGATGGCACCACTACAAACTGTATTTACTGTAATGAAATCTGCTCACTAAAAGCCTGGGAACCTTATTGTATTGTCACCAGCCTCACTTCTCCCCAGTCAAACAAGAATGTCGACCAGACTGGTTGTATGTGTTTGTCGAGTCTGTAACAGCTCAATAGTTTTTCTACTGGTGGCGCTGTTAATTATCTAGTTACAGTACAGGAAACGGTTGTTGTCATACAATGATGTAAATCATGCACTTGATAAACCGAATGAGGATATGAGGAGGGACAAACAATACACAAGCCTGGCAGTGCAATGCAACAAGAGCAAAGTGGTACATACTGGGGATGGTGGTGACCACCTCTCCAACCTGCAGCCGGTACAGGATGGTCGTTTTCCCTGCACCGTCCAAACCCAGAATCAAAATCCTCATCTCCCTGGTGCCAAATAGGCCTGAGAAGAGACTGGAGAAGAAGCCACCTGGAGACATAAAAACAGGAAAAACATTTTTAGTCACTGTGCGATGATGAATTAGGCCTGAACAATCTAATGTATTAGATCAAAAATCAAGATTTCAGGCAATGATCTTGAAATAGTCAAAGCTGTGATTTGTGTCCAGGAGTCATAATTATTTCTAAAATGGCTTCAGCAGGATTAAAATGTACATCCACAGAATAGAAGCAGAATCGGGGGTTAATACATGGCTCACAGAAGACAAGAACCACAAAACAATTGTTCCATTTCTACATTTGAGCTGTAGTTCAGGTTCCCTTCTAAACTAGAGCATCTTGCCCTCAAATGAGTCACCATGAAAGCATTGTAGCCTAACAATTTTTCCATTTGGGTATGAAAAACACACCAAGTGTGGGCGTTAAGAGGTTCGGCTTTTCAAATTAAACTTTGAGTTTAGATTTACAACACACAAACCAACACAAAAGCAAACCATCCATCATCTTCATGATGAAATGGATACTCTGGTAACCACAATGATGGGCGTTTTTCATGTCAACTCAAATAATCAGTGGTGGACAATGTAATCAGATCCTTTTACTTGAATAAAAACAGTTGTCAAAAAATACTCAAATATCAACAAAATCTACTTAAAGTATGAAAGATGTATTATAGTATATTACACTATTTGTTTTAATCACTTAATTCATGTGAGAACATTTTAATGATTTGTTTTATAAGTGTGGAATTACTTTGCGATACTTTGAAGATTGATAGTAAAAGTACTGCAGTATACGGGCAAATTTAATATAATATAGTTAATAGAATATTACGTTATATCAATTAATGACTTAAGGTGAAGCGTAACTAAAGCGGCCACATACTTGTAGTGGAGTAGAAAGTATAGTTCCCTCTGAAATGTAGTAGAGTGGAAGTAGCATCAAATGGAAATACTCAAGTAAACGTACTTTCCATCGTTGCAAATAATAAAACACACGTGTTAAAACACTATTTGAACAGCTGAATAAATCAATTACAGAAACAAGAGAAAGGCTGGATTTAATGTCGGGGACCTTTTCTACAGCTGGAACTTGTTTTATTGCTGCGAGGCCTAACAAACAATTATCCGAGATTTAGCTAAAAACTGAAAGGTGTAGTTTATTTAAACCATTTTTAGATAAGTCATCGATGCATTTGTGCAAATATTTTAATAAAACCAAGTTAAGCTAAATAGCCTGAAAGGAGAACGTTAAGGAGCTGTCCACACCAAGACAGCTAGCTAGCAAAAGTTAGCTAGCGCGAGACAAACAGACGTTTTAGCGGCTAATTATTCACAACCCGGCACGTTATAAACGCACAACATGGACAAACACGTAATTAATCCGTCACTAATTAAAACACTGACCCATTTTGATGAGACGAGGGTCCTTATATCAGCAGCGAGAGCGCGGAGCAGGTGAGACAGGAAGCTGCTTCCGGGTGGCTGACGTGTCTCTGAATGACGTCACTGCCTCGCGCTTGATTTAGCAAAAGCACATTCAACACTTTTTTAAAAAAATCCATTTTAACCCAGAATTTAAATAAACAATTTCACACTGACAGGATGTGTTTAAAAGCTCAACATTACATAAACATTACTATATTAATTGCGCTAGAGGAGTTTCGGGAAGCGTTTTTCGTCCATAGGACCACATTTCCCATAAGCCCCCGCTGCACACTGTTACAAACCCTATGCTGCCTTCAATTTCTACTGGGACGTCGAAATTTTCAAATTACTAGTGGGAAATTTCAGCTTCTCGGATTTCGGTACTTTGGAGATCCTCAAAACCCCTGAGATAAAGTCCCAAAACACTAAATAAATTATCTTCATATATATATATATATATATATATATATATATATATATATATATATATATATATATATATATATATATATATATATATATATATATATATATATATATATAAATATATATATATATATATATATATATATATATATATATATAAATATATATATATATATATATATATATATATATATATGAATGGTTGAATAATGAGAAATGCCATTAAGATCCACTGGGAGGCAGCATTTCTTCAGACATTTCCAATTTTATTCTGTATTATCTATTCAAAAGTTGTATGAAACGTTCAGATTTTCTAGTGGCATTAGCAAAGTGAAATAATTTGTCTTCATAAATGTATTTAAAAATTGAACATGAACATATCTTAGTATCTGGCTATTGTATCTCCTGACCAGCCCTCTCTTTATATTCACATAGTACTTCATCTTTTGCATATTTTTTTAAATATATATATTTCTTAACTATTTATTCACCTATGCTCCTTTGTCATATCTCATGTCTAAATGTATCATACTTTAGCCTGAGATGCATAACTGTCCTGTATATATTCTATTTTTGTAGTGTATTTTGAGACTCTAATGCATAGAAATACCAAAGGAAAAGGAGCTTTATTAATTTGTCCTTGGTTCTTCAACTAAGCTAACTGAAGGACATTTGGCACTAATAATAACATCAATCAAATGCATGGAAAATGACCTCAGGAAATGTCTCATGCATTCGAATGGGTTGGTCATTGGTATCAAATGTCCTTCAATTAACAGGTTTGGGCCCTCGGGGATACTGTTAAAGAGATATAGCCAAAAAAAAATTTTAGACTTACATTTCTCTGTAAATAGGTCAGAACTATATATTAAAAATACATTGACGAAATAATTTCTTAGCATTTACGTGTGTTAAAATAAACATTTCTGCAGAACATAAATGCGGTACTAGAAATTCTGACTTGTCATGAACATACCACGGCTGCGTCTTTGATGTGGGCGGTGATTGACGTTGAAAATGGGCGGAGCTGGATGTCCGACACGTTCAGCCCCGCCCCCCGCAGACCGCAGCCATTACTCAGTTTCCCATCCACCTGTATAGAAAGTGCCGCTGAGGAGAAGAAGACGGGGGTACGTTCAAGAACCAAAACAGATTCGTGTTCCCAAATGTTCGCCAGCAGTTGTTGACGAATCTGGAGTGAAACGGTCCTGAATGCAGCTCATGTTAGACGAAGGAGTTGCCCTCTCTGAAACAGCATCACATTATGATCACCTCCGATTAGGAAGATTTTAAAGCTTGAATGTGCAAAAGCCGCCCGCGCGTGACGCCCCTTTGATGCAAAAACACATCCTTTCGCAACAATTTGGAATAACTTCGCGATGCGGGAGGAGTCGCCCTGAGCCGCGTTTGTTATCCCCGCATGGACCCGCTGCCCGTCGGCTGAGAGACATCATTCACGATCCGCGGTGAGACTGAACGAGGCGGGATGGTGGAGCGGTCGGACCGAGCCCCGCTGCTGGACTGGGAGGAGGTTCCGGCGTCCGCGGAGAAGGACCGACTGTCGAGCCCCTCCAACAGCCGCGCCTCCGCGCCCGGGTTCGGGTGGAACAGCAGCAGCAGCGGCGGTCCGGGGGGTCCCGCTCCCGGCGCAGACGGCTGCAGCGCCCCGCCCGCGACCTCCAGCGCCCCGGCGGCGGCGGCGGAAGGCGCGCTGCATCCCGACAAGGAGGCGCATCCCTCGGATTCAGGACCGAGGGACGCGCCGCTGCTGGAGGACAGGATGGTGAAATGGGAGGAGAAGGACCAGATTGTGTCGGTCTTTGTGGTCACATTCAATACCAGATCAGGTGGGGAATATTACAAAAATACATATGCATAGAATCATCACTGGTATATTGCATAAAATGCAAAATATTTCCATAAAACTAAAATAAATGAGGTGTTTTTATTATAAATGTGGGAAAAAAGGGAAAAAAAATAGATGAAGCCTGCCTCGCCTAACAGGCTTCAACCAATTCTCGCACATACAGGTGTGGCTCTTTCTGACCTGGCCTTGAAGTTTCGAGGAATAATTAAAAAGCCCCGATTCCCCTTCACAAAATATACACGTCAAACATGTCAGCATGACTTCTTCGATGGAAATCAATCACCTGCAGACAGATGAGGGCATATTCATATTTAATGAGGGCCAGTACTGAAATAGGATCCATTCAGGTCTCGTGCGTTTATTATCAGATAATTAAAGAAGAAACATGATGCTGAGACAATTATTTTGCAGGAGAGTAGATCAGGTTTGATATGCATGGAATATATATATTTCTGATATTATCACACAATGTTTGAAGCCAACAAGACCAGATTATCTGGATCAATTCCTGCTCTGCATGTACAGTCAATACCCTGTTGTCCACTAATGAGCTGGGCTGATACCATGTGTTCTCATTAGTGCTGGAACTCAGATTGCATCCATGTTTGTGCACCTGATGAAGAAAGCAGTGACATTTATTGAATTTGCACTAAAATCTGAAGGAAGAACACAACACAGAATCATCACATTTGCGCCAAAATATCACAAAAATGATTTTATATATTGCAGTATTTATTCATTTGAATTATGTTTTTAGGGGTTTTATTCAATTTCACAATTCAATTTTAAGAAATTGAATTGTGATTTTTCCTTATTGGCTGATTTAATGGACGTGTCCATTTATGTGTAGATTAAGCAGCAACATAGGACACTATTTATATAACATAGACCTTCTTATAATTATAAAGCAGTACAAATGTTACTTTCTATGATGGGGACCTGTAGTAGTTGGGAATTAATCAATTAATCAACATCCTGATGGTTCCATATTTAAGATAAATATCTTAAAATACATATAAAAGCCAATATTGAACATTTATACATAGAATCCAGATTTAATTTCTCAATTATGATTGGGATTATGATTATTATATCGAAGAAAAGCATTCTGATTTTGTGCTGAGGAAAATTATTATACAACTGTTATAATAAAAGGGATAAAAGACAAAAAATGTGTTGTGTACTGCAAGTTGTGACACAAAAATCATGATTTTTGTTTAAAAAATGATAAAAAAGGACTTTTAAATAAAGTCATATATATATATATATATATATATATATATATATATATATATATATATATATATATATATATAAATTTATGCAAAGAGACAGATCAGCACATTTTTTTCCAAAATGGCTGCCAACAATACAATAAATACACTACTATTTCACAATAAGATAAACATTCATATAAAATACTGTTGATCGGAAATATTTGTCCCAATACAAATGTAAATATAGCAATGAATGAAAATACTTCTCATACTGTAAATTTAGTTGTTTCCTTAAAGAAAACATGCATTTTAAAATAAAAAATGTGCAGAATTTGCTGCTAAAATCGTAATAATGTACAGTAACACACAAGCTTTGCTATTATAGTTATAACAGAAGAAGCAATGGCAGGTATTCCGATAAGAATATATATATATATATTGCAGTAATGTCCTTTAACTCCTCTACTAATAATGACTTTTTAAACAAGCTTAACTTTACATGAAAGCTAAACACTTAGAGTCAATCACAGGTGTCAACGTGTCGATGGAACATCTCTGGTCTTCAGCTGCAGGTGTCTCGTAGTGGACGATACAGACCTGACGTCTGATCAGCACCAGTTATTTTGCACAAACTCCAGTGACACACACTGAAATCGGCTAATGAATAGATTGAAAACCGCACTGGCTGAGTCACCTCCTCCGTTTCCCGGCCTCATATCAGACCATATTTGCTCAGCTGCTGCTCGAGCGTCATTGCTGCACTGACACATAATGAATTCCGAGGAATCCGAGTTGGGCCGTGTCGCTGTTGTTTTGTAAAAAACATATAAAGATAAAGATTTAAACGTTTGTTACTGTGCCAGCTGCCATGGTTCAATGTTATCATTCTCCTTTGTGTGTGTGTGTGTGTGTGATAGGCAACATGCTGGAGTGGTGTCTGCCCAAAGACATGGACCTGGAGGGAGTCGAGTTCAAAGCCATTGCTAGCGGCTCCCATCGAGTCACCACAGACTTTATGTAAGTGTGTGTGTGGTTTTCTATTCCCACCTTGTGATGAGGCTATTTCCCCCCGTTCTCCTAGCATCAGCTGAAAGGGGGGGGGTCCTCACAATAACCCTTGAAGTCATGGTCCTCACAAGTATAGCAAAACGTGTGTGTGTGTGTGTAACATTCAGCCAGATCAGGAACCGGCCCCTCTTTATTTTTTTTTATTTAACCAGCTAATAATAAACCCATTGAGATAAAGATCTCTTTTTCTAAGGGTGACCTGGCTGAGAGGTCAGCAACACACGTCACAAAACTTAACTACATTAAATTAAATACTATATTGAAAAATAAAGTGCAGCAGAAACACTTTGATGCTAACGTGCAATATAAGTTACAAAACATAAGTGTGTAGTTAGGATGTTAAAATGCAGTAGTTTACAGTAAAATAACTAAAACACACAGACACTGTCTGATGGACTCTTTTTTGTCTGTTCCATAAAATGGAACAGAAAGTTCTAAATGGAACAAGTTCAGCCATTTTAGGTTCAGGCCCCTCTGCTGTCAATCAGTAGCCAAGTTAATCATGTACAGTAGAAGGTGTTTGCACAGCAGAGGAATTTGCTCACATTCTCTGTGACTTAAAGCAGTGGTTCTCAAAGTGGGGTCCAGGGACCCTCAGGGGTCCTTGAGGTGGCTCCAGCAATTATTTTAATTATAAGTAAGGGTGTGCAATTAATTTAATGTTTATCCTGATTTTGCACAAACTCCTTCATGGTGAATAAATGCATTGTGTAGCTAAAAAAAAATAATCATCAGAATATTTTTTTCCCCCCATAATCGAGCAGTTTTTTATTATAAGTCCATCCATAAGTTAACAAAAATTACATTTTCTTTAATATCTAAAAGCAAAGATCTTACCAGACTGCAACTTTAGGACAAAATCTCATCAAATGAATGAGAAAAAAGATTGAGAAAACACTGAGTTGAGGCACAACCAAAAAAGAAGAAGTCATTCTGAGTATTAGGATGCAGCCCCAGGTCTTTCTCCTGGCAGGACAGATCGACAGAAAGTGTTGCCATGGCAAAAAAAAAAAAAAAAAAAGCACAGCCATCTGGCAGTCTTTGCCTCTTTGCTTTCATGACTCACGGCTTCGTCTGTCTTCTCCCTCCCCTCCGACTCCTCAGCTACTTCCGGAAGGGCTGCTTCTTCGGCCTGGCCTGCTTCGCCAACATGGCGGTGGAGAGCGCGGTGGAGCGGGGGGCGAGGATGAAGTCGGTCGGGATCCTGTCTCCTTCCTACACGCTGCTCTACCGCTACATGAGCTTCCTGGAGCACCAGGTCAGGTAAGAAGAGCCAGGTTGTACCACACTTACAATAATAAGGCTACAACTAATGAATATTTCCACTACTTTCCAATCTCTGTTGTTCTTTGATGGAATAATTGTCCATGATGACATTCCCAGAGCTCAAGGTGATGCCTTTAAATTGATTGTCTTCATCCCAAACATCCAAAAACCCCTCAGAATCTCATTTAGTAGCAGTTTAGCCCTATTAAAATAACGGCCTATGTCATTTTCTGGCCTAATTAATCTCTTGATGATGCTGCCACATCTGGTGAAATCACCTTAATCCTGAGTTGAAAGGATCAGACATTTTACTTAAGATATTTTATTTTTTGCCTAAGTCAAAGTTGTTTGCCCAAGTCAGGATAAAATGACAATTCAAGAAACAAGAATCTGGTGCAGAAGCAGCTCGAAACCCGATTCTTGAATTCATTTCTACTATTTGGGTGATAAAGATATGTTATAGTGTTTTATAGTCATTTAGTCTAAATTCCACAAGTTATACTTTAATAGTAATTTGATATAAAGTGCTGTGCATATCAATAATAATAAATATGCAACGAAATATAAAGAAATAAAGGAAGTTCCTTCTTCAGTCCATTAAACATGCGTCATCTCTTCACTGAAAATTCTCAGGTTTTAAAAAGTCGTCAAAACTGGACGGAGACGAGTTACGTTCAATAAAAACAGACAAAGAAGAACTGATGAAAAATGGATCTGACATTAATTTAAACTTAAATTACCTGGAGTTAAATTAGAGTTTCACTATGGAATGAACAAATCTATATTTTTATTTCTAAATGTCCTGGAGCTTATTTGAATTACCGTGGGGATAGTAAATATTTAACTTTTCCAGTTATTTTTGTCATTTCAGTTTTGTCGTTTGTGTTTCGTGTATTATTTTCCTGTACTTAATTAAAAAAAACACATTTAAAATATAAATCCTTATTTTTTGTGCGGCTTCTAAAAGCCTTTTCACAGATTTCGGCTGCTTGTGCTGCAAAGTTAGTTCCGTGTATTGTTCAACATCACCCTCTAACTCGCCTTTAGCTATTTACTTCAGAAGCTTTTTAATGACTTCAAGAACTGCCTTATTTTTCCCTTTGGATGCATTGTTAGTTAGACAAAAGGGTGAATGTAGTAAAAAAAAAAAATAAAGTAAATTAATTAGTTCATAGGTGAGTTAAAACAAGGCCTCTAGAGGCTGCTAGCGGGGCTTTTATTCTCATTCTGGCCTAGTTCCTCTTCTTTATTTTCTGCTTTTCTCCATCTCACACCGTGCATCTCCTCCAGCTACACTTGCATTAACCCTGTTAATAATCGCTGCTGCAGTTTTTCATCCTGAACCTCTGGTGTCACACGTCCTCCTTTGAACACATATTCCATTCACCCCTCCATCTCCCTGTGCTGTTCACAGTTCCCACACTGCAGCCTCTCCTGGCTCCCAGTCATGCAGCGGTCATGCTGCTTTACTCATCATCGTTCTCATGTCAATCGCTCCAGATTACCCCGCTGCCGACTGCCCCGGCCTCGTCCGTTTCTTATAAAGAGCTCACTGTTGGTCATGAGGTGATTAAGACATTTAGGAATTTATAGATACTCTCGACTTTATTCTCTCTTTTCTGTGTGTGTTTTTCTTCTCTTGGCACTTGCAGCTAGTGGAACTCGGCCAACTTGAAGATGCCACCTCAGGCTGTGGGAACCTTTGGATCTGTATTATTTACTACTTTAAACATTTGATTATAAAAGGAGTAATCAATCAGTAATCAAAATAGTAAAAAAACAGAATCCTGCATACTCTGTCTTGATTATATTAGGTAGAAAATAGCAAAAAACAGCCACATTTCTGTTTCTATTTCTAAGCATCCACTCACTTAGTTGCATATTTTCTCCCTGAGTGACATCCAACCCTTGTATCAGTGAACACTGGAACAGTTCAGGCTGTTGCTGCTGAATCAGGGATTCAAGGAGAGAAAGAGGTGAATCTGTTAGTATCAAAAAGAGCTGCACAGTATCTAGATTAACCACATGTGTTCCACACTTTTTAAAACTCAAAATCTCTGTGATGAAGGAGTTAATTTGTCGTTTTGAACATTTACTTTTGGGGGGAAATCCCCAAATAAGTTGTCAGAAAATATTTCTGATGTTTCTGATGTCCAAATTCTCCAGTTCCAGCTCCTAAAAGATATTATTTTCTGGTTTCTTTAGTCTTCTATAATAGTAAACTGATGATTTTGGGGTGGTGGACTGTTGGTCTGGACACAAAAATACATTTTAGGTTGAATCTTCAGCTTTGGGAAACCGTGATTGACATTTTAAACCATTAGTTATTAGATTGTGGACTTTTGTTCGAGAGAAAAATGACATTTAGGTTTGCACATCCTGGCTTTGTATAATGGATCTTTTTCACCTTTTTCTTTCACCTTTATAGATGAAACAAAAAACGCTAATGAAGTTAATTGTTTGTCACAGCTGTAATTGTCACCTCATGTTCTGCCCCAGGCTCCAGCTTCAGTCCCCGGGCCACTACTCTCCCCTGGAGGCTTTCTATGAAGATAAGAGAGCACTTCTGCCCCCTAGTGGTGATGCTGTTATTACTGCATGTCCAGCAAACGCGTGGGGAGCTGCCATCAACCACAGCATGCACCCTGAAATGAAGGTAGGAGGGAAGATTCCATTTCTACAACTATACTATTGGTACTTCTTTGTATATTAAAAAGTCCTGTACAACATCTTTGTTGCATTGCTTCATATCCAGATCACCCACCCGGCCGGCTGCATGTCCCAGTTCATCCGCTTCTTCGGGGAACAGATCATGGTTCTGTGGAAGTTGGCGCTGCTCCGCCGACGTATCCTCATCTTCTCCCCTCCGCCTGTGGGCGTGGTCTGCTACAGGGGTGAGAAACATCTGGATTAGCAGGAAAATAAAGTCTCATTCTCATTTTGTGTATTTGTGTTCATGCATTCTCCTACACCCATGCATCATTTTGTTTTTTAACTTCTCCCTCAGTGTACTGCTGCTGCTGCCTGGCTAACATCTCCATCCCCGGGGTGGGCGTGGCGGTGCCGGAGTTCCGTCCCTTCTTCTACGTTAACGTGGCTGATATCAGCGCCCTGGAGAACGAGCTCTCCTACGTGGCCTGTAAGTGGAGGCATGAAACATGCTCAACGTTCTTAATAAGCCAAGAGAAAGTGGGCGGAGTCAGGATATTTATCTCTCATATGCAGATACTTTTTGCATATAACGGGTGAACCTCTGTGTTTCTGCGTTAAGGCACTACTGAGAAGATCTTTGAGGAGAAGAAGGATCTGTACGACGTGTATGTAGACAATCAGAATGTAAAGACCTACAGAGACGGCCTGAAGCCGCTGCTCCGCCTCAGCACCGCAGACAGGGAGAAATACCGAAAACTCACCGAGCAGAGGTAGGTACAAGAAGACCAGAGAAACAAAAATATTCAGCAGCTGTGCATTAAAACTAGACATAAGGACTTCCTTGAAGTTGTGATGTCACAACTAGAGTCCCTGCTCAACCCCCACACTGAGAAACAGAAATCTTAACAGGTAAAAATATCTAGTTTTTGGCATAATTCGTTGAATATTGAGTAGAATTATCTTATTCCACTGGCAGATGATTTAGCTTATTTCAAGTCAATTTGGTCTTGTTTTAAGGAAACAAGATTAGCATTTTTAAATTAAAAGGATTAAAATCAAGAAAAAAATTGAAATAAGCTAAATTATTTGCCTAAAAATACCAAAAACAAGATATTTTCACCAGATTTCAGTTTTTGCAGTGCAACAATGAGACATGAAACAACATGTTCTGTGTAGAGCTCCAGGGAGCAGCTTCAGAGGAGATGTAAAACTATATTAAGATGATCTTTTAGTTCTAAAAAACTCTAATATATGCATTTTTTATAACCGAAGATTCCTTTTGGCAAGTTTCAAGAGCAGCTTGAAACAAAGTGTGTTTTTGTTCCTAGACAAATGTTGCTGTACTCCCAGGAGGAGAACGGAGACTGTGTGTCCAGTGAAGAGGATCTCTTTATTCTGTAAGTACAACATTATTCATTTAAGCAGTAAGTGGTAACTACTGATGATCTGCTGGACACAAACAGCAGACATGACTCTGTCCTTCTCTGAGGATCCTGGGAATAAAAGTCAGCACAATGGCAGCTTAGAAACTTCAAATTGAATCAAAGAGGTAACGAGTTTCACACAATCCCCCTGACCCATGTCCTCCTCCAACAGTTGCTGCAGTTATCACATCCCACAAAGAAGATTTGTGATATTACATGCAAGCTGTGGGACAGAGGAGTTTATATCGGACAAACTACAGTGGCCCACAAGGGCAAACACACACTGCATCACAGAAACAAATGCTGCAAATATCACAAAACACACAGAGGAGAGTGAAAACGGAGGTTTTCCCCTTATGTCAATATTTGCCAACAGTGGTAAAAAGGAGGAAGGCGTCTGAAACAAGCCGGAAAATGGTTTTAGGTTCTGAGGAATTGTAGTAGGTGGTTTCCTAGGACTCAGCAAAAAAAAAAAAAAAGAAAATTCCTAAGAACACATTCACACACGTGGGTTGATTCTTAGAAATGAAATGCCTGCTGTCAAAGAACAGTGGATATGTAGTCAAAATTCTAAATTTGAGTGAAATCTGTGCAGTCTTCGAATTCTTCGAAATCATCTTTGTGAAAACAAACATGAAACAAATGCTGCAATCACAAAACGAAGCAGAAGCAAAGACTTAGAAACCCACAAAAGAAAAATGCTGGGGAAAAAAAACACACACACACAAACAAACGAACCCCAAAAGAGAAATGCTGCAAAGTTGCAAAGGATCCATGACGCTCTGCTCATGGTGTGTCCTGTACTGTAGAAATAAAACAAAAGCGATCATTTTCTCATCCGATCTGCACCACATGAAATCCTGAACCATCACTGCAGTGGTTTTCTCTTGCGGTTGTTTTGTGTTTGTGTTTGTAAGTCTTTGCTTCTGCTTCTTCTCTGATTGCAGCATTTTTTTTGTTGTTTGAATGCTTTTGGTTTCTGCATCACATCTGTATATGCAGCGTTTTGCTCTTTGCGGCACATTTACCCATCAGTTTCATGGACTGTAAGAAAATGTAAACTTAAAGCAGCAAGTGACTCACCTTTCCTCTCCATCTTACCTCACCCAGGTTCTTCCTGGAGCAGAACAACAGGATCTTCCAGACCCTGAGCGAGGTGGCGGGGAGCCCGGACCCGACGCTGACCCAGGAGAGTGTGAGGGCCATGGGCCTGGACCCTCACGGGGACCGGCTCTTCCTGCTCCACCTGCTGGAGATCTACGGCTACGACACCCTGCTGGTGTCGGAGCAGCTCTGCTGCAGCTGAGGGACGATACACCGGTACCGGTCACACACCTTTCATCACTGCTGGTTTTTTGAAGAGTTGTCTTCAGCCAACTCTGAGTGCTGCACTACTGGCTTCCTGGAGTCTCCAGGAGCCGTTTGAGCCCCCAGAAGTATCTCTGGCATTTTTTTTGTTGTTCTTGTACATCTCCCTGTGCTTCTTCTGTCCGCTGTGGTTCTGCTCGCTCACAACCTGATGGGGGAAAAAAAAAAGCAACACGTGGCCATTTTTCCTTGGAGATCAACTCACCCTTCAGATGGACACTCAGGTGACTTGATAAAGCTAATGAAAAGCCATGGATGGCAGGTCCAAACCCAAGATGAAGATGCTGTCGAGGAAATACTCAAGTGGCCAGAACTGTGTTGGGGCATCAAGTTGCACGAACAAAGAGTGTGAAAATGAAAAAGAGGAAGCCGTCTTGTAAATAATCCTGTGTTAGTGTGTATGTGAGATAACTGGACACCACGGTGTCTCTATCCTTGTATTAAGTGCTGGATTTAAACGTCCCATTTTAAGCCTCTTTGTCCAAAATCAGCACCTCCTTCCTTCAAAAATCATGCAGGTCAAAGCGCCCATGTCTGTACACTCGGCTGTTTAAGTGACACTTGACCACTGACCAGTTGATGGATTTTGCCCGATCGATTTATTTCCATTTACCGTTTAGACTAATCGTTTTTAGCCTGAGCTGAAACCAAAATCAGATTTTCAAATGATGTCCAACAAGGCAGCGGCGATGTTGATGCTCAATGCTCCCTGACCGTCAGCTGGGCCTGCAGGTCAGAGGAACAAGCTGTTACACAGACTCACAACTGACTTTAAGACTTTTCTCAAATCCTTTTAAAACTCCGTACATTTTTTGAAGCATATCGGAGCAGTTTTTATTTCTAACTCCCTCGAAAAGAGCGGTTACCGGGAGCATCTTGTTGTTGGTGATGCAGAGGGAAACACCCCAGTGACGAAAGAAACTAGACCACCAGTTTGTTTTTTTTGTTGTTAATGGGAAAAGGGATAAAATCATAAAGCTGCATTAATCACTTTTAAAGCCACAAGAGACTAATCTACTTGCAAATAGATTCTATGAGCTTTTTGGCTGAACTGAGGGATGAATTTGCATCAATGGTCAGCCAAAGTCATATATCCCAGAATGCATTTCACACCAGATGAAATTAAGCTAATTTTTGCTTTAGGACTGTTAATGTTGCTTTAAGTTTTTATATTTTTTTCCCCCAAGAGGAGAAAGTAGACTTTTAGATTCCCAATATGTTAATCTAGATATTGTCAATTTGAGGAGAGGATCTATGAAATTTACTGTTGATTCTTACATGAGGCTCTTTCAAAATAAAACACTTCTGTGTTCCTGCTAAATAGAATAAAACCAGTTTAAACAGTTCTAATACATTTGCAAACTTTACAGACATGGAACATGCTGTATTGGGTTATTTAAACCTTGCATTATTGATTACAGCATTAAAACTATTTCAGGTTGTGTATAGATGAAATATATAAAATGAAAACAGCTGACAGTTTAACAGCATCATATAGTCTATACTCAAAAGCTGGTGCTTTTTTATTAATGTGTGCAGCACCTTGAGTTACAACCACTGTGTGACAAGTGCTGCACAAAGTGAAATTGAACAATAAGGTAAACACATGCATTTAAATGCAAAAGTATGGAAGTAAATCAGTGCCATTTTTTTTAGGATCTAATTTCAAGCACTGAATTTTTTGCCGTTTTTTCCCCCTAATGTTCAATGTAAAGAAATCAATGTCTCAAATAATTCAGTGTCTGACAAAATTCAGTCAACATGTTAATGTTTAAAGGAAAGAAAAAAACTGCAGTTAAAAAATTCATTCAACATCAAAAAAAAAAAAAAATCAGCGTTAAAAATTCAAAATCCTGATGATTTACTTCATTCAAAAGCAAAAATATTTAAATGAGGCTAAAAAGGTGCCATCTCTTTGTCAGATTCACCCTTCCACACGGTTATTTGTCAATTTTACTCTAAAATTAAAAAAAAATTGATTATTGCAGCTTTGAGAAATCTTCACCTTGAATAAGACGGTCTTCCTTTTCAGAATGCAAACTTCTGTAGATCAGAAACACTAAAAAGGTCAAAGTTTGGGGAAATTTCCTGAATTTAAAGCGACCAAATCGATAAGTGTGCTTGAGAAGAAAAAAAAAAGGCAATATCCCACTGAGAGATCATCATCATTGTGTTCAGTTGCTTCTGAAAAATGTTTTTTGTGCTTAAAAATGTTATTGTTCTGTCATTTCCTATTTTAGACTAATTCTTATTTCACTTTGTTCACTTTGTATTTATTACGTTTTTTTATTTAGATTCCAATTGCATAGCTGTAATTAGTTAAGTGTAAATACTGGATTGCTGTAACGTCATCTGTGAAGAATCGGGACCAGCTGAATGTGTTTTCTAAGGCGATCGTGGTCCTGTGAAGCCTCTTGTATGTCGCTGTGAGAAAAAACAACCGCGAGCACATTTTCACGCTGCAACACACGGCACCTCAGACAACCTGTACAAAGCTGAAGCAACACCTGTAGTCGAAGGGGTGGCCCCACTCATGTTAAAAACACCTTCACTTTATTTATTTTACTGTAAACCATTTCAGAAATAAAGTGCGTCGCCACTTGAAAGGACAACACAGTTCTCTGTTTGAATATTGAAACAACCTTCGTTTTCCCTGAGCTTCACTTCTCCATTGTTCATCTGTCTCTGGATCTGTGTTCATAGAGCTTAATTCACAATCTTCAGGTGTGGATTTCCTTGATTCCGTTGACTAATTCCACGCTTTTATCACCATTAATTCCACATGTGGATCCATTATCCGGGCCAGTCAGTGCCGGCATGATGCCTGTAGCAGCACCTTTTAAAACAGCCAGCCAGCGCCGTTTTAGGTCCGATCCCTCGCAGGAGAACGTGTGGTTGGCTTTGGATCCTCCGAGGCAGAAACAGGAGTGACCCTGGAGCTCCAGAGGGGAATCCTCCACGCTGCAGCCCTGCAGGGGTATGCTGGATATGGGCTTCACGTCCTGGGGATTAATGAAAGTGATAGAGAAAAAGGTTTAGGCATATTGGAGAAGTGTGAAAAAGAAGTAAGACTAAAAAAAGACTTAGATGGCATGAGAAGGATCATTGAAGGATGTGAGGAGTACTGAAATGAGCCGACCGCAGTCTGCACCAACATCAAAAAAAAATGAAAATATCTTGTTTTGGTGCCATTAGTCCAGTCAGATTTATTTATATAGCCTAAAAAATACAAATCAGATTCACCACAATGGGTGAATCCCCTGTTGTTAGAGCCTCACATAATGCAAGTAAAAAACTCCTAAAAACCTTTAACGAGGGAAAAAAGAAACCTGAGGAGAAGTAACAGGAGGGATTCTTCTTCCAGGCTACAATAGATGATGTGGTCACAAGATGGAATACAATAAATGAAAAGAGAAGTAAGAAGTAAAAAAAATAAATAAAAAAAGATGCTTCTAGACAGAATGAGGGTTTGTGCTTCTGTACTGAAATCATAAACAGATGAAAATATCTTGTTTTTTGTTACAATTACTCCAATACCAAGTAGATTTATCTTATTCCAGTGGCAGATAACTTTGCTTATTTGATTTTCTTTCTTGATTTGAGACAATTTTAACTTTTTTTTTAAGAAATGTTAGGTCTTGTTTTCTTAAAACAAGACCAAATGGACCCAAATCAGGAAAATACTACTAGTGGAATAAGTTAATTATATTCAATACTTATCCTCCAAATACACTATGAATTGATAGATTTGTTATTTGAATTAATGTCGTACTCCTCTATTGCAGCCTGGAGTCCTCCTGTGTTCTTCCTGAGGTTTATTTCTCTTTTTATGGGTTTTTCCTTGCATGATAGGTCTAAGGTGAGGGGATGCCGTGTTGCTGTTGTACAAACAGTGAAGCCCATCGAGGTGAATCTGATTTGTGATTTTGGGCTATACAAATAAAACTGGCTGGACTAATTGTACAAGAAACACATGATATCTTCACCTGTTAAGATTTTAGTTTTTTGCAGTGTATGGTAGCAGTGGAAATTAAGTAATGTAATAAAAAACCTGATTTAAAATGCACAATAAGCACGTTTCTGTCGCCTGAAGTCTTTCAATCAAACCAAAAGACAGAGCTGTTGATGTGTTGACATGAGTTTCTGCTAACATTAGCTCAGCTCGTTTATCCTAAGAACTTAAGCTCCAGATGTTCAGGAGGTTTTTTAAGCTGATTTATCTGCATATGTTTTCTCTACAAAGCCAACAGACCCAGTGAATAGAGGTGAAAACACAAGGGATGCCGTTCAGTGATCCGTAAATATTGGGCCTTTAAAAGCTGTTTTTTTTGTCATTCATGTTCCTCTGGAGTATTTGGCTGACTCAATCAAATCTGTGCACAGTTTCTTGCACAGCAGCTGTTTCCTCCTCCTTCCTTCCCTCCATGTGACTGCATGGCAGCAGATGCCGACTGTTGTGGTGCTTGTTTACTACACAGGGAGAGTGACTGTGGCATCAAAGGTCTAACCTCTGGAGAGAGACGGGGGCGTGACTACGATCAGGAGGCACACTCCTTTACAGGAGGTGGCGATATATGCACATTAATGAGATGTAATCCCTTTTTAAATCAAGAACAATTGATTTTGTTTGACTAAAACTAGACTGAAATGCAAGAACTTTTCCTTGACTAAAATGTTACTTTAAAAAAGAATACAACAATATATATTTAGGAATGACCGATCACATGGTTGCATTCACCTGTGGAGCAGCATACAGGTGGAGGACTGGAGGTTTGGTCCTGGTAAGAACAGTCCAGACCCGTTGCCAGGTCTTTGTGTTGTCTCCGTACTGCAGGAATCCACTAATGATACTGTCACTGGACCCTGGAGGTGCCTCCAACTGGGAGGCAACACCAATAAATACACAGCTGTTATTAATGAATACGTCTTTTTAGATGGTTTAGATTTAAGGTGTAGACTCACCTCCAGTATTCTCCTCTTCTTTCCCTCCACCCTCTCCCCGCTCTGTCCAGTCAGGATGAGGTAGCAGGCTTTACACACTTTGTTCAGCTTGTTACCGTCATACTCTAAAGCCACTTTGTTGTCTGAGCACTTCCAGCAAACCACCTGAGGAGGAGAGAAAGCTTCACTCCTGAGATGTCCTTGTTCGATTTAGTTCTTTGCAAAACATGTCCCACCAGAGTTTAAAAAGGAAGCCATTGAATTTCTAGTAATGCATTCATTTGCATTGAAACTCTCCATTTCAACTTTTAGTCTATTAATTCTTCAATCACACGTTTCTACAATAATTGTGCAAAGTTCAAATTCAGAATAAAACAATTCTAGTTTTGCAATTGTGCAACTTGATATATTTGAATTTAAAAAGTCCAAATTCAGACCCTGAAATGTGTGTTAAACATCTGGGATATCAATGATAATCAATTCTGTCTGAAATCATGTCTTTTTTGAATTTCTTTCACTAGAATTCAAGGAAATTTAATATATTTTAATTCTTTAACTATGCATCAGTCAATAACGCAATACATTTTCTCTCTTTAAAATCTAATGGGTCACTAACAGGACTTTTATTATGTTATTGGCCTATTACATTTTAAAGAGGGCAAATCTATTACGTATCAATTGTTAAAAAACTACATTTTTTGATTGCGAAATGTGCGAGAATTCTGAACCTAAAAATTCAGATGCATAATTTCAATGATAAATGATCAGTGCTAGAAATTCGGAGGCTTTATTCTGTCAAATTCACTTCCAGACTCACACAGCCACAGGCTCGGCAGTGATGTCTCCTCCTGGTCAGAGCGTTAAAAGGCTCCTGGCATTTCATACACGTGGTCACCTCGTTGTCTCGGATCCAGCGGGGGGCGCGGCGGCCCAGTTCTTCTGTCTGTGAAGCACAGTTTGGACGTTTATCATCTCACTTTAAATGATTTTAACACCCCACAGTACCTACTTGTCCAACTTACTGGTTCTTCCATATTCAACTCCCTCGAAGCCAACTTGAAAGTTTCATTTTTCTTCTGGAAGACATCGATGGCTTCCCGAATCACCTGAGAGACAACTTGCTTTAGAAAATTCACTTTCCTGCCCTAGATTGTCTTTAATACGATTTAAGTCATTTATAGGCAACATTATATTGAGGAAAAACTCTAAAAACTGTACCCAAAGTTGACAGATGTTCACAAACCCCATGCAATCACACCCACATGTTCTGCTCATGCCTCAAATTCACTTCTGGCAACTGGTTTTCAAAACGATCTCTGATCCATTAGCCACAAATCTGACTCCAACCCTTCTTATCGCTATTTTTTGAACAAAAAAAACATTAAATTAAACACCCTGGTACCTTTATCCACTCGTCTCTGTCCTGTTCCGAGCTGGAAAAACAAAGAATGACATTGATAGGACATAAAATGCACTAAAATGTTAACACAATGGTCATGCACAGAAAATACAGTTGGTTTAAAATAAAGATAAATTCATAATTTCAGTACAATTCTTAGGTTTGCACTTTGATCTGCACCAAATTCCTTTGTACCTTCAGATCAAACCCGTTTTCTTCCGCTGTGAACAGTTCTACAAAATCTATCCAACAGATTCTGCATCTCTCTACAGCTCTGAATAGGGCTGTGTTTTGTAAACCAGGTCCCCTTTGATGTCTTTGCTGGTTATTAGCCGAATATTTCAAAAGAAACTGGCACACACACACACCTGGCCTGCAGCTCGAGGGTCTTCTCCTTCCCAGACACCTGGAAGGTGTACAGGTGGTCTTCGTTGGTGGTCTGCTGCACCTGCATCCCGTCCACGCCGATCCTGCAGCGGACCGTGAAACGCTGCCCAACGAGGCTGAACTTCGGAGTGCAGCACAGCAGAAAGTTGTTGAACTGTGGAGAAAAGTTATGCGTTTCTATCCATATATCAGATTTACATTTGGGCTTTCATACACATCTGTGGTCTAACCAGGAAGAGGTGCCTCTCCATGGCTGACGCGTTCCTGGCAGCGAGTTTCAGCAGACGACCTTCCCTGAGAAACTCGTTGGTCGGGTTGACAACTTCCTCCCCGCCAACCATCTCATAGATCTCCAGCAGCCGCTTCAGGCTTTCCTTCAGGGAAAGAAAAATACAGCAGGTTAAAAACAACTCAGATGTATGGACTCAAAGCTGTATGATTTAGCAGCATTACTACAATGACAAAAACAATAAATGAACAGTTTAACTCTAATTGTGCAGCTGTAGTTTTCCAAATGATTTACTCCACTGGTTCTCAAACTTATTCATGTCAAGGACCCTTAAAGTCTCAAAAACTAGACCATAGACCCTGTCTCATAAGATGTTTTAGAACAGAAAGTGGAGGAAAACCAAGGCTAAAATATGGAGAACTGAAACTGACATAATGAAAAATAAATAAATTCAGTACATAAGTATACCAGTAAATGACCATATTTACTTAATTTTCCATTTATTTTATTCCTAAAAAATGTATTTGTGTATTATTTTTCCATTTAGTTCATTTTATTTTTAATTCATACATTTTTAGAAATGCATTTATGCATTTGTTCCCCCCATTCATTTTCACCTCAATATGGGATATAATTAACATAGCAATATGGAAAATACAAATTGTGACTGATTGTCCTCCATACAAATGGAATCGAATTAGATGGAATTATAGTGAAAATATATTATTCCCCTTTTTTGTGAGAATCAGTTTAGATAATCCAATAGAATTTATGGCGGTGACATCTTAGAATGAGAATAATTGATGTGGTGTGTTACTGTAACCTACAGCTTTGTGGATGGCGCTGTTAGAGTGGGTGGCAGCCATGGAAATCATATGCAAGGATTCTGTGGGAGGAGGAAACGGAGAGAGGATCACACTATTTATTACTGATATAACGAGCTCTCAGACACTTTATGAGGATCGAGGGACCATCACAATCTGACACAACAGACTCAGCAAGGATACACTCATTATATCGGGAGAATTTAAAAAGACACTGAAACTAGATCTCTTTGGCAAATAAAATGACATTTTGACAGCCACTAGGACTTTTGTCCTAATATATTACAGCATTGATGGATTTAAGTTAGAGCTGCAAGGGTTAGTCGATTAACTGATTAGTTACCAACTATTACATTAATCAGCAGCTATTTTGATAATTGAATAATTAATTTCAATCATTTTTAAGAAGAAAATGTTAAACTTCTCTGGATTCTTTGGGTGTGTGTGTACCGTGTTTGATGGTTTTATTTAGAGCTGGCATTAATCAATTTCAGAAGAAAATGTCCGAAATCCTCTGGTTTTAGCATCTCAAGCCTGATTTGCTTGTTTCTTTAGTCCACAATAATGCAAAGCTGGTCTTTGGGTTGTTAACTGTTGGTCTGGACAAAAAAATCTTTCCAAAATTGAAGATTTTGGAAAGATTTTTCACCATTCACCACCATTTCAACATTTTACACCATTTTATGACCCAAACAACTAATCAATTAATCGTTTCAATGATTTGTAGATCAAAGTAGTTGCAGCTCTAGTTGTATTTATCTGTCTTGTACTTCTTGCTCTTATAGATCATGCTTGAAAATGCTATTTTAATCTGTTCTATACATTTAATTCCTGCTTTGTATGGTTCACTCACTCTGAGCCCACTCGTAGTCTGGGTTATCGCTCGGCAGTTTCCTCAGATAATCCCTGAGCAGCAACTCGTAGCGTGGGATCCTCTGGACCGGTTCCAACATATGATGCTGCAGAGTCAGGCTGCCACAGACCTCCTGACTCTAAAAATCAGGAAAACATCTACATCATACCCAGACTGTAAAAAACAACCTATACGCTGCTGATTAGGTCTCACCTCTATGTCCTGAATGAGGTTCCTGAAGGCAGAGGAGCGTTCAGTCCACGTCCTCAGCAGCTCCATGGCCTGGTCGAAGTTCCTGACGTAGTCCGCATACATCCTCATGAAAGGTGCATGTGGCAGCAGGACGTTACCCAGACCTGGACTCTCACACCTGGATTTGGAAGAAAAGGGCAAAGATCTAAAGATTAATTACCTTCTGCTGTCCTCAGGTTTAGGAAAGAAGGAGGGCTGCAATGATTAATCTATTAAGTTGCCATCTATTAACTAACAACTACATTAATTACCATCTATTTTGACAATCGATTTGAGTCATTTGGGGGAAGAAATAGACCAAATTCTTTGGTTCCAGCTTCTCAAATGTGATTATATTCTGGTTTACTGGTGCTACACAACCGTCAACACCCACCAGTGGCTGATGCAGTTCTCCAGGTCGGGCAGCAGGAACTGGCTGTGGAAGGAGTAGATGGAGGAAATGTTGGAGAAGACGTGTCTTATCACCTCAGGAGGAAACGAGCCTCGACCTGCTTCTTCTGTTAGACGTGAGCAGAACACCTGAGGAGGGAGTCGACGTGTTATTTGACAGATATTTAACTTTTACACAAGCAGCATTTGCCAGATCAGTGACAGAATCGATCAAAGAAGTGCTCAGTCAACACGTCGTCAAAATTATTTTAATGTAAATTACCAAATAATAGCTCAGACAGTTGTTTCAATCACCTAACAGATCAGTTTATGTGATTGATTTGATATTTTTTTGTTTATATTGTTATGTTTGTCATCATGTTTTATTGTCTTGTTTTGCAATTTCAAATTCTGTGTGTGAAACCTGTCCATATGGTTTTTGACAATAAAGATGACTTTGACTTAAACATCTCACGTTTGCTTCTCCCTATTATTACTCTGCATATTTTATGACAGAAAGTTTAAATTTGTCATACTTTTATTTTATTTTGCTGCACCAGCACCATAGCGATCAACAATTAATTCATATTATCGGAGAGGGTGTTCTTTAACGTCATTTGAGCACGACAATGATGTGGTCAGACTCTGTTTATTTGGAACGGGCAGTTATCAAGCAAAATATACACCTCTACCTGGCGTTTAAAGAGAATCTGACTGTTAACTGAAACCCGGACAATATTTGGTAATTTTGAGTTTTACAAGAACATAAAAAAAGAAGAGTGATAACAGTCATCCCTACCATATGAGCAGAGCTGTATCTGACCATAAAAAGTGCAAATCCATTACAAACAATTGAAAAACAACCTCCACTTTATTGTATCAAGCATATTTTTACAGATGAACCCACTGACCTGGTCTAGCAGGTGGAGACGAGCCACGTAGGCTCTCTCTGTCTGCAGGAGTTCGTTGGCTATCTTGAATAATTTCTGTTCTGCTGTGTCTTCCTCTTTCGGTTCCCTCTCCTCCAGTTCACCTTTAGACTCCTGGTGAACCCTCCCTTTTTCTGGGGTTGCCTCAGTCCACTGGTAGGAAATTCCTGTAGGCGTCTTTCCTTCTTCCATTGGGTCACTAAACCCATTCACAGTTACCACGGCACAGTCTTTCCCCAGCACTACGCCGCTCATCTGTCCTGGAGAGGGATCCGAGTCACTGCTCGGTAGCTGGGAAGCTGCTTCGTTGCTGTCGCATCCTGGTGTCTGATTGGCTGCTGCTTTGATGGTGATCGTAGGTCCGCAGCAGTTGGGCGATTGCAGCGGTTTCAGCGGAGAGCGTTCAGGTTTCTCAAAGTGAGTTCTGGAGAAACAAAGTGGTTATTTCAAGCGTTCATTCGGAAATTATCAGATTCTACTTTGTGTTCTTCATGCTTCAATGACTGTGTATAAAAAGGGCCAAATTAAAGAAATCTAACCTGCTCTCATCCACGTAACGGATCAAGTCGGGCACGCTCAAAGATTTCTTCTCCTTCCGCTCTTGTCCTTCCATCTTGATGCTTGGGATTCTGTGGAGTCCCAGCCAGGATTTAGAGTTCTTTGCAGGGCTGTAGCTCCCTAACTTTCCCTGAACGGGGCTGGAGGTCTGGAGTTTTCCTGTGAGAGGACTTTGGTTTCTCGGGGACAGCATAGCTGGGCTTTGCCTTCCTTCCCTCAACGGGCTGCGGTTCTGAACGACTCGTTTACCTGGACTCGGAGATCCTAAATCTGGAATCCCTGGAGAATACCTGGCAGGGCTCAGGAGTCCATTCAGAAAACTGCTTCCTCCTCCTCTAACCGGACTGGGGGAGCCATGATAGTTCTGCACTGGGCTGATGTAGGAAAACGGTGCTCCATAGAATCTGTTAGGACTTTGGACGTCTACGCCATTAATCGGCTGAGGTAGTAATCTTCCAGTAGTGGGAGATGGTTTAGGAGCCACTGAGGAGAGAAACAAATATGAGTGTCTATTTATTGTTTAGCAGCCAGGTGTAGCATCATTACAGGGGGAATAACTTGCACATATAGAAGGGAATCATTAAATAATGACAATAACGAGTTGAAATACTGAGATCATGTGTTTGGCCAATTGGTAAAATAGTTAGAATTGATAATTTCCCTTCTACATTAACAGACTTTGCACGGATAGTATTCATAGTGGAGTTTTGGGTGTAGAAACCTACCTTGTGGAGCGGAGGGTGATCTCATAGCTTCTTCTCCTGCACAGAGTTTAGAGTTTTGTTCTGATCCACAGATTCTGTTGCAAGCCTGTCCACAGCTGTACGAGCCACACATGCCACTACTCACTTCTAAAACAGGTACCAGGAAATACAATACTAATCTGTGCACTTTACGAAGAGTTTATCACAGTTCTACTAGGTGAAACAGCACAGTGCTGCAAACACAGAAATCATGTAATACCATTTTATTTGTAGTCCAAAATCTGAATGAAATATGTGCAATGATTTAACATGTTTTTGAACAGAAACAAAGACTAACAAACCTACAAATGCAAATAAAATATTGAAAAAGAAGGTACAATATCATAGAAATGCAGCAAATTACATAGCCAATGTTGCCATGTTTTAATCACTCATATATATATAAAAAAAAAAAAACGCACCAAACCTTCTATCCTAATTGACCTCCATTCTTCAAGCTACTTCATTCAAATTGTGCAACTGATTCATTTCTTACCTGCAGCTCCTTCTACAAGATAATCCACTACTTGAATAATTAAGCACAGCTTTCTCCTTCACTTCTGGCCTTCGTTAACTATGACATGGTTGTACTTTCCATAGTGTTGTACTTCTGCTTTTTCACTTCTTTCTTCCTGAGTCTAGCCTGCCAGATTCTTAGTTACTCTGGTGGAAAACATTCAACACTCGTAGAGCAGCTACACTCACAAGGGGAAGTTAAAAAAATAAGAATAATAACAGAAAAAATATGCTGAAATTGTGAAATTGAACATGAGTCTGTGCTTTTTGAAATATTCTTAAAAAAAGAAATATACATACAGCTTCCTGTAAAAGACAGATTTAGAGGAAATTTGTTGACTATTACCAATTGATTATTCGGTCTATAAAATGTCAGGGAGTCATGTTTAATTCAAAAACTTCAAGATGTAAAGAAACCAGAATATATTCACACGAAAAAGTACAAAAAAAAGCCTAAATTTGACTCAAAATGATTAATCTATTATCAAAAACAGTTATTAATTTTCTGTTAAATGGCTATTATTGTAATCCAAGCTAACCAGCTGCTGTTTTTTCCACATTTTAAAAAAGAACAGGAAAGAAAGCGGTAATCATCTTTTAATCTAAATCTAATCAAGGATATGTTCCTAAAACGTCTAAATTAAATTTAGAGTTTTTTTTTTTTTTAAACTGGATCCAAAATCCATGATTCAATCACTCAGTTATGGGATTAAAAAAGAAGCTTATTTTAGATTTGATCCTAAAGGTCTTTTTTATTTTAACATCTCCCTTGTAAAACTTGTAAAACTCTTATTTTTTATCTTAAAAATCATTAACAACTTTAATAAAAGTCATATTTTGTTTCAGTTAACTATTGCAGGTCCTGATAATCACACAAGTCAAAGAATAATCTTCATTCTAGGTCATAGTGGTACTGTTGAATCCTGAATCTGATAGTACGGAGCAAAAAGAGATTTACATTTAGTCAAAGTCAAACTAGACCACTTTAGTCTTTCTCAGTGGGTGAACAGGCAAAGCTTTGTGTGTGTGTGTGTGTGTGTGTGTGTGTTATTGACTGGTCTTAAGACACAGAAGCAAAGTCCATGCTGAATCGGGGATAATAGATTTCAATTGCAATCCAACAGTAAAGAGGCCAACAACTGTGCCTTACAAAAATTTAAATTCATGTGCATTGCATACAAAAAGCATTGTATTCACTGGCTGAGAGGAAACTAACATACTATTTACTCATGTAAGACATGCACACAAACCACAGTTCATGTTCTTAGCAGCTGCCCTGGTTGCAACCATCATACAGGGCAGTTTGAGCCAAAGAGAGGAATTATCTGGGGGTCATCATTTTAGTTTTTAATCAATAAGATAAGTCCATATCTACTAATGATTGCTGCACACAGAACGATTCCCTGACAGAGGAAAATAATCAGAACAAACAATTACCTAATCACTGAATTGCTGAAATAGGTCTTTAAAAATTAACCACTAGTAGACTTAGTAATCTCCTCTTTTTTAATGCGTTTCAGTAATTACAGCATGCATTTAAGTATAAAATGCTATTGCCACTATAGGACCATTAATCTATTTTGATGCATCTATTTAGTGGTTAATATAGATGAAGGTGGTGTTCATAGTTTGAGGATTTACACTATTAATACAAAGAAATGTATTATGACCTGTATTGTCACCCTATTAAAATAATAGCCCAAGTCATTCTTTTTTCAAGTTCTTGATAAAAACTCAATCAAATGCAGAGAATATTTATGAATCATTTCAATCAAAAAAGCCTGTGGACATACATTATGTAACATTAAAGAATAAAGTGACTTTAGGTCAACTTTAGAACATTCTAGTGTGTCTTTAGTCAACTTTAAACCTGGATTAAACTCTCCTTTCATTTCAAACTTACATTACCTTGAGTTAAATTAAACAAATGTGAAAAAGGTAAATCAAACTGATCAGGAGGCAGTTCCCTTTATCATCACTTTACCCGTTTAGTTACTGAATGTAACATGTATTTATTTATATGTGGCTACATGTCTATATACTATATAAAGTATATATACTTTATATTAAATTATTATTAAGTTTAACTTTAAGTATAACTTTAATTTAGTCTAAAATGACTATAAAACATTACAGACTAAAGCCTTTATCACTCACCAGTAGAAAATAATTCAAAAATCATGTTTGAGCTTCTTCTGCATTATAGATTCTTTCTCATTAAAGCTTCTTAAAGTCATTTTATCCTGACTTTGGCAAAACAAATAAATAAAGCGGCCACTGTCTATAGGGAATAAATAGTATAAATAGTCCTTTCAACTCAGGATTAAGGTGGTTTTACCGTTTATCATGAGATGATTTAAGTCAAAAACTCATTTTTGTCAAAAGAAGACCAATGGATTATTTTAACAGGGCGACGATATAGAGAGAAAAAGAGCGAGTGGAGCTACTTTTAAATGTGAAGTTACCTGTATAAGCAGCGTGACAGTCTCCTGCAGCACCTCTGCGTCTCACCGCCACTCTCCTGAACTCCTCGGTGCTCAGACTCAGACTGTCTCTCTTCTTCCGGTCAAACATCGTGACTAACAGCCTCGATTTCTGACGAAAAAGTGAAAAAAATGAAAGAAGAGAGAGACGAGCCGCAGCTCAATCAGCGCCTAATCACGCACACACACATACAGCTGTCTGATTAGCCCCGCCCCTAATTGAAATGTTGAGGAGGACATTAGCCAATCAGCGGGCAGATGTTCACTTTTGACATAAAGCGCTTTGATCACGGGTTGTCATGACAACGCGTTAAAGCTGATTGAATAAATATTGTAATCTCTCCGTAAACAGAAATCACTCAGAGTTAAGCCTAGAATTTGCCGAGTCACGTTTTTTTTTTTTTTTTATTGACTATCAAGAGATTTTTCACCAGAGGCTGATTAACCATACCAAGAAATGTCTAAATAAATGCTAAAATAATAATAATCCATTTATATTTAATTAATTAACTAATACATAAAGGAATAAATTCTCTATTACAATTGTTTGAAACATGAACTCAGTCTGGAGAAATGTGTGTAGCCCATATTGTAAAAAAGGAAAAAAAAAATGATTGAATTACAACAGCACTTCACCTTATTTTTGGACATTTTAGGACCAATGACGACTCTTTTCAAAGATTTGTTAAGTTAATTTACTTGTTTTATCCTTTCTGCACCACGGAAAACACAGATAAGGTCATGAAAACCAATTTGCTGCATGCTTCAAGTGTTCTGTGGCCTTCCAAGGATGATTCAGGTGTCTAAATTATATGGTGTATATTATAAATGTAACAGCTTGTGTAAATTATATATGTATATATATATGGTGTATCTAAATTATATTATATTGTATTATTTTTTTATATATAGTCTGTGTGCAATCTTTTCTTTTCTTGCATGACACTTGTACTGCCTCTACTGCTGATGCTAATGCAATTCCCCCACTGTGGGACAAATAAAGGATTATTTTATCTTAAAACAATGGTAGATTTGTCTCTCTTTTTTGAAATATTCCAGCTATATTTACTCTATATCAGCAAAATAAATTGATTCTGACTCTTCTGTACCCACCTCACATGTTGTATATTTATTTTGATACCAGTTTCAAGTAAAGAACCTTCTATTATTCTATATTTATTATCATTTATAGCAGGAAAACTGAAAACAGCCTGCAGCTTAAGTGGTTAAACCTTGTAGTTCACACTCCAGAGCAGCAGGGGGCAGCAGCAGGAATCTGTTGCCCAGCAACAGCAGCAAACAAAGAAACAGGAAGTTAATGGATGTTACCCAGCGACAGATAATAGATGATTAATAAATATAATATACTCTGCATTTTATAGTTTTTTTTGTATTTTCCCAAAAACTTTTTTAAAAATGACCTAAGCTTTTTTTAATAGGGTGATGATATAATTTAGCTACTAATGCGTTAACCAATTACAACCAGTGTAAAACAGAGAACATGTCGAGGTGTTTAGGGATGATTATGTCTGTAAATTTCATGCATTAATAGTATTTTGCACAGTTACATGTAATATTGTATTATATGATGTTTTTTTAAATTTGTGATTGTTAATTATTTATTGTTATGTTATGTTGAATTCCTTTAATTTTTCCGGAGATAGAAAATTTATGTGGAAGGAGCCACGAGGATTCCATATAAATTTTCCTCTAGGTGTGATTTTCCTTTTCTTGAAAAAAAAAATCCTTATTGTTTAAAACGGAGATAATAATCTATGACTTCTACCTGCCCATGATCACGTGACTTCTACTTGTATGCGTGACCACTGTGTCGTCATCACATCAGAAACAGTTTATTGTATTTTAATTTGTCTCCATGACAACATTAAAACGTTTATTTTCTGAATATTTTATTTTTACTGTTTTGTTTTATTTCCACCAGCAGGAGGCAGACTAACCACATGACATCACTCAGGGGCAGAGGTAACTAAAGTAACTAAGTATATTTACTCAAGTATTGTACTGAAATACAGTTTTAAAGATACTTGAACTTGTATTTCCATGTGATGCCTCTTTTTATGTCACTTCACTATATTTATCTGACAGCTGCTGTTACTTTAAGATGAAGATATTTAATATTTTGCACAAATTAAAACACTTTAATGTTCTATATTGTTCTATATGTTTTATTAAATTGTCTCTTTTCTTTATTACATTTGCAGTTTGTGTGAAAGCTGCTAAATATGATGAAGTATTTTTTACTGTTGTTCTACAAAAAGTATTTCAAACTAACTCCTCACTGATAAACTACAACAGGAGGAGGAGGCGGCCTGCTCCTCCTTCTCCTCACCTCCTCTCACTTCCTTTTCTTCTTCTCCTCCTCCTTGATAAAACTACAGGAGGAGGTGGTGGCAGACAGCCTGCTCCTCCTTCTCCCTCCTACTCTCTTACCTAGTTCTTCTTCTTCTCCTCTCTTTATCTTTCTCCCCACCCTCTCCTTCTTACCTGCTCCTCCTCCTCATAAACTACAACAAGAGGAGGAGGCTGTCTGCCACCACCTCCTCCTCCTCTCCCCTAGTTCTTCTTCTCCTCAACTCCTCTCTTCCTCCTCCCTTTATCTTTATCATCCTCCTCTCCTTCTCCCACATTTCACCATCTCTTCCCTTCCTTCTCTCCTCCTTGATAAAACAGGAGGAGAAGGAGGAGGTGTTGGCAGACAGTCTGCCGCTCCTTGTCCTCCTTCCTTTATCTTTGCTCCCCCTCCTACTCTCCTACCTAGTTCTTCTCCTCCTCCCTTACCTACTTCTCCTCATCCTCCTCTCCTTATCCCCCATATCTCCACCTCTTCACTTCCTTCTCCTCCTCCTCCATAAACTACAACAGGAGGAGGAGAAGGAGGAGGTGCTGGCACAGTCAACTCCACCTTCCTTTATCTTTCCTCCCCTTCCTACTCTCCTACCCCCTCCTCCTCCTCCTCGCCTCCTCTCTTCCTCCTCCTCCCTTTATCTTTTTCCTCCCCGTACTCCTCCTCCCTCTTTCCCCCTACTCCTCCTCCTCTCTACTCAACCTCCCCTCCCCCTCTCTTTTCACCCCTCCTCCCTCCTCCTCCTCCTCTCCTCCTCAGGGCGGGGCGACGCCGCTCAGCAGCAGCAGCAGCAGCAGCAGCAGCACCTCCTCCACGTCTTCCTCCTCCTCCATCACCGCTGACCGACACCGACCTCCTGCTCGTCTCCAGGCCGCGGCATGGACGCCGGCGCCCGGTTTTCTCTCAATCACAGCGGGTCCCGGTTCGAGCTGCGGTCCGTGCGGATAATCGGAGCGAGGATGATGATGATGATGATAATGGCGGTGCGGGTCTGATGACGATGAAGGTGTGCGGTTAGAGCTGCGGAGCGGAAACAAACCGCAGACTGTGAATCCGTGCGGGAGCGGCGGGAGCATCGCGGTCCGATGCAGCAGAAAAATCGCCATTGTTTGGATGCGCAGCTCTGAGAGCACGAACCCGACTTCACCGCAGCTGTTTCCCCGACACGCACCATGCTTCCCCCGCTGCTGACCCCCGCGCTGCTGCTCTGCTGCATCCAGGTAAGGACGCGGGTTTTGCGGGGAAATCTGGAGCGGTTTTTTTTTTTCTTTGGAAGCCAAGAAGCCGCAGCAGCGGGAGCCTGGCGGGCTTTGTTTAGTAAAACAGCAGAGTAAATGTGTTTATTCGAGGTTTATATAAGAGGGGGAGGATGCATATCGGAGCGTGTGTGCGTGTACGTGCGTGTGTGTGCGGGGAGATGGACGCGTTGTGGCACCGCAGGTCGGGTTGTGATCAGGCAGCAGCTCGTTTTGTCCTGCAGAAAGTGGGTCAGTCGGCTGCAGCCTCAGTGATTCCCTGCATGTCTGTCAGCATCAGTAACACACACACACACACACACACACACACACACACACACACACACACACACACACACACACACACACACACACACACACACACACACACACACACAGCCCTGCTCTTCTTCTGTCTGAGGAGCAGAAAGCATTTCACATCCTGCTGCTCCTGATGATCATAGCCATGAATTCATTGGTTCAGGTGTGACAACAGAGTCCAGTTATTTAATATATTTGATTTCTCAGGTGAATAATTGTGTTGTTGACTCCTTTGGTTTTAGTCCACTAAGGATTTGTTTGTAGTTTTTATGTGTGTTTCCTGCTGAATTATTTAGATCCTGAAACATCCTGAGCTCATCTCTGGAAGCTCTAGATTTAAAGAGGCTCCTCTGTTTTATTGACTGGAAAATACTAATTGTATAGATTTGTTGATGAAATTAACTTAGTCTAAAATGAGTCGACTACATAGCAAAAACTGAAAATATCTTGTTTTAGTTGTAATTAGTCCTATATTAAGTAGAATTATTTTATTCCACTGGCAGTTAATTGGCACTGACAGTGTTTTTCCTGATTTGGGTCAATTTGGTCTTGTTTTATGAAAATTTAACCCATTTTCCTTAAAAAAAGGTTAAATGAACTAAAATCAGGGAACAAATCCTTAAGTAGATACATTATCTGCCAGTAATAAGATAATTCTACTCAATATTGGGTTATATTGTTCTAAAAACAAGATATTTAACAAGATATCTGCGCTGTTTATTTTGATCTATTTATTACAGATCCTCATTAGTCCTAACTGAAGTGAAAACCATTCTTCCTTCAGATTATAACATAATACAATAAAATACAACCATTACAATTAAACATAACAAAATGAAAATACAAAAATGATCTGATGTAATGGAATTATGGAATTTAACCCTTAAATTGTTAAACCACCCAGAATCAAACATCTAGCAGCATTTCCCATGTTCCTGGCATTTATCTGAAGCACAGAGACCATAATGTCACTGATCCCTCCAGTATTGAGCTTTGTTGTGACCGGATTTACAATATAATGGCAGATTTAAATCCTAGTAGAAAAAGCAACTTAGTGAAAAGCTGAATAAACCCTGGTAGGAAGCTTGGTGTGTAATCTCAGTCTTAGTGAGATGCACCTTGTAACGTTTCCCCATTCCATTCATTTGTAGTTGTTTGAAAGACTTGGAGCTTTTGTTTCTATTTGTGATAGAGGTTTACTAGAGTTGGTTTTTCCGGAAGAAATTCAGCTCCGGTTTCAATATTCAGTCAGCAAGTCTTCTATAAACTGCAGGAAAACATGGACGAGCCTTAAAGGATAATAAAGGCATCGAAAACGTATCAAATTCAAGTGCACAGGCTAAGGATCATATATAGGGACTGGATTCATGAGTATGATCGGTACTGTTGGATTAAAACGTTGTTAATCTGCTTCATGCTGCTTGTGAACAGTATCATATCAAGAATTTCTGCCAGGGATTTCACCCGGAAGTAGAAGGAGGAGGCAGCAGGAATGTTGTTGCTGGAAAAGTCAAACAACACCACGGTTTTCAGAGAAATTAAAAACTCATTTTTGGATGGACGAGGAGAAGGAAGTCAAGCTCAATACCAGAGGGATCAGTGAATTTATGGCCTCTGTGCTTCAGATACATGGCAGGAATGTGGGAAATGGGGCTAGATGTCCAAAAATACTGAACTATCCCTTTAAAAGTGTGGTTAGGGCTGGAGAAAGATCATGTTTGAGTTAAAGCACTGATCCATCCACCCAACACTCCTCCTGCAAAGAAAAAGAGAAACTTAAGAGGAACATATTCTATAAATATCAGGTAAGAACGCAGGTGTTACCATGGATACTAAATAGTGTAGTAAAAGGATTGTAAAATTCTAATTTATAAGACTATCAACCCCATTAATCCCATATTGATTTGACTCTAATCATTAAGTCAGAGTGGTGTCTTTATATTTCAACAGTCCCAAACGCAAAGATGTTCAGTTTATTTATTAAGAAATAAAACACAGAAAAGCAGAAGCTGACAGCACAAAACCTCTGTTATTACAGTCACACCTTCTTTAGATTTAATAATATATTATTAATAGATTTCATCTTTTTTTTTCATTAAACCACGTCTGTTCAGTTTCTGTCTCTGTGCAGTTTATCTGATGGTTTGAGTTTCCAATTTCCTCTTTTCTATCAGATGCAGTGAATCAGGATCTGTATCAAACCTTCATGAAACCACAGTGAGACGCAACGACACAATTCCCCAGCTCACTCCTCCTCTCTCTAATGTTTTAGAACAGTTTACCACTGTGTTTTCTTAATTTGGTACAACTGACTGAATCAGAATCATCTCTACTGATGCTGTCACTTTATAAACTAACAAATATGAAATTCTGTTGATCTAATGACGTTCGCTGAGTTTGTAAACCTGTGTCAAAGTCTGATCTGATTCCTCAGAAAAGTGTATTCAGATCAGTAGAAGCATTCAGATTAGTAGGAGAACGTCTACCAATCTGAGTACTTCTTCCACATCTGATCTGAATACATTTACTGATCTAATTACCTTTTCTACTGATCTGAATAATGCTACTAATCTTTATACGTCTTCTACTGATCTAAATACGTCTTCCACCTCTAATCTGAATACTACTTCTACCTCTGATTTGAATATTTTTTACCTCCGATCCAAATACTTCTTCCACCAGTGAAGACACAGCAGGAAGCTCAGTTTTTGACGTGTTAGCCAGCGTCATAGCACAAAGTGCAGTAAGTGTCCCTTTAGTTGCAGCGCGATCCTGCTGCTGCTTTTATACTGATTAGTGAGATAATGACCTTATTAGCACCATGTGAGCTCATTAATGCTCTCAGGCTGCTGGAGGGTTCAACTCCTCTTCTCTTTAACTCGTTCCCCCCCCAAAGACCAAATATTTCGCCTTATACTGTAGCTAGGAGTGATTTTTAATGATTAATTAGCTTTTTTCCCCCTTTACTTTCCTCCGATTTGTGAAATACAGAGAATAGATTTGCTTTACACCCACATTTGTCCAAAAGTGATGCATTCAGTCTTTTATACACCAGTTAATACGGCCACTGAGATATAAAAAAAACATATTTATAGCCGTCTGGAAAACATGATTTCAACCTGAAGCTGAAAGTCGTGTTTTATTGTGAGCCAGCCGAGAGCTTCCCAGCTAACGAAGCTAACAGAGCTGCCAGCTTCGGTCCTTTCTGTGTCTGCCAGGCAGCATAATGAGTCCAAACAGGGCTTTAACAAGGAGGAACCCACCAATGACTGGACACTTTATGCACTGAAGGACAGCGAACAAGAGGAGAAGAGCAGAACACAGCCAGCGAGTGAGATCAGCTCCGAGAGATGAAACGCTCTGCAGAGCAGCTGCCAACATGTGAAGCTGTGAGATAACTTCACGCTCAGCATGTGTGATACAAGCAGCAGGTACTGATGTCCAAGCACGAGAAATACAACACCACCACTAATATATAGCTGGGTCAGTCACATTTTAGAATTTAAAAACAGCAAAAAAAATAAAAATTGTCCCAGCTATATATAATTCTAATTGTGTGAGTCACGTTTTTTCTCTGCAGCCTTAATTTAAAGAAGTTGCAGCAGCTGCAGTTTTCTGTGAGTTTGTCCACATATGTGGAGATAAAAATGATTTATTTAATATAAAGTTTTATATATTAGGGCTGCAACTAACAACTATATATAGATATTTGATTAATCTAGCAATTATTGATTGTATACAGTAGTTAAATTTGCCCTCTTTAAAATGTAATAGATCAAATAATAATTGGCCAATAACATAAGATGACTTTTTGTCAGTAATGTAATAGGTTATTACCTTATCAGCTCAGTTATTACATTTGTAAAAAACAATTTCACCAGGCCAATAATGTAATAACCAGCTGATAGCATAATGTGTTATTATATTATCATTTCAGCACTTTTATTACGTTATTGGACAGTTATGTTATTGGCCTATTGCATTTTAAAGAGGGCAAATTTATTGTTATTGGCTGCTACAATTATTTTATTCCATTGGCAGATAATTTATCTTATTTAAAGTTTTTTTTTCCTGATTTGGGTTAATTTGGTCTTTTTTAAGATTAACTTCACTAAAATCAAGAAAAGAACTTGAAATAAAATGAATAATCTTGCAGTAGATTAAGATAATTCCAATCTCCATGGAAACAAAGGTTGCCATTAATCAAAAAGTTGGCCAGGGGTGAGAAGATGGCTGATGTGACATGTGTCCACAGCATGAATCAGTCAATTATTGGAACAATTTACAAGGAAAAAGGATGGCATAAATAACCTCAAATGGCAATTATAGATTACAGATGATTATAATAAGACAAAATCATCCGTCATGGATGTTGACCAGAGTTATTGATTAGCTCGTAGCTTCCTGTTGCGGTTTGAAGCTGCTGGAGTCAGATCCTGGTAGTTGAGGTGGGTGGATGGACGGGTTAGGGGGGCGGCAGCCATTGTTGCTGCTCTCATTGCGTTCGCAGGTGGGAGGTGAAGACTTTTAATTTCTGTCTGGAAGGACGGAGCTGCTGTCAACAGCAAACGCAGCGCGGCTCATTCCTCTTTGTTTGCTTTGATTAAATGCCAGACGGGGGAGGGCGGGATGGTCCTGGTGTGTGTGGTGGTGTGTGTGTGTGTGTGTGTGTGGGGGGGGGGGGGGGTGTAATTACCTCCCGCTTCCCTCCTCAGTTTTCATTAATTAAAGCAGTGTTTGTGCTCCCGTTGTTATCCGTGGAGGAGAGTGTTTTGTCAGCACTTGCTGCTCATCAAGAGACATTTGCTCACTTTCTAAATTGCAGATTGAACTTTAGCCACTTTTTCTGTCAGTCACATGATCAGGAGCCAAACATCTGACTTCATCCAGAGAGTTTGAGCCTCGGGGATAAACGATTCTCCACATTGTTACACAATATATATCAAGATATTGTGGCATATGCAATATTTATTTTAATAATATATATAATAAGTTTTTATGCTCCTTATATCTGAAGAAAGCTGCTGCAACTCTCACTGCTTTTAACATAAAATTCAACAATACTATCATATTACTTTAATTTGATGCTGACAAATGATGATCGTCTGAAATAATTATCAGAAAGCTCCACAGCGTCATCTATCAGCATGTGTGTGTGTGTTGGTATCTGCAGCTCGTTGAATAAACTCACGTTTTGTGTCTAATTCGCTGTGATTAAGCTCCGCCTCTCGTGCGAGCGCTGGCTTGAATCGCAGCCTCAGCGGGAGCTTCTCCTCCCTCTGTTCTCCCTGCAGAATGATGATCAGATTATTAGAGCACTTGTACATACAGGGATTAACCCTGACACTGATAATCCAAACAGCCTGTTGTTCTCTGGACTCGAACATCAGCAACGCGACAGATCTGAAAGCTCTGATGCTGCTCAAAGACACCTGACAGATACTGCAGGATCCTTCTCTTAATGAACCACTGTTGATTTTCTGTTTGTGACGTTCTCACAACTTTAAATAAAAAGATTCATCTTCAGGATCCAACAAGATCGTTATATTAAACGAAAGGCCCAAACATGACAAAAACCTCCTGGTTTGTATTGTATTTTTCGCTTTTCCTGCTATAAATGATAATAAATCTGGAATATCTTTACAACCACAAAGGTTATTGGACTTAAACCTGGTATCAAAATAAATCTACAATATGTGAGGTGACTGCAGAAGAGTCAGGATCATTTTTTTGTTTCTGTGACAGAAAATATAGCTAGAATATTGCCAAAAAAATCTAACATTGTCTTTTACTACAGATAAAAATACTTTGTGTTGTGTAGTGGAGGTTTGCTCATGTAATATAAGCAATGCTGCTGCTGTATCAGGGGTTTATACAGGTTAATAATAATATTTAAAGATTAAAACAAGACCAAACTGACCCAAATCAGGAAAAAAAGAAATCAGAAACTTGAAATAAGATAAATATCTGCAATGCAAAGTCCAATTATTAATAAAACAAGAGTTTAAAGATTAATTCCAATATTATAATAAACTGTTTTCTTATTATTAGTTTTGTTGTGGGTAATAATAATATTTAAATACTTATATTTATTGTTGTAGCTGAGATTTTAAAACATAAAAGCATAAAACTCAATGCTGCTGCCATATCAGGGGGTTTTGGATTTTAAAAAGTATAAAAAAGGAGAAAAGTTTGTTTTTTCAGTCGTGTTTGTGGAGCCTGAACGCAGCACAGAAACGCTGTGAAAGCCGTCAGTGTCAGTGTGGACTCATGGGGCTCATTCATAGTCTAATGTCCTGTCGCCTCCTAGTTGGAGCTGTCAGAGGTCCACACACACACCCACACACACACACACCCACACACACCCTCCTCCACAGAAGAAAACAAAACCTGTGGAAGTTTGCATGATAATGTTGGCAGCTGCCTGAGGGCGACGCCTCCTGACCCCCAATCACTTCATTCACAGGGTCAGAAACTCTGTTCATTCACTGCTTGTCTCTTCTTTTGGAGCCAAGAAGAATAAAACGAAGTTTGGTTTGTTTGCGCGTCGGAATAAAGACGCAAACATTTTGATTCAGATTCCTTCAGAGAGTCGAGGAAGATGAGAAGAAGACAAACATATGAGCAGAACTAACTGGTTTTTCATCTCATCAGGTGAAAACTATTAGTCTGATATTCAGTAGAATAATCTTGAATTATCTCTTTCCATTGGCAGATTAGTTTGCTGAAACAAAAATATTCACTAATTAAATCAAAATCTGCAGTTTCTAAATGTCTTTAACAGTCAAAAACATTTTCTTACCACATATTCTTGTCCTACAGATCAGACCTTTTCGTTTATTTCAGATTTCACACATATTTTCACATTTAAAATATTTACAACTAAAAATATTGTTTTAGTAACATGAGGTCAGACAAACCTCTGAATGTTAAAAGTTATTACAGCTGCGGGAAGTGATGCGTTACTTTAGTGGGATTATTAGATTAAAAACTGCAGACTAGTGCTGCATTTGTGGTTTATTACATTTGTAGGATGTTTTTACATTGCTGGGTCTAAAAGTCCTTACGGTATTTAAAAAAAAAAATCCAAAAAATTCTAAGAATGAGACAAATGAGTCGACACGAGCGTCATGAGAAGACACCTTTTTATATTTTACTGCATGAATACTGTTAACATCAAATTAAATTTGTTAACATAAACTATTTATACCTTTCATTCTTAGGATTCTTAAAATATTTGTGCTTCCTTTTTTTCCTCCCTCTTCTGTATTCTCTTCAATCTCACATAAAAAAAAAAAAATTCAGATAGATTCCTAATCCTGGGATTTAATCATTTTATGTGTTTCATTAATTGTTTGTGGAGCCTCTGATGTTTTCAGCCAATTCTTCGTTTATCTTTATTCTTCAGTGCTGCTGCCCTAAATCTTCTGAAAAGAAACTGTGTTAGATGCAATTTTCACTTTTCTCAATGGAGTCTGGAGCAGCTCAAAAGACTCATTTTGGTCATAAACCTTAAAGTAAATGTTGCCTAGGTGATTCCTTTTTAAAGATGAGACGTTTGTCGCCATGACGACGCTCTGCGGTGTGTCATATATATACCTGAATAAACAGAGTTAACATTAACATTCAGGCTGCCGCCCTGCAGGCTCTCCGCTGGGCTCCGTGACCATGGTGATCCTGGAATCAGACAGACATAATGAGCATCTCCTCCTCACCCCCCCAAACGTGTCTCTCCTTTCATCTCTGTTGCCATGGCGACGGCCGAACCGTGGCAATGAATGAATCGAATGAACTGGTATAGATTTTTTTTTCCTCTCTACCCCCCCTCGCCCTCCCCAAGCTTCGCCTCGCAGGATGAAGCCTGTGACGCCTGAGCGTTACTTTACGAGCTCCCGTCCTTCACCTTCAGACAGAATGTATTCATCCGCTGCTGAAAATAGTCCCTGACAAACGCAGGCATCTCTAATGCGTATGCACTTTACTGCAATATAACTACATCAAATCGTAATACATATGTACTTTTAATTGAGTGGGCATGCATGTTTTTTTTGTTTTTTTTTTACTTGTAATAAAGTATTTGTACATTGCTATATTGGTACTTTTACCGCCATTCTAGGTCAAAGGTCACTCGATGGCATCTGTCACTCAAATGTCACTAAAGATGGTTTTATGACTGGTCTCATTTCAGAGTTTTCTGATATTTTATTGGTCAAATTATCAGTTGTAAAAATGAATCTGCACAGCGAAGGATAATGAAAGACTTCATGAAGAAAAACGACAGAGTAATGATTCATATCAAATGGTCTAAAATAATGTTGTCACTAATAAAACCAGAGCAGCAGGACACACCTCAGCTTCCTCGGCCCTTCATCTATAAATAACGTCACCACCGCAGAGTCATTAAACCAGAGAGGCGTCGACATTTTAAGAGGCCGAAGCGGAGCAGCTTTATGAGGGCGAGCGTCATTCACCTTCTTACAGAGAGAGAGAGTCACTATGGAGCAGAGAGACACCACTCTGAGCAGAAAAACAGATACAGGGACAGTAAACTGAATATCTTTCAGACATTCGAGTACATCATCTCAGGTTTTTGTCACTGAACAACATCTTTCACTAATTTCTGACATTTATTTATAATAATTAATTGTTTATGGAAATAATTGTTATTTGGAGCTCTACATATCCGCTATTTTTCAGAATATTTATTTATTGGGGTTTTCAAAGCTAAACATAGAATTAAACAAAAAAAATATGTTTTTATTTAAATACCCATTTAAAAAAAGACATGAAATTAAAATAAATCATTATTTACATTTTTTTTCTTTTTAATTTGTAGATAGAGAACTATAGTCACTGAATAAGAAGCTAATTTAGTTTTTTTGTGTCTGAGTTTCTCTGGATTTATCTCCTATAGCAGTGTGCTTGTTAAAGAGCCAACAAAAGAGAAATTCCCAAGCAGATGAGTGTGGGCGTCGTGTTTTTATGCCCTTAGTCGGTCAGTGGTGACGTTTTGTAGAAAAGACCACAAACAGAGCAAAACTTTGCCTTAATGTCTTCACTGTGAGTCAATTTTTATTCCAGAAAGATCTCTTTAAAAATCCTCTGAGGTTTCAGATTAGAAATGTGGGTCATAGATTATCTGGAACTCTCCGTGCCGTCTGTTCCTGCTATTGATATGAGCAGCAGCAGCGACTCAATCAGCTCACAGCAACCCTGTAGAAACATCTGGATTTACCAACCACAAACAAATAAACCCTTTACTGCTGCTATATCTAATAAAACAACAGGTGTAGCACTTACAGTAAGACAACATGAATGTTATTTTCCTCTTCATAAATTGAAGCTTTTAAATACAGTTATTAGTCGATTTTAAGGTATTTGCATCCTTTAAAAAATATAAATCCATTCATATGCATACACAAGAGCTTTCAAACAGGTCCAAGTATTTTAAATTTCCAAATGAACGCCACTGAATTGACGTGCTGACGTCACGGCGTACGTACTACGGTGCCTCACTTCCGGTTCACGGAGCTTCTGAAGTCAGAATTTCGCTGTTTTCTTTATTTCTGAGGATAATTGTCATAACATAAACTTCTGTTAGTTGCACTCAAGCACATTTAGCTGCCTTCTTCTTTTAGCGACTTTATCGCTGAATTTTTGTCTCCATTTACGTTAGCTTAGCAGCTAACAGCTAGCATAGCCTCTTGTAGCGTTAGCTTCTCCCTGCTTGGAGTTTCTTATGTTAATTAGTTCCTCTGCCTCCTTTAGAGACAATGGTGCATGCAATAAATGTAATATATATGGCTTGTGTTTGAGATAGAAAATCTGTAAGTTATCAAAATACCGGCGTCTGAGGGCTGAAAAGAGCTGGTGGCCGGTGTTGCGGTTTAACGTGTGACCGTGTTATCTGGTGACTTCTAGCCGAAATGTGTTCGTGATAGCTCGATTTTTAAAAAACGTAAGTGAAGAAATCGCACTTTACGTAATATACAAATGAATGGGACGATTTTATATAGTTGAAGGTTAAATTTAAGCTATTTTAGTACTTCTTTAGAAAGACGCCTTCATTTTTCAACAGCTGCCGTCACCATGACAACCAGGGAGTGAGTCACCAGTTAACACGGTCACTTTTTAAACCGAAGCATTTATTCTTTATGCACATTAAATATGATGTTATCTGCAGGAAGTGACTCTAAACACGCGTTTCGCGTGTTTTTATATTTGAGGAGCTTTGACCACTTGTTAAGAAAGCTCAGATTTACCGTCTGTCTCCTCGGGACTCGGCACCTTCAGTAGTTTGGACACGTGACAGCAGGCGTCTCCTGTCCCGCTGTTCAGTTTAATTAAAGAACAGCAGAGACGCACCTGAACAACACATCAGCTGATATCAGAGTCTGATGATGATCTACACTATAAAAACAAACATGTTTCAAAAGTTAACATCAGTATTTTTTGAGTTCCAACAACTTGGAATGAAATTCTGCTCAACAAGGAACCACATTGAGTTGGTGGAATTATTTTCCTCTATAATCAAAGCTGTTTTAATTCATGTTTAAGCAACAATTGAGCATAAACACGGATTTAAACTGATTACTTACAAAAGCTAATTTTCCACATTAATAAAAAGGTAATTTCAGGCATTATGTTCTTATTTTGGTTGCTTCAATTGAGTTTTTAATAAATTATTGATGGTGAGGATGATGATATGATGTAATTGGGTCAGTGATAAATAATGGTTGGCAATACAGCTTTAAAAGCATTCATCAGGTCTCCCACAATGTTCATATCGGTTTCATGCCATTTGAAGTGCCTTTGTACTTTTTTAAAATCACAAAACCTCAAAAGAATGATACATTTTAAATATTACATCCACCTAGAATATAAACTAGTAGATATCATGTGTTTTTCATTAAAACAAATCTTTTTAAGAGAGTTAAGCTATCTAATACAAAGTTTTTAGGGTTACACCACATGACATTTTTGACATTATTCCAATTCCCAATATTATTATCAACACAGCTCAATATATAATGATTGAAACTTAACGATTCTCCTTTAGTAAATTAACATTTTATCTCTTAACCTGCATTCCATGAAGCGCTGCTAGAAGCTCCCCTGAATTACTTTCACACAGTGGTCTGAAAGCTGTTCAGTGTCTCCAGAAGACAATTATTATATTGATAATGCATTCAGGAAACATGTAATCAATAAACCTTTATGACTCCGCTGTTATTTGGAGCCTCCATGTCTGGAGTTGAATCATGATGAGATTTTCTTTCTGTTTCTCAGAGCGTTGCGGCGTTCCAGGCGTTTCTGAACGATGAAGGTTTGATCGTGGCGATGCTGGAGCGCTCGGATCTGGAGGAAAACGTGACGACGTACGCGGCTCAGATCTCTGGAGAGCCTCGGGTCAACGTGGTGCAGTTCGTGAACACCAGCGAGCCGCTGACGTTCAACACGTCGTTCCACGGCCTGTGCTACAGCGTGAGTCTGATGCTCAGACGGGGACAGTCCTGGTCCAGACCCATCAAGACCGTCTCCGTCCTCACAAGTAAGAAAACTGGATGGAAACCACAGAATCGTCAGCATAGAAACATCAAAAATCACAGAGATGATCCATGAGACACATTCGAGTGTTTTAAGTCATCCAGAAGTTTGACGTTTGTCTTTCTGTCTGTTTTCAGAGCCTCTGCCTCTTCAGAGCGTCCAGATCTCCGACTACAAAGAGTCTCCAGAGACCGGCGTGGTGTTTGAAATCGAGCCTCCGGCCGGTAACGTCTTCAGCAGAGTCAACATCAGCTACACAGAAGGACAGGAGAGACGCTCCATGCTCTACAAAGGTGAAGAATCAGAAGATTGACTTTCTACTTCTTTAATTTCACCTTCCTCTTTCCACAATTCACTGTTCTTGCCTTTGTTTTGTAGATTTCTACAAAGGGAAGACGGTGTTCAAGCACTGGTTACCGGGGATGTGTTACCGTAACATCACCTTCCAGCTGATCTCAGAGGCCACCGTGTACCAGAACGCCATGGTAACACAGAGTGACATCACACACACGCCTCTGCATCACAGGACAGGTAAATCTTTGCATTTTAGACAGAATTGATTGATTATCTTTGGTACCCAAAGGTTTCCCTGTTTAATCAAAATGCTTAAGCTAAAACTGTAGGTTCTGAATTTGAGCAACATGAATATTTTAATCCTATTAAATGAATGGCCTGTAATTTGTTTTTGGTAATAACTTTATCAAATGCAGAGATTATATTTATTAATCATTTCATTAAAAAGTCCTTGACAGTGATCCTGTCTTCTTGGACAGATCCTGGAACTTCCTTCCTTTTCTTCATATCTAGCTACATATTTATTGAAATTATTGATATTCACAGCACTTTATATTAAATTATTATTAGTATAACTTGTGAAATTTAGACTAAATTACTATAAAACATTATAACCTATAACCTTTATCACTCACCAGTAGAAATTGATTCAAGAATCATGTTCTTGAAGCAGCTGAAAGCTTGTTAAATTAGCATTTTATCCTGATTTGGGGCAAAAAAAATTAGTTAATTAATTGAATTAGGCAAAAATGATTCCACCAGATGTGGCAGAATCATTAAGAGATGATTTAGGCAAAAAACTCACTATCAAAATAAAAACTTAATTTTAAAGGTTTGGGTAAAAACTAGTTTTTTGAAAATTTGAGGCATTGAATTCACAGGCTAAAAATTCAGATTCATAATTCAGACCTATAAATTCAGTGATTTCTATATTTCAATCAGTGACAGATTCACACATGTCTAATATTAGTTTCTGAAAAAACAATCTGTTTAAATGTCTGGCCTCCAGTGCCGTACCCGCCCCTCAACATTTCCCGTCGGATCGTGGACCTGAGCCAGAGGGTGGCGCCGGGCGACGCCCCCAACGGCGTCCCTCCTGATGGGATCCAGGAGAACCAGCGCTCCTCCCGCCAAACCCGGGACATCCCGCTGATGGAGGAGCGGGAGGAGGAGGAGGAGCTGCACGCCGAAGAGGGCGAGGAGAACCCGGCTGAGGACGTGGCGGAAGGCACCACTCAGCTCCCCTTCAACCTGACCACCGCCACCACCGCCGCTGCAGCCAATGAGACGGACTCTGGCAGCGAGTGGCCGGACCCGACCACAGCGTCTCTCGCCGACAGGGAGGACGAGTTCGTCAACGCCGAAGTGCCGGAGTATGAGGACTCCAACGAGCCGGGATCGGCCATGGGCATCCCGCCAGAGTCAGCCGTGCTGCCCACCAAGCTGCCGCCAATCCTGCTGGAGCTAAGATGGCTGCCGCCCAGACCGCCGACCAGCTACGACGGCTTCAACATCTATATCTACAGGGACGGTGAGGAGGGACACGTCAGATCTAACTCTACTCCTTCATCTACTCCTCATCTCCTCCTTCTTCCTCTTCTACCTTTACACCTCCTTTTTAACCCCTTTCCTACATCACTTCCTTTCTCTCATCCTTCCTCTCCTGCATCTTCATCTCCTTACTTTCCTCCTTTCTCTCCTTCCTCACCTTCTTCTTCTCCTCCTTCATTTCCTTCCTCTCCTTTTTCATCCCCTTCCTCTTCTCCTTCATCTCCTTCTTCTTCTTCTCCTTCCACACCTTCTATCTCTCCTCCTTCCTCTCCTCCTCCTCCTTCCTCTCCTCCTCTTCCCTTACCTTCTTCCTCTCCCCCTACCTCTCCTCCATCTCGTTCCTTATTTCCTTCCTCTCATCCTTTATCTCCTTCCTCTCCTCCTCCTACCTCTCATTCTTCCTCTTCTCCTTTATCTCTTTCCTCTCCTCCTCCTTCCTCTCCTCCCTCACCTTCTTCCTCTCCTCCTTCATCTCCTTCCTCTCCTCCTCCTTGCTCTCCTCCTCTTCCCTTACCTTCTTCCTCTCCCCCTACCTCTCCTCCATCTCCTTCCTTATTTCCTTCTTCTCATCCTTTATCTCCTTCCTCTCCTCCCTCACCTCCTTCCTCACCCGTCTCGTTCTGTTTTCCAGGGAACTCTACAGAAACAGCCACCGTGGATGAAAACACTCATGAGTTCTTCACCGAGTTAACGGAGCCGGGAACGTACCGGATCCAGATCACCACTCTCAGCTCGTCTGGAGACTGTGAGGCCAGAGAGAGCAGCGCAGACACCGGCTTCACCTTCTACCTCAGTATGTCGACCAATCAGTGATCAGCAATCAAAGACTCGCTGTTATCAGGAAACTACAGGAGGTTGTTTTAAAAATCACAAAATGAAAAAGAGAACAAATGTTCTCCTTAATTAATTTTCCAGGCCCTGGCGGCGAGCTGTTGGAGGAGCTGCGGGAGCGTCCGCAGGCGGTCAGCATCAGTCTTTTAGACTCCAACACCGCCACCGTGTCCTGGGCTCCATCGTCCGAGAGCCACAACGGCAGCCTGGTGTCGGTCGTCTCCACGACCTGCTTCAAACCCAGCCTGAGCCAGAGGATGGAGAACACGTACTGCAGCGAGGTAACAACCCATCACCCCCAACTCACAGCTTCTCCTCTATTTTTATTTAAATTCATCTCAAATTTAAGATAGAAAAGAAATAACTAGAAAAGCACTCAGAGAGAGCAGACTTTAGCCAAGCAGCTATGCAGGTGCAAGACATCACCACCAGGTGGCGCCAAACAATGGAGCCTTTTTAAAAGGTCCATTTACAGCAATGTTACCAAACAACAGACATTTCTAAGCGATCTAGAAACCAGGATTTCTTCCGGATCATTACCAAAATCTTTTCATGCGACCATTCCCAACATTTGCTGAAAATTTGAAAGGGAATTTGAAATTGGATCACGATTTCGATGGACGTCAAACGATCTCCAAACCCATATAACTGAGTTAAACCGCTTTATTTGACATTCTTCTTTACACTATTTCTGAAAGAGATATGCATGTGCAATACATTCACACAACGAGTGAGTGAGAGAGGGCTAGCAGAGTTAATTTGTTGATAAAACAAACCGGAAAAGTTCTCTTAAATGGGAACACTTAGGATTCCAAGAATCCTCCACGGAGCAGGAACACATGATAACATGCAATATTTGCTATAAAGGTAATATCCACAACTTCTGGCAACACAACAAATAGATTTAACCATCTGGAACAAAAGCACAAAGTCACTCATGCTAAATATATTTCGATATTAACCAAAATAATCGTGTTAAGAATTTTTTCCATAATCGAGCAGCTCATTTTCACAGGTCTGTACAACACGAAACAACAAGAACAGTACAGAAAAACATTATACTATCCCTGATGGCATGAGAAAAAGTGACAGGGGGGATGATCCGTGTCATGTAATACTGAAAGTGCCAACAGTGTAATGACCTTGTTCATATCAGAACGTGCTGGTATGGGATGTCTGATAATCTTGGAAGCAATGATACTGAAAAGTTAGTTTCTATTAGGCATGGACAGTATGTTCTAGAAACAAGTGGAACAGTACAGGTTGAATAATGATGATGATAATGATCTTAACTTCAGGATTACAGAGGATAGATGTGACAGCTTTATCAAACTTAAATCTATTGTGATGATCAGTTTTGTTTTGTCCACATTCATCTCTAGGCGGTTTTCAGTGCACCATTGTGTATAGCATAAGAAGGTGATGAATAGCCACTGCTGGTTTGAAGTTTAAAAAACGTTCCCTGCAGTAAAGCAGCATGTGGTCTGACTCGGCTTATGCTCCACTCGGAGGTGTGAAAACGCAAAAACGAGCTGTGAAGCTTTACTTCAGTCTGCGGCTGTTTGAACAGACTCTGTTTGTCTGTTTGACCCGAGCAGCCGAGCAGAGTCTCTGAATCTCAAGAATCCGTATTTTACTGTTTAAAAAACAGCATCCAGGGTTCAATGAACGTTCTGTTTCTGCCGTTCAGTGGATGTTGTGGCGTTTATCATGTGCGGAGGCGGCTGTCCACCAATCACAGGACAGCAGTTTGATATTTTTACTATATTCTCACAGATTATACGTTTATGTCTGTGTTATTAATAATTCTCGATTCACTATCACTGATCATTGATTTTCCATTTGACAACAGTAAAATAAATACACCACAAAGTTATTGCACTATTAAAAAAAAGACCTCAGTTGAATTACTTGATTTATTTGAGTAACGACTCAAAGCACTTTAATGGAGATACTACCAAGTAATACCATATCTATATGTCTATCTATTATCCATCTATATATATATATATATATATATATATATATATATATATATATATATATATATATATATATATATATATATATATATATATATATATATATATAGAGAGAGAGAGAGAGAGAGAGAGAGAGAGAGAGAGAGAGAGAGAGAGAGAGAGAGAGAGAGAGAGAGAGAGAGAGAGAGAGAGAGAGAGAGAGAGAGAGAGAGATTAATCAATTAAAGATCAATTAAATGCACAGCCTTACACTCAAAGATGCCGATTACTTCAAGAAAACTGAAATGGCAAAATGTGTATGTGACGTTTAACTTCTGTTTGACTGTTTTACAAAATAAAATAGTGGCAAAAATAATTGATTTCTGAAAATTTCTTAATAGAGTCATACTCTATTCTAGTCCATAACATATTCGCGATTAATCGTTAACCTTTTTTTCCCCACCTCCCCTAGTCTGTGTTCTCGCCTCTCTGGGAGCCTGATCAGAATCACAGTTTGGCCTCAGCTGTGATGTTTTCCAAGGTTTCAGCAGATTAAAACAAGCACCGACTGATTTTCTGTTTTTTTACAGGAAAACACAACGAGTGATATCATCACTAACCTGACGCCCGGGGCTCAGTACAGAGTGGTGGTCTATCACACCAACGGACCCCTCATCAGTCCTCCGTCTGAACCCGTCATCATCGATATCGGTGAGCGCCGCGTCACATTATCCACATCTGCAGCTGTTCTGCTTTTTTCACCTTTGTTTGACCACATAGAGGTAGTTAATGAGGTGTGTGTGTGTGTGTGTGTGTGTGTTAGAGCCCACAGGTGTCCATGAGCTGGCTGTTTACCCTCTAAGCCCGACGGCAGTGATCCTCAGCTGGCAGCGTCCGTACCACGTCGCCTTCCGCAAATACATCCTGCAGACCTTCTTCTTTAATCCCGTCACCTTCGCCTCGGAGTGGACGACCTACTACGAGATCGCCGCTACCGCGTCTGTCATCGCATCAGTGGTAACACACACACACACACACACACACACACACACACACACACACAGTACACACACAGAGGAGACAACTTCAGTAAATGTAAAGTCTGTAAAAGAAAAATCCACTTAAGCTTCCACTTTTCTATAGGAATACATACTTCTTACAGGCATTGCAAGAGTAATAACTATTAAAGGTCCAGAATTGAAAATGTTACTGAAGTGAAAGTACAGGATATATAATATAGCATATCATACTGCTTGTTTTAATTGTTAAATACATGTGAGAGTATTTTAATGTTTTAGTTTATCAATATGCAACATTGAAAATACTCAAGTAGAGAAAGTCAATGATGAAAAATAATCTAACAACATAATAATACAACATAACAATATAAACATAGGAAAAGTACAGTGTACTGAAGTAGAGAACATGAGTGAACGTTCCTTGCTGCAGGTCTTCAGTTTGTTCTCTGCTGTTTCTCAGAGGGTGACGGATCTGCTGCCGGCCTGGTATTATAATTTCCGTGTTTCCATGGTGACGTGGGGCGACCCACCACTCCGCTGCTGCGACAGCTCAACTGTCAGCTTCGTGACAGGTACCAAGACATGAGGGCGAGGACTGATCCATCCACTCCCTCTGATATTTCGATGAATCTTTGATGACTTGTTAATGTGACATGTATGAAAATGAACATTTTTATAAAGTCTGTGTGTCTTGATGCTGATTTGACGAGAGATTCCTCTCCTCTGCAGCTCCTGAAGCTCCTCACATCTCGTCGGTGGATTACTCCCACGGCGTCCTCTACGTCCGCTGGACGTACGGAGAGTTCTTCATCGCCCTGTCTCACTCCAGGATGCTGCACTGGCAGGTGGTGGCTGTCGGGAAGAAAGGCCCCGAGAAGAGCTACTCCATCGATGTGAGTCATCCCTCCATCATCCCTCCATCACTCATCTATCAATCATCTATTATTCATCTATCCATCATCTATCTATAATTCACCTGTCCCTTATGTATCTACCATCTATCTGTCCATCCTTGATCTGTCTTTTATCTGTCCATCATCCATCTATCAATCATCTGTCCATCCTTGATCTGTCAATTATCTGTCCATCATCCCTTCATCATCCATCCATCATCCATATGATTTATCCATTTATGAATCTGTTAACCTGCAACAACAATATTCTGTTGTAACCTCAGATTTGATTTATTCATTAAATTATTTGAACATTACATTTTATTTATTTATTTATTTTTTGTATAAAAGATGTAAAGTTTTGTTGAACAAACACTTATCTATTGAACAACACATTAATTTAAAACAAACAAACGCAGGAGATTTGGGAGGTTTTACATTTACAAAAAAACTAAAACTATAAAAAATGAACTAATCTTAAGCTTTAAAAACTAAAAAAAAACAAATCTATTAATATATATAATAAAATGAATGTAATGAACTCCTTTGGAATGAGCTGGCAGTTACACACACAACAACGACAGCAGCTTTTTCCACTAGTTTATAGTTGTAAAAGGTTTCTGTTGGCGTTTCATGGCGTTTCAATCTGTTTATCGTCTCGGCCGCTGCAGCAGCATCTCGTTAGTTCCGGGTTGGGCCCGAGCAGGTATTGATTACCTCCTCTGGGTCCATTCCATGGTCCAATTAGCAGCAGAGCGATGACCTGCTGTCTGTGCTGCAGGAGCCGCACAACGTCTCCTCCTCCGTGACGCCAATTAGGATCCAGCAGCGACTGTTTCAGGGTCGGAGGTTCTGTTTGAGTCTTAATTGGCCCGAATGATGGCGCCCACAGAAACCTCAGAAACACACTGTACTATCCAACTTCTGATTATCGATTCTTTTATATCTGCTGTTTTTGTATTAATCATTAAATCTAGTAAAGATGAGAAAAAATGGCTGCTCTGGTTGGTTCACTTAAGCCTTTTTTTTTGTGATGAATCATTTTAGGTGGTTGCTAGATAGTGGTTTCCAATTTGTTGCTATGGCGTTACGAAGTAGTTGGAAGATGGTTGCTATGTCATTCTTGGTAGTTGCTAGGTTAGTAACAGGTGTTATCACTGGTTGCTATGGTGATTTTATGTGGTTACTAGGGGTTTAATAGGTAGTTATTGGTGGTTGCTATGGGATGTTATGTTTTTTCTATAACGTTTTCGTATTTTATAAAAAAAACATTTTGTTTTTGCTTTTCTTTCTTTCTCCATTGTTAGAATAAATAATTTTACTTAAACTATAAAAAATCGTTATAAAAAGGGTCAAATAAGTGTTATAGCTTTATACTTTTTGGGTCAAAATAACAGATATTATGGGGTTTTTTTTGGAAATGATGTTGAAAACCTGTATTATTCTTTCATAGCTGTTTGACGATAATGATTTTGCTATTTAAAAAAAAAAAAAAAAATTAAAAACAATAATATAGGCTGTTATCTTTGTTATCATAATGTTGACATTTTATCTCATATTTTTGTGTCAGGTGACTCGTAACGTGATGCGGGCCAGCCTCCCTCTGCCTCCAGGTGACATCTACAACCTGACGGTAACGGCGTGTACCGAACGCAGCAGGAACACCTCAATGCCCAACATCATCAAACTAGGTCAGCACACACACCTACACACACACACACACACACACACACCAGGGATGGAAATTAACATTTTTGTCCATCTGCCACAGTTGCTTGTGGATTCCAAAATCTACCAGCCACAGTACAAGCATGAATATTGAGGTTATTTAAGGTTATTTGATGAAGTGAAACATTTAAAATCTGATTAAAATTACTGACGTTTTTTCTCTCATGTATGTTACAAAACCTTAACATGCATGTACCGATAAAAAGTAATCGGGTTTAAAAAAATAATCCGGATATTTGGTTAAAGTTTAACATAATACTAAATCTGAAAAGTGCTTTTAATGTCACAACAGATTAAACAAGAACATTCCTCTTCCACAACTTAATTTTGATGTTTTTTAATGACCATGTTGTATTATTCATGCTACTTTTAATACAAATGCTAATTGTAACATGAAAATTGTTGACAAGCAGAAATATATAGGAAATCCCCTTGATAGATCCTCTAGAATCACACACAAGCACAGACTTGCGCAATTTAATGAGACAAGACTTCAAAGTGCGTTCAAGCACACTTCGTTAAATCTGAAATTTATTCTGATCGTTACCTTATTTTCCTTTGTTGAAACACATCTGTCGTTACTTTCTTGTTCTTTCTTGTTTCACTGCTGTGTCTTCTTCAATCTTTGACAAATCTATAAAATAAATAAATAAATAAAAGTGTTAATAGCAGTTATCAGCATATTCTTCTAGGAATCTCTGGACTCTGATGATTTTACATGTTTTACTGCAGCATTTTGAATAATTAGACACTATAATCATATAAGATCAGTTACTACATTGCAATATTTTTAAAAATTATATTAAAAAACTAATTAATTATAAACTGTAATAATTAAGACACCGTTATGAGTAGAGAGGTGATTATGTAATAGACATCCCACTTTTTGGAGTTTTTAAAACTACAGAAAAGCTCTGATTATAATCGAGTGGAGCTTCTTCCCTCAGATATGATCTTTGGTTGAGTACAGACGCACAAACTGTCAAACAGGCAGGTTTCACTTTGACATCAAGTTAGAATTAGAATGAAGCAGCGTCAGCAAATATGAGCAACCGCCCGACACGACAACTGTGTTTTTAGTTTCACTGTTTTGATGCATCAGGATAAACGAAGAAGCTGCGTTTTCTGATCTGACCGCAGCTTAAACTCGGCCAAACGTTACTCTAAACTCTTCAACGGTTGGAAAAAAAAAACAAAAAACCTTCCTCTGACCACAGCTGCATTTATCCCGAAAGTGAATATGAAACTGAGTTTGTTCTACTTCCTCTTCTAAGGAACAGTCCGAGTTCTGAGTGTTTTTATGCTGAGAGGGAGCGTCAGTCAGTGCCATTCGGCTCTGGTCTGGTCTGGTTTTATACCTGCAGGTTTTGGTTTCATGCAGCCAGACTGAAGGTTTTAGTTTCTCTCTGGTGGTGTTTTCACGCAGAGCCGGCTCCTCCCAGGTCCCTGTACGCCGTGAACGCCACTCACTCGTCCGTGACTCTGCTGTGGAGCGAGGAGGGTGTGGTGGACTACTACCAGGTCCTCTGTAAACCCAACAAACCCAGCAAGGAGCTCAAGGTAAAACTATGTTTGTACAGCAGCAGCCCACACTGAAGATAAAAAAGACAATGATGATCTATTATTACAGTTAAATGTTTTTCCTGCAGCAGAAGCTCTGAATATTCAGCTCCTAATAACCATTAGGAGCTGAATATGTTTTAAAGGATATAAAGAGTTCTGTTCAACTGATTTTCCTTTTACGATGACGTCAGTTTTTCACTCCAGAGTTTGTTCACCCTTCATGTCTTCTACGTCTCCTTCAGGCCCGGGAGCCTCAGACGTTCACATCTCACGTGGTGACGATTTCGGGTTTGACGCCGTCGTCCACCTACAACTGCACCGTCACCAGCTTCAGCTACAGCACGCCCAGTAAGCCGGCCCACATCACCATAACAACCGCTGGTAAGTACCGTTGTTCCCTGATACTGAACAGAGTTTATTCCCAAAACTATTATTTATATCAAGTTTGATCCCCCTTTTTAAATGAGATCAAATAAGATTAATCATGATATATCATCACCCTATCAACGTAATGGCATAAGTAATCCTTTGAGGAAAGTGAGTTTTTGTCCTAAATCATCTCTTGATGATGCTGCCACATCTGGTAAAAATCAATCCTGAGTTGAAAGGACCAGATTCTTTATATCCTATAGCACAATGGACATTTTACTTATATTTTTTGCCCCAAATCAGGATAAAATGCCAATTTAACAAGCTTTCAGCTGCTTCAAGAACATGATAATTGAATCATAATTTAATAATAATTTAATATAAAGTGCATATTACTAATGTAGCCAAATATAAATAAATATAGGAAGTTCTTCAGTCCATTAAACATGTGTCATCACTTCATTGACACATCTCAGGTTTCAGAAAGTTGTCAAAACTGGACGTTGGAGATGATGGAGTGATGAAAAAAGGAGCTGACATTAGTTTAGTTTAACTCCAGGTAATGGAAGTTTAGAGTTTCACTATGGAATGAAAGGACAGTTTATTTAATTGAATAAAGTCACACTAGAATGTTCAGAAATTGTCTTGAGTGACACACAATGTTCTACATATGTATAAAGTTTTGTGTGTTTTCCTAAAAACGTCTGATTTCTGCTGCTGGAAGTTGAATCCTTGGGGTTCAACATCAGTAGAAGCTGTAAATTCACACTTTCTCAAAGGTTTTCCACACATTACCTTAGTGAAAAAGGTTAAAAACACCTTCACCTTCAGTGTCTTTCTACGTTTGTCTTCCTGCAGCTAAAGAGATGAACCCCAGCGTGGCGGCCATCTCGGCTCTGGCCGTTCTCAGCATCCTGCTGATCGCTCTGCTGATTCTGTTCCTGCTCGTTCTACGGAAGAAGCACCTGCAGATGGCCAGGTACCAAACTCTCCAAATGATCAATCAATCACACAAGAAGCATCGATGAGTCACTTTTTACACACTGTTCTCTCTTTCTGGCAGAAATAAGCTTCCATACATGCTTTGTTATGCACCACAGCTTGCTAAATGTGGTTTAAGGATGTCTACACTGCAAAAAATTAAGTGAAAATATTTAGTTTTTGCTACAATTAGTCCAATAATGAGAATTATCTTGAATTATCTGATGTTAAAAAGTAAAATAGTCCTCGACTAGATAAGAAGATAATTCCAGATAACTCTACCTAAGATGGAACTAACTGTTCCAGGCCTGATAAGATTTAATTTTTTGCAGTGTAGTTTTGTTTTTAGTCGTCTTACATCACATCATTCAGTTTCCAGTTACATTTCTCCTGTACATTACAGCTCACTTCCTTTATTTACTGATTATTCATCATATATTTTCACTTCCTGTTCTGATTCTCTCCGCTCGTTTTTCTCACATGTGCTGTTCGTGTCTTCTGTTTCAGAGAATGCGGCGCAGAGACTTTTGTGAATTTCGCTTCGTTTGAAAGGGACGGGAAGCTTCCTTACAACTGGTAATGATCCTCCTGTGTTTGCTCTGTCATGTTCAAGTCACAACACGACAAATAAACAACATCACAAAGTCCAATTTGAATCCTGAGAAGCTAGAAGTCACACAGAAACCCATGAAAGACCTAATCAGAGACAGATTAGTAGCCTGATGGTGGATTGAGGAGGCAGATTAGGGATTTTTAACATGAATATGATGCTTTACACTGTAAAAAATACAATAAAATCTTATCAGGTGAAAATATGCTAGTATTAAACTGTTAAGGATTATTATAACGGATTATGAAGTGTTACAGAATTCTTTTATTCTACTGGCAGATCATTTTAAAGCTTTTTTCATTTAGGAAACTAAGAATATATTTCTTTGTCTTTTTATCATAAATTTGCCTTTTTATTGCATATTTATGACATTTCATCGTGTTTTTCCAAAATCCAAAAATATCCGTCAATGCAAAAACTCGATATTCAACTAATTGTACCAAAAACAAGATATTTTCACCTGATAAGATTTCAGTTTTTGCAGACGATGATGATGAAGAAGATGAAGACAATGATGAAGATGATGATGATGAGCTCAGCAGCCCTGCCTGCTTTGTTTGGACCAGCAGAAACTGGATCTTTGTTGATGATGAAAACTCAGGATTTCCCTTAATCTCAGATTAAAGCTGCTGCTTCTGGTGTCAGTCGTGTTAAATTCTGCAGAAATCGAGAAACAACAATTTATCCTTAAAAAAAAAAAAAAAAAAAAAAAAAATCAGACTGATGAGGTAAAAACGGGCAAATTGGGTCAAAACTGTGATTAATATAACAGCTGAAAGACGGTCAGTTAAGGCAGAAGTTCGGCTTCCATCTGCTGTTGTCTTTGACCTTCATCACTAAACGCACTTGTGACGGTGGAGTTGTGTTTTTGCTTCGACTGCATGTCAGCAGAACTCTGTGTTACACGATGAGAGCTGATGTCATCACAGACGCAGATAAACGTGGAAAAACACATCGTCGCCATATTTAAATAATGGCCGCAGTCATTTTTTGGGGGAAAAAACAACAAATGCAGGAAAATATTAATCATTATTAAGACTGTGGACATACATAGAACATCGTGTGTGACTCAGGACCAGTGTGACTTTAGGAAACTTTAAACTGGACTTAAACTGTTCTTTTAATACATAGTGAAAACTCAACACTTCCATTACCTGGAGTTAAATTAAACTAATGTCAGCTCCTTATTCATCACTTTCCCAGCTCTTCTTTGCCTGTTTTTTACTGAACGTAACTCCAATGTCTAGTTTTGGTGACTTTTTTAAACTACTCATGTAATCCACATACAAATTAACTTTATTGATATGCACAGAACTTTATATTATTAAAGTATAACTAGTGAAATTTAGGCTAAATTACTATTAAACATTATAGCCTAAAGCCTTTATCACCAGTAGAAATCAATTCAAGAATCATGTTTAGAGCGTCTTCTGCACCATAGATTCTTCCTTTTTGAAGCAGCCACCATTATAAAAGCTTGTTAAATTGCCCAAATCAGAGTATTTTATCCTAATGATTAAAAAACTTTGTCTTAGGCCATAAATAAAGCCAAAACAGGCCATTATTGTAATAGGGCGACAATATTTTAATTTTAAACCAGGGTTATCTATAGATCCATTATTTTAATCCAATTTATTATAAATATTAATGTTAAATTAATATTACCCTAACCAATACAATACTAAACATTTTAGACATGTAACAAAATCAAAAGATGTAAAATTCTGAGCTTTTTCTTAATCACGCTGCCATAGTATAGGAACATTTAATTATAAGGACTGAAGTTTGTTAAAAGGTTTCAGCAAAATAAAATGAAAATAATATTACTATATTATGTTTAATTAGTGTCTTTAATTTGAGTAGTAGTTGCATACAAAAGTAATCAATGATAATCTTGATAATTATTATTAATTCATTCGACTTTAACTAATTAACTAATACAAATTTGTACAATCTGAGTTTTACAGATGTGATACAGAGAAATCTAGAGTTTACAGAAAGGATTTCATTATAATAATTTTTCAAGATATAAATAATTCAACAGTAAAAATGCATAAAAATCAACTACTCGACAAACTAATCCTTCGACTGAGACCAAACCGATCGATTAATGGACTATAATTTATATACAGAAGCTTCTTCATAGTGATGACAGCAGTTCGGTGAGTTTTCACATTTATCTGCAGCAGTGGAGTCACGACCTGAGCAACACAAACGTTATGAGATCAGGTTCATAAAAGGTCTGACATCACCGCCAAGTGACAAAATGCGGACTGTTTATACGCGACGTGGGGCCCTGGCCGAGCGTTGCATTGTGGGACGGGCCGGGAGGACGCAGTGATGTCACAGACTCGGGCTGGAGGTTGTTAAACGAGACAGAGCAGCCATTGACGTCCAGCAGCAAACAGACTCCTGTTGTCCTCCAGAGAGACAACGGGACACTTTCTGAACGGCTGCATGATGCATTAACTCTGTGTTCAGCACTAATGTGAAGCTCTCGACGCTCTGTGCCTCTTTACTAATGGAGCACCATGTTTTGTCCCCAACCTATCGCCCCCTGGTGTCTGTTTTTTTTAATTTATTTTTTTTATTATTTTTTTCTTGTTTGTGTTTTTATTTTTGTTTTTTATTTGAACCCCCTTCAGGCGAAGAAGCCTCTTTGCCTTCCTTACCCTACTGCCATCCTGCCTTTGGACTGACTATCTTTTGGCTTTTTATATTAATCCTTGGTAAGTAAGCACTTGCTGGCCAAAAACACTGCACTTCAGGGGCATGTCTTAGCAGAGCCACAGCCCACAGTATTGATCAGAGACACTGTTTTACTCTCCATTACTCTGGTGGTGTTCTATATTTCGCTTACTGTCAAAAAAAAAAAACCCACGAAAAGCCCATTTACAGATGTGGTGTACCTCAAGGAACAATCATGGGTCCTTTTCTTTTCTCCTTTTAAGTATTTCGTTTTGTCACATTATACGTATGTTTTCATTTTAATGCAAATGGTTTTCAGTCTTTAACCCCTGTTTCTCTTAATTTACATATCGTCACCCTATTAAACAATGGCAACGTTTTTGAGGAAACAAAAATTTGATGATATTACCAAATGTAGCACCATCATCAAGCGATGATTTCGGCCAAAAACTCACTTTCATCCAAAAACGGCTTAGGCCACTACTTTAATAGGGTGATGATAAACCAGTTCAGTGTACTGACATCAAAGACAATGACCGACAAAGCCCAAAGTGTCCCTAATCAATCCTTATTGACGAAGACCAAACTGATCAATTAATCAGCTAATCGACTAGAAGGGAATTTTACCTACAGTCACGTCATACCATCTACATTTAAAAACTTAAATATACAAAAACTTGCGTCGATATCGCTTTGTAAACCATGACTATAACAGAGAAGGAAAGTAAGCAGGCGTAACTTTAAATGGCCACATGCACATTAACAAGATGTAATCCCTTTTAAAAAAGAAGGCAAAGAAATAAGATACCTTACATGTGCTTACTGTTCTGAGTCCAGTCACCTTATCTGTGTTAAAAGTGGCAATAACCCTAACCCTGTCTTAGAAGTGGGTGTGTCTTTAATCTTACAGTGGACATGTCTTGCAGGACGGAGGCAGATACTGTTGCTATAATGAGGGACTTTATGGTGCATTCAGGTGCACCTTGTAATCTCTGAAGTCTCAATTGGCCAAGAAGGGTGTTCAAAGTTGTAGCACAGGACTTTTAAATGTAAATAATGCCTAATACATCCAGCTATCAGCTGCAGATGAATCTCAATGTTTGTGATTTTATGGGAAACAATAAAACTTGCAGATAAAATTAAAATATGGAACATCACCAGACTCACTGCACTTTGAGCTAAAACTGAATTTAAAGTTCTAAAGTTGATTCTCGGTGGGGAAAACAGGAAGTTAGCAGATAATTTTTCTCACATGGTGAACTTTGTCTTCCAATGCTGTGTCTGTGGTTGAACTCTCAAAGTCACACTGAGTGTGTATCTACTAACATGTTGGATGTAGCATGACGCTAACTGTTGACACTAACTATGGCTTTGCTCTCTGTCTGGTGTCTGCATGCCGTCTGTCTTCCACTGTAGAAGTAGAAGTGATGATGAAGCGCTGCTCTTAGTTTAGTTCCTGTGTTGTGTGTGTTCTGTTAGACTCTAGGTGTTAAATGCATGTTGTTGATGGTTAAAGATCAACTCACTGACTGGTTCTGTCAGACAGCGAGTCTTTAAGGAACCAGGTTTGACTTCAGAATGCAAATCCAGAAGCATGAAGTGTAAAAGATAAACTGCTGTAAATGTGAAAATGCTGCATGTTTGACATGGAGGTGTCTTCATGAAGCAGGATTTCTGTAATTTATAATCTATAACCAGTCAGTCTGTAGTGAGATCACACATGTCTGTATTTTATAGGAGCAAGACAGCTTTAAAGAAACGGAAGCTAACAAGGTAACACAACTAAACAACAGTGTGTGTGTGTGTGTGTGTGTGTGCAACAGCAGCCTGTTCAATCTTCGCTTAGAAGGAAACTCAATCAAATCTAAAGGGTTAATCCTGTTTGATTTCATTATATTCTGCCTGTTAGACAGAAATAACTAGCACCAAATTTAAAAAACTTAGATTTTTTTGCCTGAATTTAAGAAGTTGTCTTCACCTTTTTTCTTTCAATGAGTCGCTCTAATTCGATTTTTTAAATTCCTGTGAAATAATTCAGAATCCTTCAATTAGGAGAGAAGTTAAAGGATATTATACTGCAAGTTCAAAGGTCACTAATGTCTTTTTTGGTGTGAAAGTACCTTAGTCCCATAGGAATAAATTCATCCAATGAGACACACTAAAGATCATAACTCTGCTTCTTCTGTTATAACTATAACAAAGTTCATGTGTAACTGTATAAGTTCCAAAAAGCAATCAATCAAGTCTAAAAATGTAATTGCTTTATCTGTAACAAGAATTCAGCAGAAAATTATGCACATTTTTATTCAAAAAAGGCAGGTTTACATTTCAAAGGCAGATTTTTTAAAAGAAATAACAGCTGCATGTGCAATATGAGAAGTATTTTGGATGTAAAGGTCAAGTTTTATTACGAATATATTATTACTATTATATCTCTGAAACTGAGCGGCTGATCTGACTCGTCTCTTTGGATATATTTATACATATGGCCCAAAGATACTTTTACACCAAAGCAGATATTTGTGTCAGAACTTGTAGTAAAAACTCAATCAATTGTTTATCATTGGTTTCTCCAAGTTTGTTTTATCAATGGTAAAGATGATGTGTGTATATAATAAAGTAGTAAATGTCCTACTCTTTTAGTGTATGAACAATCATGTCTATATTTCTTGATTTCTCTTTCTTCAGTCCTGTGCAGCTGGACGACTTTGACACGTACTTCAAAGAAATGAGCAAAGACTCCGCCTACAAGTTCTCGCTGCAGTTTGAGGTCAGATCCCAAAAGCCTCATTTTCTCCCTGCAATTCATTCACAAACCTTGAAGTTAATTAATTAGACACGTGTTTGTATCCATAAATTGACTGTTTCCTGGAAATTCAGTTAAAATTTGACACACATTGACAGGAGTTGAAGAGTGTCGGACTGGATCTTTCCCATGATGCAGCAGACCTTCCTGTCAACAGACCGAAGAACCGATACACCAACATCCTCCCCTGTGAGTCGCTGTCAGCTAAACCTGTTCATGTATTTTTACTTTTTAATCATAAGAAGCTGTGAGTCTGACACATGATGAACTGAGAAATCTTGAAATCTTCCTTCAGACGACTTCAGTCGAGTGAAACTGATTTCGATACACAACGACGAAGGTTTAGACTACATCAACGCCAACTACATACCTGTGAGTAACTCCGCCGCCATATTTCACCGCCATAAGAACCAACTGTGACACTGATGTCTTTAAAAACACTAGAACGACTTAATGAAATCACATTTTAGCATTAAATTAATAAACATGAGTGACTTTTATGAAAGACTCAAACAACCTGCAGCTCTAGAAAGAGGTTTTCAGAGGTGAAATGGAGAAATCGAGAAGGAATAAAATAAAAAATGAGTTTGTTTTTTGTATTCTATCGACCTCTTGTGGGGGTCATGCCCCCCAGGTTGGGAACATCTGCTATAAAGGTATTTCAGTTTTCTTGAAATAAAAAAAATACTAATAATTTATCAGGAAGAGAACAGTTGAAACGTCTGAGCAAACATCTGTCAATCAATCGATCGATCGATCAGAGCTGTTTTTCTCTTTTTGCTCCTTTCAGGGCTACAAACATCCTAACGAGTACATCGCCACGCAGGGTCCACTCCCCGAGACACGCAACGACTTCTGGAAGATGGTTCTGCAGCAGAAATCTCCCATCGTCGTGATGCTCACACAATGCAACGAGCGGCGGAGGGTGAGGTTCATCTGTCTGTGTTAACACCATCTGGAGATTTATGTGTATTTATTTAAGAGATTTGATTAGAAGCTGATTAAAGTGCTGAGTAATTCGATTGCAATTTGCCCAATAAATGAAGTGCTATTGAATGAATGAATAGAATGAAGCACAATGCATATTGCATTAATTAATGCCAACAATCGTTATATATATATAACATGCTCATTACAATTACATTACATTACAATTATATTACAAATAATTAAAGATATAGAAATAAAAGGCTAAAAAAAAATAAAACAAGTAGAAAAATAAATAAAATATGACAAATTACTAATTTTATATTAATTGTTTTTATTTCAGAATTTATAATAATAATAATTTTACATTTATTTTCTTATTTCTTCAACCGTATGTTAATGAGGGGGCGGGCCTTGATGATGTCATTTAACAGCTATTAATAAATCTGTTATCATAAATGGGTGAAGAATAACTCGAATAACTCATGAATAAATAAGAAAAAATAAGAAATTATAAAATAAAATACTTATACATTGTTATTTGAGCTTTTTTTATTTGTTTACTGCAGCTCTGGAGTTAAAATCTAGTTTTAAAGGATCATTCTGGCAATTTTGGACATTTTTCTTCTTCTCATCACAACCTGAACAAGTGTTTGTGTCCAGACCTTCAACCATTAAAACACGATCGCTGTGTCCTCAGGTGAAGTGTGATCACTACTGGCCGTTCACAGACGAGCTGGTGATGTACGGCGAGATCAGCGTGGAGATGCTGTCTGAGAGCGAGTCACCAGAGTGGACCATCAGGAAGTTCAGACTGGGATATGTGAGTTCTACACGAAATTTGATTATCAAAATAGTCGTCTAATCATCGCAGCTCTCCTCCATAATACTTGTGATATTCAAATCTTCCACACTGCACCGCTATGAGTTATGATTTAATATCTATATCATACCTTTGCAGGCAGATGAGAGTCAGGACGTCCTCCACCTGAACTACACGTCCTGGCCGGACCACGGCGTCCCCACAGTCAACGCCATCGAGAGCATCCTGCAGTTCGTCCACATCGTCCGCCAGCAGGCCAACAGGACCAAAGACCCCATCATAGTGCACTGCAGGTGAGGAGGGGTCTCCCACCCATGACTGCAGGGGCCACAGACACATTCCTGATTTATGACACTGAATCAGGAAACATGTGGATCTATTAACTGTTGAATGAATTGCAATAAAAAGCAGTAACGCAGTGTGTTGACTGTGGTTTTTTTGTTTTTTTATCTCAGTGCTGGAGTCGGCAGGACGGGGACGTTCATCGCTCTGGATCGACTGATGCAGCACATCAGAGAACACGAGTTCGCAGACATCCTGGGCATGGTGTCAGAGATGAGATCACACCGGCTGTCCATGGTCCAGACGGAGGTGAGGAGGAACACGTTTCATCTCCCGGAGCAGACTCTCACATGATGCTCTGAATCAGAAACACACAAACGTCCACATTTAGAATAATAATCTAACCAGACGCTGCTGTGTGTGTGTGTGTGTGTGTAGGAGCAGTACGTGTTCATCCATCAGTGTGTCCTGCTGATGTGGCAGAAGAAGAAGCAGCAGTCCATCACCTCGGACGTCATCTACGAGAACGCCAGCAAGACATAGTGACGGCGACTCTTCCAGAGGTGAATCTCTCACACACACACACACACACACACACACACACACTGCTTTCATTCACACAGGAACTTTAACTGTATATAGGTGACGTTTGGGATTTGACCTGTTTTAATCCCTTCTCCTGGTCTTTCAGGCTGAGAACACGCCCGACCTCCTGTGCTTCAGGCATCCATTCTCTGCAGAGAAAGATCCGCTTCATCATCAGTATCAAAAAACAAAAAAACAGCAGAACATCTCGACGACACAAGAGACAAAAAAAACACATATTAGTGAACTGAGTATTTAGTTTGGATTGGTGTTCAGCATGGGGATGGAGTTTTGCCTTAAGGAGCCTTCACTGACTGACCAACACGTTCAACCACTATCCCGCTGCCCTCTGAACCGGACTGATCAACGTGGAGTCGGAGGAGGCGGAGCCTCAGCGGGCTCCGCCCAGCGATTGGATGTCTACACTGTGTCCGTCCTCGTTCAGAAACGACGCGAGGCGACGAGTCGGTGGAACCGAGTCAGCAGTTTATTGTTTTGTTTTTTTTTTATTTATGTTTTTTAATCTCAGGAGTAGCTGAAAAAAAAATTAAAAACCAGCAAGCACACTGGCCTCTTCCTCCCAAAGTCACTTAGCATTCGTCAGTATTTTTCGGTTTGGTGGCGTGCAGCTTTTCTGGACGACGGGACGCACACTGCCACCGGGACGAGGACATGTCCGCGCTGCCAGGACTGCTGCACCCACGGAGCCCAGCAAGCATCGGACGCAGGATTCTGGATCCAAAAAATGAGCACAAAAATTTTGCATTTGGCAGATTTTTAAATCGGTTTTAAAAAAAAAAGAAAAACGGCATCAGCTGTGCTGTTTTTAAAACGTGCATAAAAGCAGTTTTTAAGATTTGCAGCTCGATAACAGGCAGCGTCCGAATGTCTTGGGTGCTTACTGGGTTTAGCACAAAAACTACAAACATGGCGGCGCCGCGTCCGGCGTGTTGGAGGCCGGTTTTAGACGCCAGAGACAGAGACGGTTAGTTTGTATTTGCACTGAGGCCTCGGAGCTGCCAGACCTGCTGACACGTGGAAGGGAAGAGTTTTTGTCTCTGCTCCGGATCCGTCCCGCTGGCGTCGACCTTCAGGTGACCTTCGGGGGTTCGCGGCCGCGGCAACGATCCTGCGGCAGAGAAGAGAGATCCGACTATCTGAAGACCGACGAACTGCCAAAACCACGGAGATATTCTATCGAGACCTGATCTCTCCGGTTTCCCTTTGTGTCGCTCATGCTGGGAAACGACAGAAACATATCGCTCAGCGTTTCTTCGGGGCGGCTCGAGCCTGAATAGAGTTTCTTTTTTTTTTTATATATATATACAGATTATATGTGAAACCACATTCTAAAAATGACTGAGTACACTTCAAAAACTGAAATCTTAACAGGTAAAAATATCCGTTTTGGTACAATTAGTCTAATATTGAATATCTTCTATTAGAATTTGAATTTCAGTGGCAGATAATTTATTTTCTTCTTGATTTTAGTCATTTTAATCTTTTATTTTAAAGAAAATGTTCGCCTTTTTTTCTTAAAACAAGACTAAATTGACCCAAATCAGGAAAAAATAACTTGAAAATAATTCTACTTCTACTAAAAACAAGATATTTTTACCCGCTAAGACACCAGTTTTTGCAGTGAAACACTATAACTTCACGCTGTTAAGCAGCAGTTTAGTCTAAACATTTTCTAAAACAACTGCAAAAATGACATCTGAAGTAAAATATCCTGTTTTTTGTGTAATTACAAGACTGAGCAGAATTATCTGATTCCATTGGAAGATCATTTTCCTTATTCTAAGTTTGTTTTTTCTATGATTTTTTAAAAAAATGTTAAAATCTGGAAGAAAAACTTAGAAATTATCCTAGAATCAGATAATTCTACTCAAAATGGGACTAATTGTAGCAAAAAACAAGATATTTTACTTGATTAGATTTACTTTTCGTACAAATGTCCATCATCCAACAAATGTTCTGCTGTAAACCCTACATTTATTTATGTAATTTCCAGATTTGATGAGTTTTGACCCCAAACTTTTGGGGATTTGTTATTTTTCTGTTGTTTTTTCTTTAAATCACAGAATTTGGTCCTAAAACATTACACAGCAATCACTATAGAAAACACTTAATCTTTAACAGTATTAGTGTAATTATTGTATTAATCCATTAAATTTAGCACAAATCCCCAAAAGGACATTTTGGATTTCGGGCTTTGTAAGAGATTGAGACTTTAAATTGTGACAGAACGTCTGTTTTTAGTTTTTCGGGCTGGAGCCTCCTCTGCATGTCTGTCTCCAACACTCCACTTCTGTACAGAAAACTGTTGTGAAGCCATTTTCTGAAGCATCGGTGTCGCTAGTTATCAGATCAACTTAGTTACGACCATTTAGTCATTTACCATCTTTGTACGGAACATTTTCATTTAAAAGGGCAAAAGAAGAATCCAGATTTCTCGTTTCCTTGGTGACTGTAGAGAATGTCTACTGAACAGATCAGAGTGGTCGACCTCATCAGTTTTACACCAGTCAGGATGTGCTGGGTGTCGTCAAAATAAAAGCACAGCGCAAGGTTTGGACTAAATGTTTTATTCAGGTTAAAGGTCTGATAATAAACTAATTGATTCACAGTAATAGTAAAGTAAATGCTGTTTATAAAAAGTAAATCAGAATTTAGATAATCAAGAAGTTTATTCTCAGTGTTTCCACGTCAGTTTAACTGAATATTAAGAAAATATTAAGAAAACTCTTGAAAGAAGCTAAATAATCTGCAAATAAAATCATAATTCTGCTGAATGTTAAACTAATTCTACCAAATAATTGCAGTGCAATTATCTGATGCAAAACAATTATCTGAAGTACATTTACTTCTACATTTAAATACCTTCAGATGCACTTTTTATTCAACATAACAATATTCTATTAAATCTTTTTTTAAATCTGCACTTTGTGTGAAAGTTTCCAAATATGATGCAGTATTTTAACTATTTATCCACCTTAAGTATCTAAAACTGGCTTCACATTGATGAACTACAACATTAAAATACTCTCACATGTATTTAGTTATTAAAATGAGTAGTATATTATACTATAATAATATAACAGTCTGCATGAGGAGTACTTTTGGTACTTTGAATACTGAAGTGGCATTTTGCAATTCAGAACAATTACTTAGAGTAGTTTTTTGTAAATACTCAAGTATTTTTAGCAGTATTCCTGACTACTACTAAGTAAAATAGAGTCCACGCTGGCGTCTGTTTGCAGTATTTTGACGACACCCTGTTTCCTCCAGTTATAACTGAATCAAAGCGTGTGTGTAAAAAGGCGTCTGGAAAAGGATTCGTCATCGTGGCCTTGTGGTTCAAACTGACTCCAGCTCAAATCTTTTATCGGGCGCCACTCGATCTGAAAGAAGTTGCATTTCACTATTAGATATCAGACGTACTGTACATATTACTACTGCTTAATATTCTGTTTCTACTCGTCATTACGAAGTGATTCTTGTGGAGATGACTTTGTTGCTTTAGAGGTTTGTTTTTTTTTAAAAAAAGTTGTTGTATATGTGAATCATTATGAGCCAGAAGTTCTCATCACTGCGACGGGTCTTTTATTTTGAAAGGGAGGGGGGGTGGGGGTTCAGAGCCGACGTGGACAGCAGGACGTTTGGAACCGTCTCGTCCTATGGACATGGAGAACTCGTCTAAAAACGCACTTTGGTACGACTGTCAAAAGAATTAAAATTTTAAAAAAGACAAAAAAAATAGACAAAACTGACAATTTCCTAAAGCTCAGCACTGTACACTCTTCTACGATTCCTTCTCTTGCTTAGTGTGTGTCCAGTCCAACTTGTCGTCATTGGTGCCATTCTTCTTGTGCATTGTGTCACTTAAAATTTGAGGGATGATCTGGACCTGGATCATCGTCACAGAGTTTTAATGTGTGTGTTGGAAAAAAAAATAAAATGTTGCAGCTATGTTGTTGATTCTGTTTCTATGAATAAATTAAAATGCAAAAAGATTTTACAGGATCAGGTTTTTGATGCAATTGGTCCATTATGGAGCAGAATTATCTGGAGTTGTGTTATTCTACTGGCAGATTAGTTAGAGATGATGTGATTGAAAATATTAAATGTGGAAAAGTAAAAAAATAAGGAAATACAAATATATGATAAAGACAAATATTTCTAAAGTTAAAAATGATGCAAAGGAAAATATAATAAAGACATATGATGAAAAGTAAAAATGAAAATATATATAAAACGAAAAGACAAATGATGAAAAGGAAGGAAAGAAAATTAAAAAGCAAAAATATGACAAAGTAAAAATATGAAGAAAACAAAATGTAATGAAAAGGCAAATATATTAAAAGAAAAATATGATGAAAAGTTAAAAAAAGAAAAAAATGAAAAAGAAAATATGACATTCAAAAATATAAGATAAATGACAAAAATTCCAAAATATGAAGAAACAAATGATTAAAAAGTTGAAAAAAATGACGAAAAAGCAAATATATGAAGTCCAAAATATGATTAAAATCCCAAAATATGAAGAAAAATCTAATGAAAAGGTAAATATATTGTTATGAAAAGAAATACAACAAAAAAAGCAAAAATATAATAAAAAGAAAAATATGGTGAAAAGGAAAAAAAATTGAAAAATATGACAAAAAATCTCAAATCTAAAATAAAAAAGATTAAAAATCAAAAAAACAAATATGACAAAATTCAAAAATATAAGACAAATATGATGAAAAATAAAAATATGACTAAAAGATAAATATGACAAAAAGTTTAAAAAAATATAAAAATATAAAAGTAGATACTGCCCCCTGCTGGCCACTCTGGTGTATTGTCTATTAAAAATAATCTAGACAAATAATACAAGACATAAAAACCTGCAAATTTATAAAGACTATTGTATAATTTAAAATAAAATGACATTGAAGATTTGTGTAAATGTTTTATTGCAGAATGAGCAGATTTATATGGAAAAGGCACCATGAAAACTATACAAACATGTTTCTTCCTGATTGGCTTCTAGAACTGTTTGAGGACAGTTTACTAAATACAGCGACGTTACTCACTAACAGCAATTACCCACAAACTGTCAGACTATTCATTAGTGTTATTACAGCGTTAGAACAGCGTTGTGCTACAGTTTCAATCACTTTTTACTCCTTTTTCCCACTTTTCATCCTTTATATTCGACCACAAATGACCCCAGAAACATTTTAAGTGCATAAGTGGAAATAAAAATTAATACAATCAAGTTGACAGTGAGTCGTGTGAACTGGATGATTTGTGTGTGTGTGTGTGTGTATGCAAGCATATACATATTAAATATATTTATAACATGTTCTCCAGCTGTAGTGGGTGACCTGGTCAGCCTGTATGTAGTTTGTGTAGATTTATATATATATATATATATATATATATATATATATATATATATATTTTTGGCTTGTTGATGGTTTTTCCAACTTTTAACCAACTTCTGAACATCCTTAATTAAACCATGTATTAAATTTACTGTAAATTCTCAAATAACAGCCGAGTTGGAGAAAAGTCGCGACCAGCACGATGAAAATAAAGCCTGGAAATAAATGAGATTTAAGATTTAACAGAACTTTAAATAAATTGTGTTTTCTCGAGATAACAAAGCTTTGATTTTATTTACCAGAGGCACAGAAGTGCTTTAGTTAAGACAGCAGCTGATAAATTAACTCTATCATAAGAAAACAGGCCAATTAACACAAAATAAATTAAATAATTTAATATCAAATATTAAAATAATTGCTGCTTATGTTTCTGTAAGAAATACCTATACTATGAAGTTCATTGGAGAATCTCAACACTTCCTTCCTTTCAAAATAAAAGCCCAGCTGGAAAGTTGTATCTTGAGGACTGAGGGAAACATGGAGGAAGTGATGAGTTCACATTAACTGATGAGGAGGGGAAATAAAATAATGTGTTTAGGTCATTGAGGCTATTTGAGAATTTACAGGATATTGAAAAAACAGAACGACATATTTGTTTTATATATTGTCCCATTAGTCAACAATCGTGTTATATCAGCATCAAACTACTTCATATAACTACTTTATTTGATATTTTAGACTTCTTATCTCATACTTTTCAATTTAAACTTGTTTTAAGAAAATAAGTAAAACAAAAAAATGAAATAAGCAGGATTACCTGCATGAATAAAATAATTCAATATAATTTTACGTGATGCTGGAAGACGACTAACGGGACTTTTATCTGCTGCTGTCGGTGAAAAAAAAAAAAATCCGCTGAGTCAGCAGACTACATTCATTGCAGTGTTTGAACGACCTTTGACCTCCGAGGAGTCCGCAGAAACAGATGTGCAGCATCTGTACAGAGAATTAAACAATCTATAGTCGTAAAAAAACAAAAAAAGAAAACTAAACTGTGATTCTGAATCATGTCACAAGTTGGATTCTTCCTCCTCCACAAGCTCAAAAAGTTGCGGTTTCATTATTGTGCAAAATGCCGATGATCGAATCTAATGATCAGAAAATCGGATTCTTCATGATTGAACTTCATCACAAACGTTCATAAATTAGACATTATAATAAGGTTCTCATGCATTTCAAGGAAAACAAGTGATTTTTTTACCTGATCTTTTCTATCACCAATTTATATAAATTACTTAAACTTTTGGAACAACCGTCAAATAAAGAGAATATACATTATATTGTGATTATCATAATTCTCTTGGCCCGAGTCATCTGAAATCTACAGTTCTATAATCTTCAGTCTACGTTTGTGCTAGAACAATATATTCATCCTTTAAATGCCTTGTTTTCTGAATATATCCGTCAGTGATATTAACTACAAGCCCAGTTTGTGCTGCTTAAACATTTTCATCACATTCAAGTCACAAATTTACCCCCGTAGATGAATAATCGGTCGTTTTCTTGTTAAATCTAATGAATCTTATCTGATAACATTTTCATTTTTAAGTTCCCTGTTTCTAAGAAATTGTACATTTCTTTTTTCTTTTTTCTAATTTTCTTCTTTTGCAGTTGTCAAAGTATTCAAAAGGTTTTTAAAATGTCTTAAAGAAGAAAATGTTAGAAAAACTCAGGAAGTTGTTTAACAGAAGGTAACTCGTGGTTTTTAAAGTATTATATATAACAAACGGTTTTGATCAGTTATTATAGCTTGTGCTTATTAAGTATTTCCTGATTGGTACATATATAGATCATATATTGTGAGGATGCAGTTGATAAATCAACTTTTTACAAGAAAACAAGACGCCGAAATGTCTTATCTCAAGATAACAGCATTTACATTAACTGCAACCATGACCTCTAACGGCTTCTGTAAAATAATTTAACAACTTTCTAGTTTTTTTCTGGATCATCAGGACTTTATCTTTCAGAAAACAGACGTCGTTGTGACTCAAATGTAATTAAAACTAATCTGAAGCACAAACTGAGGCGAACAACACGCCGGCTGTTCTCCTACAATTAATACTGAGAGGTTTCACTTTGGAAAAAAACGGGTTACGCTGCAAAAAAAACGGCATCTTAACAAGTGGGAACATCTGAAATATTCTGCAGAATTATCTTATTTCACTGGCAGTTTTGCTTATTTCAAGATTTTTCTTGATTTTTGCCAATTCAATCTTTCTTTGGGAAACAAGATTATATGGTTAGACTCTTACATCTCATGGCTCTCAAGATAATTCTACTAAATATTGGACCAGATATTTCCTCCTGGTAAGATTTCCTTTTTTTTGTAGTGTACTGAGCAGCTTTTCTTCTTTTTTTTTTTTTTACAAACACCAACAATCTACAACATCTGTGGATAAAGAGAAAAAAAAAAAAACACCATCCAGAATCCCAAAAAGAGTGTTCCTGGAGCTTCAGGCAAACATGGCAGGTTATTGGGCGAGTTCCCGACATACTGGACGGTCCGGAGGGTTTTTCTGAGTCTACGGAGACGAGCTGAGGAGTTCCTGTCTGCGCCGCATGATCTCCACAAACTCCGCACGGTCGGCCGCCGCCTGAGGACGAAGAGTGCGAGACAACAGCGGGCTGCGGTTTGAGAAGAAATCAAAAATAATAATAAGGGAGCAGGGAGCAGGGAGGGGAGCTCAGTGGGTGCTGCCTTCATCAAAAGACTCCACCCCTGAGTCACAGGTGCTGGCTGCCAGCTTCTCCTGCCGCCTCCTCATGATCTCCTGCAGCTCGGAGCCCGAACTCTTCTGCAGACACAGAGGGAGACAGGAGGAGAGGATCCGGGGAGCAGAGGGAGGGAGCAGAGACAAACGGACGGTTAGATGACAAAAAAAAGAATATCTGCATCTGTTGAGTCTCAGTGCTTTGAAGCGACCGGGCAGCTGTCTGCCGGAAAACTAGCGAGAGCGTCCTGCTGGTAGAAGTCTTCTGCTGGTTCAGACACTGGCTGTGGTTACATGAGCATTTCTTTTCAAATAGGAAACATACACTCACATACACTATGGTACAAAAGTTTTAGAACACGCATTTTTACTGGAATGTAAGCCGTTTAATTCCAATGAATACCTTAGAGATTTATTACAGCTCTATATACAGTAGGACCACCCAGATATACTTAGACATCCAGCTTTTCTGCAGTAATGGACTTAAATAAACCAAGTTTCTCTGGTTAATTAACCCCCGTCTTTTCTAGGACTAGAGCTCTAGAGCTAAGCAGAACCCCATGATCTAGACCTAGTTAGTCAGGAGTTCATCCTACAGCAACATAATCCACATTAAACTAGGACAATTTATAGAAAAATGAAAAATCAACGTGTTGTAAAACTTTTGACCGGTGGTGTAAATGTGAGGGAATTCAAACTAATTTGGCATTTTTTTTTTGCAGATTTCTGCAACGTATCATGGTGTTAGATATAGACGTTTTCAAAAAAAATAAACTGTAGACAAAAGAATATGATATACATCACCAGAAAGAGATAATGTCATATCTCAGCTCCTGTTAGGACTAAACATCAATATTTATTCATTAACCCTATCATGCATCAATTATGATAAGCTCAGTCAGGAGTGTTTTTATACATCTTTAAAGATGTAAAACAGAGTTTGAAAAGATAAAAAGAATGAAATTGATTTATAGTAGAAAAACACTGGTACTAATTTCACTAGACATTTCACTGCAGTTGAAACATAACTCATGATGCATGATGTAATGCATTAATCAGTATATTCTCAAAATATAAAATCAAAACTTGGAAAATAATATATCACCTTAGATATTACTCAATGCAATAATGGTATATTTATTTATAGCAGGTAGTTTAAACAGCTGCATGTACACCGTAGTGACCTCCATGCATGAAAGGGTTAATTAGAGTGAGGAACCCATTTATTCTACTTCTATTTTAAGATCATTTCCTAATTTAATTATCAGTTTCAAGGTCAGTTTTACAAAAGAAAAAAAAGCCATAACTCTGAAATTAAGTCACATTTAATGCTCTAGATCTTTACTTTCGTGTTTAGTTTATTGGAAATGTTCCACTGTTCTAACAAAATAGCAAAATATCAGGATGTTTTTCTTGTTGTAAAAAAAAATAAATAAGGTTTTTGGTAAATTGCATGGATTTCTGGAGGAGATCATCATTTATATAAAACACCAGCAACAGCACAGATACATAGGAAATAAAATATTGGGATTTAAAGCTTCATGTAAAAACAGCCGGTGGCCTTCAGGAAGCGCTTTGCATCTGCCGCTGCGAGCTGGAAAGAGCGTGAGGATGAGCTGCTGGAGTCAGGGTGCATGCTGGGTAAAAAACAAAAAAAACCTGTTTCCTCTCAGACTTTTCCTGAAACTGGTCGCTCAAAGATCTGAGAGACTGGTGCAGTGAGATTTAAGATATTAAAATAAAGTCTCATATTATTCAAAATAGAGAGATAATGTAAAAAATGTGCTGAAAACAGATGTATGTAAGACAAATAAATGAATAAAATAAATGTTTGCATTACTTATTGTATAATGTTGAAATAAATACAGACAATTATGCATAACAACATAATACATTTGCCCTTTTTAATGTGTAATAGGGCCACATCATACATTTTAGTTATTACATTATTGTATTTTCTGCTCCATCTTCATTTAATATTTAATCTTTGTGCGACCAGCTGCAGGTGAGAAGCTGCCTCGAGCGTTTCGGGTCGAATGAAGTAATAAAAAGCTGATCCAGAGATCCCCACAGAAACAGCTTCACTGGTTTCTACTTACCAACGTGTTCATTGTTCAGGATCGATACACGAATCACATTTCACTACCACAGCACATGAGTATTATGGTCTAGAAATGTTTGGCTTAAATGAGAAATAAAACACTGCAGGTAGAGGCTCTTTGGATTTGTAGGAATCTCTGAAAACTACGAGCTACACAGAACTTCTCTATGTTATAAAGCAGAAATATTAAATCTTTATATTCTTATTATTTTACATCTGGTTTTGTACAACCTGGGTTTGCAGGTTTCCTTCTCATCATGTGTTCATGTTCGTTACCTCGGGTCTAAAATGGTTCAGAAACATCCTCAAAAATCTTGTGGTTTCCTGAAGAAATGTGTTTATTTTTCTACTTATTGACAGATTTCTGAGCCATGACAACAAACATGAAGACTCTCTGCAGTATAAATCTGTGAACATTCAACATCTGGGGAAAGTACAGTAGATAAATCTGACAGTCGAGTATAAACCAAACTATAAAAGTGAAAAACAAGCCTGAACATTTAGGTATTTACTCAAACTGTCAGACTGATCTACGTTACCTTCCCTCGGTGCTGAATGTTCAGATTTATGTTGCACAGGGATTTAGAGTGTGGTCATGTTTGTACCTCGGGTAAAAAAGATGCAACGCTTGAGAAACCACAAGGTTTTTGAGGACATTAATGGAGTTAAACCAATTTAAATTCATCACTTTTTCTCCAACTCTTGTTTTTTTGCTGAGGGAATTTGGTTTAAAATCTTTTGTTAAACTTAAAATGTCTTAATTTCCAAATCTCATCAATGAAGTTGTGGATAAAAAGAAAAAAGAACCTTTCAAATTAAATAAAACCCAGATTGTACAAAACGTTTCTCAGACTCATGCAGTTAGCTGAGTGCTAACAGATGGGATTCCAGCCAATAGAAACTCTACATCCTGGTCTCTACAGGTGGTGGGAGGGGGGGGTACATAGGGCGACAGGTGAGGGTCAGAGACCTGGATACAGGGTCAAAGGTCGACAGGGAGCTGGTTCACTCAGGGAGTTGAAGGGAGATTATTGATGCTACCTTAAAATGCTGCTACACATCAAACAGTGCAGACCCGTCCTGGCGGCCAGATTCAGGTGGTTTTAAGAGAACTGTAACATCCATGCCTGGGCAGTTAGGTCAAAGGTCAACGAGTTTAGGACCAACAATAAGTCCCAACATTAGATTAGTACAGTTAGGTCTCAAGTCAAGATTAAGAAGTCGTCAAATCAAGATTAACAAATCAGAGTCAGAGCGACTTGTTGATCCTCAACCTACAGTAAAGTCCATTAAAGCTGTGCAATTAAGTGAATTTAATCATGATTTTGACATTTTTCCTTTACACAATTTCTGTAAGAGATGCGTAAACTTGAAAGAGTGAAATATCAGAGGGAGGGCAGAGTCACTGGGCTGAGAAAAAAAGAGTCGGGAAAAATTCTCTTATCAGGGAAAACGTCAGGTTCCAAGAATCTGATGAAGAGCTGAAGCAACATAACAGGCGAGATTTGCTATAAAATAATATCCACAACTTTTGGCAACACAATAAATCTGTTTAACCGTCATAAACAAAAGTACAAGGTCACTCATGCTGATTAAATGCCTTGTGTAACTAAAAAAAACAGTCACTAAATAATTCAATATCCACCAAAATATTTGTGATTACCCTACATCCCTGTGATGTCACAAGTAATTGGTGTCAAAGTCAAAGTCTCCAGCTTCTTAACAGCTTGTTAACACCAAAAGCAAAGAGTCTTAGATCTGATGGGATTTCTCAAAACAAGGACGCATTACTGCTTTAAATCTGGCCGACAGGACCGAGTCGTGAACATCTGTATGTGGACACGATACCTGAATGAATGTGGTAACAGAATCAGAAGATCAAAGGAGGGTCAGAAGAAAACCTGCAGGTGGGAAATAGACACCACACACCAGACCTTGCCAGAGTTGGGGGATAGAAAACGTAAAGACAGAACCCCTCAACAGAACCTGCAGCTTCCACTGACTGTACTATAACACACAGCAGCAACAGGGACCTGCTGGAAAACTTATAAGACAACAAATATGTTGAGATTATTTGTTTTAATGTAAAGCTTCCAGCGTGTTTGATGCTTTAACTTTGTTTTCAAGTGATTGTGACCAGTTTAAGTTGAGGCAAAAAAGAGTTAACCCTCCAGTTCATCCCTGTTTGCTGCTGCTCATGTGTAACTGATCTGCAGGAACAGCAGCCTGAGCTAACGTCTAGAAAACATATTACCCAATAATATGTGATAATACCAATTATAAACCACATAATATGCAATAATACCCGTTTATTTATCCAATAACCAACTCACATAAAGCATCTGCCCTCTGGCTTTAAATCCTTATCCAGATACTGATTTATTATCTCCCTCATCTAATGAGATATTTTTCCATAAATAATCATTAATGATCAATAAATTCTTAAACAACACATTTAAGAATTTATCGTGGATCCAAAAGGATCCAGTTTTACGATTGGTCTGTTTCAGTGGCGACGACCCCGCGTACGAGCGACCACACCCACCTCCAGCGCTGACTTCTGGACGCTGACCTGGCTGAAGACTCGGGCTCCGTCGTCTGGACAAACCGTCTTCAGCTCCTCTTTGTTGAGGGAGAAGAGCTGAGCGCCGGTCAGGACTCCGAGGCTGGTGATGGTGCTGCAGGGAGAGGAGGAGGCAGCGTTTAGTCGGAGGTTTGATGCTCTAAAGTCATCATTTTAACTCCTAATTCCCCTAAATTAAAACCAACTATTCGGTTATTTTGATACTGATTCATACATTTGACATTCCATCTTCTAACCTCCATAATAATCAGATTATTGTGAGTATTTTATTGAATTTATGATACTTTAACTCAATAAATCCAATACATTTCCCAATATGTAAACCATAATATCTAATTTACCCAATAATATCCCAATACCTAGACCATAATATCCAATATACTATATAATAGCCAATATATCTTAAAAAAATCTTAAATATCACACAACACCCAATAAAGAGATATTAATATAGACAATAATATCCAATAATACCCTATATATGATAATACGCAATAAATATCCCACAATATCCAACAACATCCCTATATATAGACCAAAATATCCAATAATACCCAATAAATATCCCACAACACCCAATAAATAGACAGTAACATCTAATATATAGACAATATTATCCAATAATACCCGTTATATGTCTTATAATACTCAATAATACCCAATAAATATCCCACTATATCCAATAATATCCCTATATATAGATCATAAAATCCAATACATTGAATACATCTTATAATACCCAATAAATATTGCACAATACCCAATAAATAGTCAGTAATAAACAAATATAAGCAATAACTTCTAATAATAGCCAATAAATATTCCATGTTAGCCAATAAAATCCAATATATAGCCAATAAAATTCATTTAATGTAGATGTGTCAGACTCTAGAGTTTCAGACTGTGTGTTGGAACAGAGACTCACACTGGGCTGAAGCCTTTAGCCTCTAACCAGGCTTTGACTTCTTCTGCTGGCGAGTCGTAGGTGATGCTGACGGCCGGGACGCCGCCGCCGCCTCCACCGCCGCTACGAGAAGAAACCGGGTACTTCTTCTGAGCGCTGCGGCCCAGAGTCAGTCTGTGCATCAGCTCGTCCTGAACCTCCTCCATGTTGGATTTCCTGCCTGCACACAGCACGAGGACAGAAAAACAGGTGTTAACCCAAACTGAACAAATCTGTCATATTCTCTCAAGGGTCCAGGGTTTAATTGACGTTGTGATGCCACTAATAAGAAAACCAGACTCACGGTTGGCGGGGGCGGGTCTCTGGCTGTTGTGGTCTCTCAGGGCGACGCTGCCGGTTTCGCTGGACGTCGTGCTGTTCTGGCGGCTCACCAGGTTGCCGGCGGCGACCGGCTTGGCGGGCTCGGTGGCCGGAGGAGGCAGCGGCGGCGTGGGGAGCCTGGCGGGGGCCGGAGGGGGCGGCGTGGGGGCCGGAGGCATCGGGGTCGCCGCCGGTTTGCTGGCGATGAAGTCCGTCCTCGGGGTCTGTTTCTGCAATGAGCAAACACATTGTTCCATTAGAACACTGGACTGATAGTTGCTGGAAATGGGCCTTTATACACCTATGTAGATATTGATGCACCAAAAACCAGACATTTGCAGCTAGAATAGTCATTTACCACATTAGTAATGTATAGAGTGTATTTCTGATTAGTTTAAAGTTATCTTCATTGGAAAAAAACTGTGCTTTTCTTTTGAAAACCCCAAACTTTTGAATTATCCTTTTGAAGAACATCTCAGTGATCGTGGTTGAATATCTGACCAGGTAGATTTTTCTGTTTGTAGCAACATTATCTAATAACTGTAATAAACAGTGAGCACCATAAACTTCCATTGAAAGAAATCTGCACTCTCAAAACTGAAATCACTTCATTTCTTTGTAGGAAAATATCATATTTCTGTTATTTAGGTGACCTGACCCTTTAAATTCCTTTGTATTTCTGTGTTACTAAACCTGAACTATATGAAGTTGATGTCCGTTTGCCGTTTACCTCGTTCAACTCTCCCAGTAATTGCTGGAAACACGAAATGAAGCATAAACATGGTGATAAAGAGACGATGGAACATGAGGTTATTTATTAATTCACAGCACTGCAAACTCTACAGCTACAGTAAATCACGTCTACGTCGGTCATGAGCTTCTAATATTTAACTAAACAGGAAGCTCATGTCTTAGGAAAAAACTTAAAGGAACAGTCCGACATTTCCCTCACTCAAGTGGAAAATTGGCGACAATTTACATCAAAAGTGGCAGCCTGAAACTCCATTCTAGTTCTGGTTTGATGTTGATTGACCAATTAAAAAGAAAGCTTAGAAGATAGTTTATCTTTGATATTACATTATTTTTTTGGTTCCTATTTGAAACACAAAAGAGCAAATCTACAGAATCCGATCTGCAGAATATGAGAGTTCTAGAGAAAAAAGAAATCTGAAGTTTTTTGTTGATATAGTATATATTTTATATATATTCATATGACGACCAAAACAGTCTGAAACTCTGAAGAGCAAGTTCCATTTTTTTTAGGTTTTTGAATCTAATCAGTATCTGATATTGTGAGACTGTTCCTTTAAGAGCCAAAACCAGTAAAGCAAACAGGAAGTTATGGAAAACTACATCAGAAACACACACATCCCTCGCCCTACCTTAAACAACTCAAACTCCTTCTTTGGCATCATAAGCTTCAGAAATAAAGAAGACGAGCGGAGATGAGACGGAGGTGATTTAAGGTGGAATGAAGGAGCAGGTTAGACGAGGCAGGTGATCTGTACCTGGATGGTGTGGCTGTAGACGGGTTCTCCTCGGCCCGTCATGTCCACAGCTCTGGTGATCTCCAGGATGTTGTTTGGCACGTAGCCGACCGCTCCACCGCCGTTACGAACCTTCCACCACTGCTTCCTGTCATCCAGAACCTGAAGGAAACAAGTTATTTTACTTTATTCTCTCTCTGATATTTTAATATTTAATCCAATATATAAAATTCATGCTGAATTTAATAAAACGCTGGTTTACCTCAACGAACTCGTCTTTGAGGACAGACAGCTCCGTGTTGTTTCTCGCCACAAAGTCATATTTGGATTTGGCAAAAACTTTGGATCGACCTCGGCTGTCAGCGTCAAAACTTCTGAAACATATCGACCAATCACAACATCACCGACGACAGCCAATCACAGACAAATACACCCAGAAGGTGTAGAAAAATATATAAGAAACTTTGTGAACAAAGTACTAATTGATGCTCAGGATGATGCTTTACAAAATATATGTGTTGAACAGAAACCGGCATATGTGATGACTGTGATCATTGATTTAATGAGAGCTGCCCAAACATTGACGCTCGAGGACATGAGGAATGTTTCTGCCGTGGAGAAGTGTCCCGACTTCACATCAGATTAGTGAGAAAAATCAGATTTAAAAGACGTGAATCTGAGAAAAAGGAGGTGCAGTCAGAAACAGCTGGAGCAGGTTTTGGAGGTTTGAGCAGAAAGTGAAGTGGGAGCAGTTCTCCAGGGCGTCCCCCTGTGACCTCAGAGTTACCGGTCCACATGGCGGCCGACGGCCGGGTCCTGGTCCAGAACCTGCATGCGTTTGTAGGCCGAGTTGGTGAAGACGTACCCGTCGGCCGGAGGGAACTTCAGCACCGCCGACTGCTGTGGAAGAGACGGGACATAAAGCTGAGACTCGGGGACGGGACGCTGTGGCGTCACAACGCTAACGTCGACCCGTGACCTCTCACCTCCTGGGCCAGACGCATCCTCAGCTCCTCCTGCCGCAGCACGTCGGCGTTGGCGAGGCTCTCGGCCAGCTGAGTCAGCTCCTGCTCTCGGGACGGCGTCGCCGACGGCAACGATGGAGGCTCCCAGCCGTCCCGGAACCTCAGCACACAGGGAGGGAAGTACTGGTCCTTCGGCCACTCCAACCTGGAAAGACATGATTCTATCTTTATTTAATCAGGAGATGAAGATCAGCAGACAGAAAATTTACTGTTGGGTGACTGTCTTGTTGATTTTGTGTCTTGTATGCACCCAGAAATGTGAGAAACGTGATTTCGATTACCTTGTATGTCAAGCACATGTGAAGTACAGGACAATAAAGCTGACTTTGACTCAGAAAACACACAAAACAGTCAGCAACGACTGACCAGTTAATGTGGTGTGTGGTGATCTCACCTGGATTTGGTCCACCCGTCTCCCAGCGCCACCCACAGGTGTCTCTCCTCAGGTGTCCCTGAGGCGTGCAGGAATTCGATGGCTTCAGCGGTCAGCAGAGGAACCACGGTGCTGCGGGCCAGATCCACGCTGCTCGCCTGGATCACCTGCAGGACGGGGGAAGGACAGGAGACGGGTGAGGGACCCAGAGACAGGTGAAGGACAGGAGACGGGTGAGGGACCCAGAGACAGGTGAGGGACCCAGAGACAGGTGAAGGACAGGAGACGGGTGAGGGACCCAGAGACAGGTGAAGGACAGGAGACGGGTGAGGGACCCAGAGACAGGTGAGGGACCCAGAGACAGGTGAAGGACAGGAGACGGGTGAGGCACCCAGAGACAGGTGAGGGACCGAGAGACAGGTGATGAAGACACGTAAGGGGCCAGAGACAGAATTATCTTTTTGTGTTTGTAGCTTTATCATGAGCCTTTATTATATTTTTCCTAAATAATGTGAACATTTGAGCATTTGTGCAGGAAACAGACACATGGCAGAAACAGGAACTGAAACATCTGGATTAACAAGTAGATGGTGAAATCTGCGACTGACCATCCTGAGCGGAGTGAAGAGGAAGTGAACCAGATCCACAGCGCTGGGGTTCTGGATGTGATCCTTTAGTTTCCCCTGAGGACAGACAGTCAATAACGTCATGTTTGTTCCTGCGATCATAGCATCAAACCATCAGAGGAGGGAGATGATCTCACCAGCTGATTGAAGGCGTGTTTGAACTTCTGCAGACAGTCGATGAACTCGTCCTCACCGGGAGGTTTGGAGCGTAGAGTGAGGACGCCCTCTGGTGGACACATCACACAAAATCACAGAACTGATTTAAGGCTTGAAAAGTTGTAATTTGAAGAGAAACATTAAACAAAGGAAGTTAAAATAAACATAAAGACTCTTCATCATCATTCATTTGTAATGTAATTTATCTCCTCCTCACCTCCTGGACCTTTCTTCTTTCCCTTCTTGGTCTTCTTCCTCTTGGAGAGCTCGTTGAACGCCTCGGCAGATTTCTGCAGTTTGGTGATGAAGAACTCGATGTCGTCCAGGATGTGGTTCAGGATTTGCTGCAAAGAACAAACATTTATGTGTCAGCTTTTAAAGTTTTTCACCTTCAGGTTTGTCCTTTATTCAGCACCGATGCTTAATAATTAAACCTAAACTAACAGAGCAGAGCAGGAAGCTTCTCCCGGCTTGTATCGGACTTTATGTCACCAGAATTTAAGCAATAACACATCGTTAGATCAGTTTAAATCATGAATATGTCCTGAGAGCTGGGATCATGAAGCGTCTCACCACGTCTCGGTCCACTCGGGCTGCCATCGTGTCCACTGACCCGTCCTCGTCCAGCAGCTGTCTCTGCTTCTCATCTGAGGACAAAAAACATGTTATTCAGTGTTTTTATTGGTTTCAATGACCACTTATGAATCTGGTTCTTTTGGAGAGAGAGAGTCGTCTCAGGATGAAAATCTGAAGGAATCTTTATTAAAGACACTCAATCTTTTGTTATAGTTTTGTTTGTTATAGTTTATCAGACCCCTAGTGGCAGAGAATTACATATAGTCACCCTATTAAAATAACTTCCCATGTCATTTTTGATAAGGATCATACTCTGTATTCCCTATAGGACAATAGACATTTTACTTAATTTAACAAGCTTTGATGATGGCGGCTGCTTCAAGAATCTATGGTGCAGAAGAAGCTTTAAACATGATTCTTGAATCAATTTCTACTGGTGAGTAATAAAGGTTATAGGCTATAATGTTAAAGTGATGGATAATGGAAAACAATGGAAAAGTGATGAAAAACTTTACTTTAACTCCAGGTAATGTACTTATTAATGTACGTATTGTATGTAGAATTTTTCTGCTGTGTTTGATTATGTTAGCTCAGGTTTTCCTAATTAAACACGTTTATTCCTCTTTTAAAGTGACATCACTCACAGTCTTGCTGCTCATTGGTCCAGGCCGACCAGGCGGCCACTCGGCTCTTCACGTCCACCTGATTGGTCGTTGCCGGGGGTTCGGGGGCGGGAGCGGCGGGGGGCGGAGGGATGACGCCGTCGCTCTTCAGGATCATCCTGTAGACAGACGGACAGAGGGGTCAGCCAATCAGCTGTTTAATAGGAGCTCAGGCTGTTTGCTGATGGGCTCTTACTTGAGCGCCTCCGGCCTCTTCTTCACTTTTCCTCCTTTGGCATCAATCATGGCACTTTCGATGTCTGCGTGGATCAGATTTGCCTGCAGGAAAATAAACGAAATAAACTTATTATTAAAAAGCCAAGAGAAAAATTCATATCAGACATTAAAGATCTGAGACATTAGACATAAACAAACATTATTATGTTAATCGGAGCAGAGGAACTGATCACGGGGCAGTTACCTTGATGTCATCACACTGGAACAGGTGCAGGTCGGCTTTAGTCTGACCCGACTCTTTACAGACCAGAGCCAGGATGGAGTCGTAGCTGCAGGCGTTCATCACCGCCTGGCAGTGCTGGATCGTCCCGATGGAGAAGTTCTCCAACTCGTTCTGGAAAAAAATAAAATAAAACATGCAACATGAAAACCGTCTCACATCACGTCTCGGTCAACGACACCAACGCTCCGAGTCTCACCCACCTTGGTCTCCTGGTCGATGAGGCTGACCGTCTTCTCCTCCACCTGCAGCAGCATCTCCTGGGTCCACACCTTCCCTTTCGCGTCCAGCAGACGGAGACGCCGGATCCCGTCGTCCACCGTGATCATCCCGTCTTTACGGTCCAACACGAATGTGGTCAGATGCTGAGGACAACGCAGGATAATTAAAAAAAAGACACTAAATTTATTCTAGTGCATAGTTTTTATAAAAGGAATCCCTCAAATTATATAAAATCTGTATAACCTTAACCCCTGACACATGTTTAATGGACTGAAGATCCTGGAACTTCCTTTATTTCTTTATATTTGGCTGCAAATTTAATGAACTTATTGATATGCAGATGATTCAAAAACTCAAATGACATAGGCCATTATTTTAATACAGCAACAATATCAGCCCTTAAATAATTAATGGAAGTTTTAGTTCTGCAAACATCAACAGTAACGTCTCCTTCATGTCTCACCTCCACATGATACTGCGACGTGTCCGTGAGGCTGTTGATGCTGTTTTTGGTGTAATGTTTTCTTTGTTCTGAGGAAGAAAATAAAATAAAAAACTCTTCATTGATCATTTTTTGCATCGTGACACTTATACACCACTGCAACAAATATCTTGCATTTGGTACAAATAGTCCAATATTGAGTAGAATCATCTGAAATAATTTAATTTCACTGCTTATTTCCATTTTTTTCTTGATTTTGGTCAATTTAATTTGATTAAGATAATTCTACTTAATATTGGACAAACTGGAGGATTTGTTAGGATTTTTTTTAGAAGATGAATTAAAATTCAGAAGAGCAGAGATCAATCAATTTATACTCATGACAAAAACCTTTATACATAATGAGGAAACACTCAGATTGTTCATGCATCACAAAAACACACCTTTGACCTCATGCTAATAAGTCGAGGAAATTAGTAATTTATAATTATAGTAACACATTTTATTTATTCATATTTTATGTATAAAAATTATAAAAATTTTATTATTAGAGTAAGTTTAACGAAAACTTGACACATCAGGTCATATTTTTATTTAATTCCTATTAGTTAAAATAAAAGAAATGAAAATAAATGAATTCAGTCGAAGCCAAACATTTGCAGCATTTTCCTAGTTTCACTCCACACAGACACTCTGCTCACTGTGGCTTTTCTTTTTATGTTTGGCAGAAGAACGAAGGAAATAGATTTCCTCAGATCCTGTAAAACGAGGACAAACGAGAGACTCAGAAACAGGAAGTCAAACGACGGCCGCAGCAGACTCGTTTGTGATTGGCTCAGAGGGAGAGAACGCCACAGCCAATCAGGAGCGAGAGTTTCTCTCGGCTGGAATCATGCTGCTGATTCTCTGTGGAAGTAAATCTGTCACTGGGTTTTCAAAGTAAAAGCCTTTCAATTCATAACAGATTTTTTTTCTTTGAAATTATGAATCTAAATTTTTAGCCTCTGCAATATTTTTTTTCCACCCGGTGATAAAAAGGCAAATAGACAGAAAGAAAACATATATATATAAAATTTAAAGAATGTTTGATTCAGAATTTGAAAAATAAAAGTGAGAACAAGTTATTAAACTTTTAAAGAGTGGAATTTGGAGGCGAAAAATGCAGATTCCTATTTTAAATAGACTAAATTTCAGTGCTGGAAATAGGAGCAGAAGACAGATTTACTTCTATTAATATAAACACTCATAATTAAAACATTTGACAGATGACAGATGTTAATTATGTGAGGATGTGGACTCACCGTACAGAGCTTTGGCAGACGTCTTGGCTTTCTGTTCTTTGTGTTTGTGAGGTTCAGGAGAGTCATTGTGGCCACTGAGAAACAAAAAGAATAAAGAAAATATACTTTTAATTGACAGATTTGTCCTTTATATCAAAATGTCAAAATTACAGACATGTATATGTGTATATGTGTATTTCATTCCATTAAATATAGATTTATATAGAAGATTAGATAGATTTACGTAAATATATGGGATTAAATTCAATTAAAACTGATTATTTGTATTACAGCAGTGTCACTTTAAGTCTAAATACTGAGAGGAAGGAAGGAAGGAAGGAAGGAAGGAAGGAAGGAAGGAAGGAAGGAAGGATATGATGAGATGGAAAAGATGGACGGAAAGAAATGAGGAGAGAGGGATGAAAGGGAAAGGATAGAAGGATGGGAGGGGGAAGAATAAATGATAATGACGAGAAATGATGACAAAAGATGGAAGGAAAGTAGGAGAGGAAGGATAGAATTGAAGATTCAGGAGGAAAGTGAAGGATATAATGAGGAAGGATGGAATGAAATAAAGGAGGATGGAAACGAAAGAAGGAAAGAATGAGGAAAAAAGTAGGAAGGACAGAGAAAAAGACTCAACTTAAAAAAAAAATGTTCCTATGAGTCTTAGGAGGATATATCATTAAAAAGTCAACAAATGTTCAAGATTTCATGTCAAATTAAAGCTTTAAAGTACATTTTACCTCCAGAAAACTACTTTTTGTATTTTTATGAGATGGTCAATTTTCTTATTTTACAGTGATCCAGCTGCTACATTATTTCTACTATATTTTTATACTTTTCTTCAAACCAACGCTTATATTTTTCATAAGAAAAGTGAATAAAATTGATTCTATGATGAATTTAATTATGCTGAAAGAGTTAATTAAATTACTAGTTAACACCAGTAGTGTTAAATAACTCTTTAAGGGTTATATTAACACTGATGATTTTGCTGTGTACATTTCATTTAAAAAACGCCTTTCAGTGTAAAAACGGATAAAAATATGTTTCTATTCTAAATCCATCAGCTGCAGCTTTAATCGTGACTCATTTGAATGTCGGGCGTCTTCCTGCGTCTCCACTTCCTGTCACAGTTAGTGGGACGCCGGCCGGCTGCTCGGGTGTCTCTGACTTCTGATCGGCTCCTGAAACCGGAGATTTTCACACACTCGCCGGGACTCATTAATAAAGGAGGACAGCTGAGAGACAGGACAGCAGGACCACAGTAAATACAGAAAAGTGACTCATCTGTGACGCTTCTGCCCCTCATGACTATTTAAACCAACGCATCACAGGATCATGTGACACCATCGGGAATCTGTGATGCTTCCAAACCCTCTAAGATCATCTTAATCGGCTCTGTGTGATGCTCAGTAGTTAATTAATTATGTAAAGGAGTCAACGGGGAGATCAGACAGATCACAGTGATGCAGCGAAGGCTTCGTCAGAATTAAAATGATGCTATAAATGATAATAAATACGGAATATCTCTACAACCAAAAAGGTTCTGTATTTGAAATTAGGATCAAAGGAAATCTACAACATGTGAGGTTGAGTTGTGTTTTACTACAGTTAAAAATGCTTTATTTAAAACTTAAAACAAGACCAAACTGACCCAAATCAGGGAAAAAAATAGAAGTTAAATTATCTGCAATGCAAAGTTCAATGAGAAATAAGATAAGACTTTAAAGATCAATTATTTGTCCATAAAATCATATAAATCCCACTGAGGATCATTCCAGAACATGAAGAATATATTCTGTAAGATGTTTAAAAAGGAGACAATTAAATAATCACACAAACTTATCTAACATCTAAACAGTGGTTAGTTGCTGCCCTACGACTGATATTATATTAAACTATTTTCTTATTGTATTGATGATGTGGATATTGATGATATATATTGATGCTGGAACAGTAACATTGTGTTTTACTACAGATAAAACACTTTATTTAGTGTTGAAGTTGAGGTTTTATCATTCAATATATGCATAAATGTCAATGCTGGAGGTTAATCTCTAGTTTAAACTAAGCTTTAATATTATTAATATAACTATTACTCTTATTTGGTGTAAATTTCAGGGTGTTTTATTGTTATTTGTCCAATTTAAAAGAGTTTTTATGAGTTAAAAACATCAAATAATCCATAAATATTCTTCTTCATTCTCTAGAAATCACACTGAATTCCCTTTGTCACCATAAAATAATGAATTTTGATTTGACTTTACTGTAAAAGAATTACTGTATTATAACACAGTTAATCACCCAACACTAATAATGGATTGTTTTTTCCAGTAAAGACAATACAGTAAAACCTAATTACAGTAACTTTCTGGATAATTTCTGCCAGTCACTGTGAATTTTAATGGTTTTACAGCATCCTGCTGCTTGTTGAGGCCCAGCTGATGGTGTGAGGTGAGGAGACACTGACTTGATGTGGGAGCTGTAGGAGCCGGAGGTGGCGGAGGCCGGAGAGTCATACCCGTTCATCCTGCTTCACTCAGTCAGCTGCAAACCAACAGAGAGCAGAGGGTCAGGGGTTAATCTCACACACATTAACCTCCAGACACGTTGGTTACGAAACATTTATACGTCGAACACTTCGATCTGACACAAACGGTGTCGGATCCTGTTTAAATGCAGGAATCTGGTGCAATTTGAGAGTAAAATCAAGAAGCTATAGATTATCAATAAAAACGTATAATGCATAATATCAGCCATCAAGCTTCAGTCATTTCAACCTGTTAAATTTAACATTTACTGAGTCCTACTCACTCAAAATAGACTTATTTAACGTTAAAAGCCCTAATTATGATTACAAATGTGTCTACTATAGTCATAAATAACACTTAAATCTTAAAAAACACTTTATAATGGTTAATTCCATTCAGCTCCATATTTGAGTCCTAATAACAGACATGAAACATTCCACTGATTTCATCTCTGATGTGAGTAGAAACAGCTGCTGCCGAGTCACATGACGTCTGTTTACGAGTCAATACCGAAAAAACAGAAGTTCCTGTTTACGTTTCCCCCAATGCATTGTGGGAGATGAAGTTACAAAACAGAGCTTATTATCCTCAAGAGTGACATCATAATCCAATCAATCAATCAATCTTCATCATGTGATCACTGTGTAATCACAGAGAATATTGACATTCAAGAGTGTAAAAACATTATAAGCAAAGTAATGATTAGAAATAATTAAATGTTGTAAAATAAGCAGTAATAATGAAAAGAATAATGTGTTCAGGGTGTGGGATAAAATAATAAAAGAAAGAAGAATTATATGGAAAGTTTTTTTAGTTTTAAAGTTTTATTTTTAAAAATAAAATATTTGGTTTGGTTCATTGAATGTAAAATTTATTGAAGGTTAAAAACAGCTAAAAGTTTTAATTAGATTGGATGAACTTAAATAGTTAAATAGTTAAAATGTTACATTAACTGAATCTACATAATTCATTTTAGTACCAAAAATAAGTATAAATAATTCCATCTCTTCTATTCAAAGTAATTATTCTGCAAGAACTAAAAGTACAATAAATATAAAAAATATATATATTCTTTTTAAGCAACCACTTGATGAAATTAAATTAATTTAATTTCTTTTTAATACAGTGGATAAATATAGTTATCACTGCTTTTAGCCTTCTGAAGTGAAATCGACTATAAGTCTCAAATAATTTTTATATCTTTAAATGTTGTATTTCAGAAAGTATTCAAATAAATGAGTCACATTCTGCCGTCATGTTATTTCTGGATGAAATCATGTGAAAATAAATGACTCTCCTCTCTGCTGGGGACCCCCCGGAACCCCCTCGAGGACCGCTGGGGGGTCCCCGGACCCCACGTTGAGAACCACAGATGTAGAAACAGTTTGTCCAGGATCATCAGCTTCATATAAAACCTCAGTGACAAGTTGGAACTGGAACCCAGCGGATCTCTGAGTCTCATTAACAGATCATTAAAAACCTGCACATCCAGGCCTGAATTAAAACCAGCTCCATGAAAAACAGCGTCTCTGAGGTGATTCACGAGCAGCCGAGTGTGTGTGTGTGTGTGTGTGTGTGTGTGTGTGTGTGTGTGTGTGTGTGAGATAATGACTGTATGTACAGTGCAGCCACGTGTGATTGCCTTTCCCACAGCTCCATGTTTTCCTTCATGTTTTATTCAGCCGGGACTCGCTCGAGACTCCATTTTGGTGTCCGTATCCATAGCAACAGCGGCAACAACACATAAGACTGAGGAGAAAACCTGAGAGGCGACGATGAGGGAGAAACAGCTCAGCTGCAGCCTGAAGATCCAACCTCACCACGGAAAACTAGTCCAACAAAATTATTTAAATTATGTTGAAATATCTGTTTCCACTGACAGACCATTCAAGTTGCTGCTTTTCCTTGATTTTAGCCAATTTAATTAGTTTTTTATCATAATGTCTTTAAAAAATATTAGGGTTACATTGAGAAAAAATAAATTTCACTAATTTTATTTACTTTATTTATGAGAATTTATGAAATTAAAGTCATTAATTATGAGAATAAAGCCAGTTATTTCATTATTTGTGAGAATAGACATTATTTATGAGATTAAAGTCACCATTCACTAGAATAAAGTCTTATGAGATTAGTCAGTTATGAGATTAAAGTCATTAGCTATTAAAGTCTTTATTCATTAGATTAAAATCATTTATGAGAAATTAGTATTCAAGTAATTATTTACAAGATTAAAGTAATAAGTTACAAAATTTAAATACTTAGTTACAAGATCAAAGTCATTAGTTATGAGAATTAACTCAATAGCTACAAGATTAGTATATATGTATGAATAATGTCAGTTAAGAGAATAAAGTATTAGTTATAAAAATAATTAGTACAAGAATAAAGTCCTTATTTATGAGATTAGTCAGTTATGAGAATTAATTCATTAGCTACAAGATTAAAGTAAAAAACTATGAGATTAAACTCATTAGTTAGAAGAATAAAATCATTATTTATGAGAATAAAGTGATAATATTCAAACCTGTTGCTTTTATAGACTCTTGTTAAAATGAGGCTGTGGAGGATTTTGTTGAGTTATATATTCTTCATCTTTCAGCACATTCATCCACTTTATAAATATCAGGACTTTAAGAGAATATGCAAGAAATTGCATCTTTTCAGGCGAAATAACCAGATTTTTAAGAAATTGTTTATTATCATGAATAACTAAGTCTGAAACATTCTCTATGTGGCCTTAATACTCAATGCTGATATTATGCATTTATAGTAATTATTATTTATTCTATAGCTTCTTGATTTTCACCAGATTGCTGCATTTAATCTACAATTTTCCGTTTTTTCTCACGCTGACACCACTCGGAGGGAGAGTTCCTGCTTTAAAGTGAACTGACGCCACTAAATGAATCATTAGATCTGTAAACTCCCACTTCTCCTCAGTCTGGGTGTGATTAGTTTGTTCATGAGTATAAATGAGTGAAGTGTTGAACAGTTTGTTCTCATGGTCACAGCTTTTTATCTCTGGGAGGAGAATCTGTTCTCTACTTCCTGTTCCACTGAATCCTGCAGGGAGACGTTTAGTGTTTAATGTGAAGAGAAACAGAGGAACTGAAGTAGATATTAACTCAACCAGAGCTGCAACTACAAACCACAAACTTTACTGCATCTAAAATACTCTAGAAACCTGTATAGATTAATAATAAGAGTTCATTATATTAATAGATGTCAGCTAAGCGGCTTATTTCCTTAATTTATGAATGTATATCATGTAATAATTTTATTGACTTTAATTTTAAATATACACATAGAGGTTTTTACATGAAGGTATGTGACTAATCTCAATTAAAAATTTAATTAATAGTTTGTATTATAGCATATTTAACAGTTTTATAATAGTTCAAATACGCTTATAGCATTAAAAAGTCAAATACACAAGATTCCAATTCAAAGTAAAGCTTTAAATACATTTTACCTTCAGAAAACTGCTGTATTCTTATGAGATGGTTAGTTTTTATTATTCCATCTGCTGGAATATGATTTTTTCATATTCTATTTTATTTCAAACACTGAAATTCCTCTTTTATTACGAAAAGAGAATATAATTAATACATAAATAAGCTATTTCTATGACTTTAACAGTTATTTTATGTTAAATATGCATCTGATGTAACTGCAGCACATGGAAATACTCAAGTAAAAGTACCTAAATGTACTTAGTTACTTTCCACCTCTGTTTAAATCAGACTCAAAACTGAAGCAGGTTCAGAGTCTGATGTGTTTAACAGAGATAAGAAGAAGAAGAGGAAGAGGAGGAGGAGGAGGAGGAGGAGGAGGAGTCACCTGTGATTCACACCCAGCAAACAAAGGTGTTTCTGAGTCAACACACACAGACACACACCAAAACATTGGACACACACACACACACACACACACCAAAACATTGGACACACACACACACACATTGAACACACAAACACTGATTTCATGGATTTCTGAAGCAAACATGAACATTTGCTGCTTTCATCTCTACAAATATGGTTTTTTTTTCATTTTTTTCAGTTTTCTAATTTGTCGACGTTGAGAAATCTGATCACCGACGTTTAGATTTTTCAAAAATCATTTTCCTGATTAGAAAACACTGAAATGTGTAATAAAAGTACACATTTTTATTAACATCTACATTCAAAAGCAATTCAAAAGCGATTATTATAACTTAAATATTTAATTTTAAAGAAAAACTGAGTTGTATTTTACAGATTCTTCATTTCAAAAACATGAAAATATCAAAAACTACAATAATATTTGAATATCTAATGTATAATACTATTAAAAATACTGTATTAGCATATCTTTTTATTAATTGAAAAAGCCCATTCTCCTGATTATTTGTATTTCAGCAGGATCAGCACATTTTTATACAATAGTTTTATAGGTGAAATATCTTGATTATCATTAAAAAGATTAAATGGATCAGATTTCAGGTCAAATTTCAGATGTATTGTTATGATTTTACAGGATTATTATTTCTTAAACACTTATTTTTACAGTGTAATGGGCAGACGGACGTTCTGCTTCATTTTAATCTGATAACAAGACCAACAAGCTGCAGATTAATCAATAATCAAAGACCTGCAGCAGATCAATGCTTCCTTCACATGTGAGTATTAAACCAAACAGGCGGAACCCGACAGATGTTAAAGTTTAACTGATGTTCAAACAGACTTAATGACTCACAGCAGGAACTTCATTTAACTGCAGTTTATGAAGAGATAAGCGATAAACTGATTTATATCTCTCACTTTATACCAATATTACACTCAAATAAAAGTCTATTTATAGAAAAAAACATCAGAGTTACACCACTGTGATTAATAAACTCTTCTATCATCGAGAAGTCACCACAAGTTCATGGAAAATTATGTTTTATTAAAGATCCTCAGCAGAATTCATCAGTATCTCATTAGTTCTTCATGAGGCGTTTAAGGAACATTGGTAAATTGCAGCTTCTAATGATTGTAGGGAACTTTTAGCGTTCGGAACATATTTATTTTTTGACGAAAAGTTCTGATCAGATTGTGAGATTCTGAACAAGTTCACAGAAACTATTTTATTAAAGATCCTCAGCAGAATTCATCAGTATCTCAGTAGTTCTTCATGAGGCGTTTAAGGAACATTGGTAAATTGTAGCTTCTACTGATTTCAGGAAACTTTTAGGGTTCCAAACGTATTTATTTTTGGTGGAAATGTTCCGATCGGCTGAAAACAGATGAACCGTGACCCGGAGACAACATGTAGCAAAATATTAGCTTCATTTAACTGCAGTTTCTAAAGCAATAAACTGATTTATATCTCCCACTTTACACCGATATTACACTCAGATAAGGGTCTATAGGAAAAGATATCAGAGTCCCACCTATGGGATTAATAAACTCATCTATCACCCAAAAGTTACCACGAGTTCATGGAAAATTATGTTTCATTCATCAATTAGCTCAGTAATTCTTCATGAGGGGTTTAGGGAACATTCGTAAATTGCAGCTTCTACCGATTTCAGCTTTCAGGATTTTCAACTTTTAGGTTTTTGAGGAGACGACATGTAGTGAAACATTAGTATTTAATGAAGTGAGGTTCTCAGCAGAGACTCGGCGTCTGTCCTGCAGAGGAAAGTAAAGAGGATTGGTAAGAAGATTTACATCCACACGACTAATCCCCACCTTCCTCCTGCTGCTGAGGAACACTGAACCACGCCTGTTCATACACTTTAGAACTATAATGATCATCAGTGGCGTCATTTCACTTCAGGAAGGTCTAGAGTTAGAAAAATCTGAAAATTACATTTAAATGCAACAATCTGGTGAAATCAAGAAGCTAGACTATCATTAATCATTATTTATGCATAATATCAGCCTTCAGATTGAGCTAATCACCAATTAGTCACATTTTTTCTTTCTTTATTGATGAGATTTGCTGCTTTTCTGTTTTAATAATGTGGTAAATTTAATATTTAGAGGTTGTGAGAAGTCTGATCTTTACAAATAAAGCTTAAAGAAGGATTCATAATTTGGTTTTATACACTTCCGAGTGATAGAATCAACTTTAAAAGCCCTAATTATAATTAAAAATGTGTCTACTGTGGTCAAGGTATAGAGATAATTATGATATAATTATTATCAACCTCATCAATTACTAAACAATTCAAGCAGAAAACAAAAATTTCAGAGTTTTCAGTCTGATCAGCTGCTCCAACACTTTGTTTCTGCAGATACGTTCAATGTCAACATTACAACACTGTTCATTCCAGTTTCATGGCGTAAGGCTGTTGTTAAGGTGTGGTTCGGTTCAGTTTAGTGTTAGAAAAGATCCTGCTTGGGTTAAAATGATCATTGTGCAACATGACGGGACAAATATCAGTTAAAAGTGATGTTGAACAAGCGTCTGATGCAACTTTTCCAGCTCTAGTTCATTAATAAAGCACTGATCCATCCACCCAAACCTCCTGCTGCTGCTGAGAGAAGAGAAACGTTTTACAAATGTATATTTTAGTTTCTAAATGTAATATAAAGTGGAAATATTTAAATTACTGGTTCTGTTCATTTAATTTTGTCTCATTTTGTTAAGAAAATATTTCTTAAAATGTTCACTTATTAGTTAATTTAGCGAAAAACAAAGTTTAAATAAAAATTCAGCTGGAAAAATCGATGTAATTAAACTCTTTCCACTGTAAATAACATTTAACTTGAAATAAACTGATGCCTTGTGTGTTTGGTTCACTGTGGAAAAGCTGCTATTGATTTAGTGATCGGGGAACATGTGACGCTACAGGGTGATAATGAGGCTGAAGAAACCAGAGCACGCTGATTAATTTCCTGGGATTCCTGTCGGGATCGAGGCCACAGATCTCTGCAGGGAGCTCACACCAACCCCAACCCACATACTGCAACGCCACTGCAACGCCGCTATAACGCCGCTATAACGCCGCTATAACGCCGCTATAACGCCGCTATAACGCCGCTATAACGCCGCTATAACGCCGCTATAACGCCGCTATAACGCCGCTATAACGCCGCTATAACGCCGCTATAACGCCGGTGGAAAATGCTGTAAATTTCCAAAAACTTTCCAATGGGAACTTGGAAATATTCACCATTTAGTTCCTAAATTACCAGCTAGTTAGCTACTGTATGAATACATTTTTATATAATATTTGCAAGTTAAACATACATTTACAGCACAATATTATCAAAACGTCTTACTATTTCACCACGCTATGGGGTAATAACAAAATATTATGAGATGCAACTGTATTTCCTTCATCCAACACAATGTTTGGGAGTTGCTAGATTGTGTATTTGCTGAGTTTGATGAAGTAAAGCAGCTGGTATTGAGAAAAAATGCTATGATTATGGGAATCAGGACAATGGGCGAACGTTCAAAAATGTTGAACTGTCCCTTTAAATCTGGTTCTTTTAGCCAAAATTATGCTACAATATATTTAAAGTTTTTATGGGCCAACCATCCAATTATGTAAATTTGGCGTTTATTCCCTTTTATTCCCATATATTCACATTAATTCCCATGGAAAAATTATGTTTAGGTAATCCTAAATATTATTCTAGTAATTAGAAAGATGCATGTATAACTTAATTAGTGTATGTTATGGTTTAAAACTTGAAATATTTGGTTTGGTTTAAAGTCTGAAGGTAAATTTATTGGTTAAGATCCAGAAAAACAGCTAAAAGTTTTAATTAAACTGAATTTTAATTAAGTAGAAGTTTAAACTTTTACATTGACTGAATCTGTATAATTCATTTTAGTACAAGACAAATGAAAAGTAATTCCGTTCTAATGTATTTAAGTAGAAATCTCTGGGAAAATTAAAGTAAATTCTACTCAAAATAATGATTCTGTAAGTACTGGAAAAATATAATCAATAATATAATCAATCAACTTAAAATATATAAAATAATTTTGTGTAACCACTTGATATAATAAATAAGATTTCCAGAGAAAGTTTCAGGATAGTAATAATTCATCAAAAATCATAAATTCAATTTATTTGACAAATCCATAGTTGACTAAAGCGATCAATTAATCAATTAATTGACTATGAGCCCAAAACATCACATCAATGCATGCTGACATATCTGTAATTCACTCACTTCACCAGAGCTGTTTTTTCTGAAGTTTTTAAGTGAAGTTCAATAGTTGAAGAGCTTCTTTCAGTAACAAGAGGCCACTGGACGAGAGTATTGATAAGTATCAGTATTGATAAGTATCAGCATTGATAAGTACTGGTATTGATAACTTCCTCTAATCACAGGCTTCAACGCCTCCAGGTTTGAGCTCCGAGACGAAAGTGACAGTACGAAGCTAATTTATCTGGTTTAAGCGTCAGCTGTTGTTTTAAAGACAGATTATACTCCACCTCGTTTAATCTCTGCTGCAACAACGTTCCACACGGTGAATAATAAACATCCAGGAAAATGTCGTTATTGATCCTTATTGATCACGTTACAGAGACCAGATAAAGAACTTCAGGGCAGTTTAGAGACGGTTTTCATGCTACTTTATTTATCACACACACAAACACAGTAATTACAACAATATATCAATTAGCTGCTAACTATTATAATAATCTCTTATTATTTTGGTAATAGATTTGAGTCATTTTAAAAAGGAAATGTGTTGTTTGTTTCTTTAATCTCTATAACAGTAAACTGATGATCTTTAGGTTGTGGACAAAAGACATTTTAGGTTGAATCTTCAGTTTTGGTGATAATGATCAACGTTTTACACCATTTTATAAACCAAACCTAATTTATTCAGTATTATTTTATTTGTAGTAATTTCATCATATTTTTGGCTTTTTCCTCTTTTTTAAGTTGTTTGATCTGAACTTTTGAATCACTTTAAACCAGATCAAATGTTGACATATTATCCCATATTCTATACTTTTTAATCTAATATTTTTCCATATTTGACCAAAATCAAGAAAATCAATTAATCAAATTAATCAAATTAACCAAATTCTCTGGTTCTAGCTTCTCAAATCTGATTATTTTCTAGTTTCTTTAGTCTCTAATAGTAAACTGATGATATTTGGGTTGTGAACTGTTGGTCTGGCAAACACTGATTAACATTTTACACCATTTTGTGAACCAAACAACTAATCGAATTAAACTAATTAAAATATTCTCACAGGTATGTAGTGATTAAAAACATAAAATAACTTTACTTTTGATTCTCTAGGTGCATGTTGCCAATAAAGCTTCTATACTTTTAACATTTTGAATTATGGATTTTTACTTGAGTATTTTTAGACTTTCTACTTTCCCTGCAGTAAATTATCTGACCCCTGTAAATATGAATGTAAAGTACATAGAGAGGTTTAAATGGCACCAGCTGAGTAGCTGGTGAATCACTATGAGCAGCCGGCATGAAGCCAAACAGCAGATCAGAGGCTCATATTAACACAGGGACAGTAAATAACCTGAGCCGTCTCACACACACACACACACACACACACACACACACACACGCACGCACGCTCGCACGCACACGCACACACATATACACACTAAAGCTGAAGCTTTGATTCACATCTACATGAAATTCTGAAGTTTAAAGCCGTTTTCTGTTCTGAAATACGTCGCCTTATAGAAATTAAATCAAACGGGGAAAATTAAGCATTTTTTGCGATTCTTTTTCCATTAGGTTTTAATGGGGTAAATCTCTGGATTATTTAGACAAAGTACAGTACCCTACCTTTAAAATAAGACCCTGCTGTTACATCCACGTGAGTTTTCTGGTGAAGTGTGTGAGCAGCGACGTTTTTCCCCCGGCTCGCTGCGGCTCCTGGATTTGCTGCCGCTTGTCGTTCTCCAGGATTGACGAGCTTAAGACTCTAATTAATGACTCGTTATAAGCAGGTGGAGGGGGCGGGGCTAGCGGAGGAGCTGACAGGTGGCAGAGAACAGACCGACGGGACTTTAAGCTCCTTCAAATGTTCAGCTGAGGTGTTTGTGCAGACCAGATGGATGGAGCCACCGTATGACATCACAAAGTCAAGGAAGCACAAACGAGTCGTGAAACGGCAAAGTTTCTAAATGCAGGCTGTGAGAGTTTGATGCTTGGAGTCGTTTTTATAAAATCTTTACATCTTTTCTAGAGAACAGGAACATGGATACTTGCATGAAATGGGACCTTTAACTGGAAACTATCCAGTTAGATTCTGATCCTACATTTATATATAGGTTTTCTCGTAATTACACTGACATGTTGCATGTTTTTATCTGGTTTATTTAATTGATTTGATCGTGCTATTAAATCATAATTATCTTTAAACTAGCTCTTCCTTAAAATAAGCAGATTTATTGCAAGTATTCAGAAAAAAAAGCTGAATTAAATTGGATTTAACTTAAATATGTAGGTGATAATTAACTGAATCGACATGATTCATTTTAGTACCAACAATAAGACGTGGAAGTAGAAGTCGCTTGAAAATTAAAGTGAATTCTACTAAATTAATTATTCTGCAAGTACTAAAAAAATGTAAGTACAATCAACTTAAAAAAATATATATCTAGAGTGAGATAAATTCATTTCCTGCAACAAAACAGGATTTTTCAGTGCAGTAAATGCTGAATCTGTTTGCTGGTTAATTATCTACAGCTGAGAAGTCATTAATGAACTTTATACAGTGGGAATCAGCTTCCTCTCTGTGTCGCTGTGACCTCGTTAGATTTTTGTTTTCCTGCGTCGAGTCGCAAGGTCGTCGTCTTTCCTCTGAGACGAAGAGCAGCTGACGGCCGACAAAATCTAAACTGAAGGATTAGAAGAGAAAACACGGAGCCGCCGGGAGATAAGAAGCAGCTCGACCTCCGGAATAAAACAACACACGGGATTAACAAACAGTCTGCTCAACTTTATTAAAACGACACTAAACCCTCTGAACCTCTGACAGCACAAACATGTGATTCTGAGATCAAACCCAACACACACATTCTGCCTCCGACACCTCTGATATGCTGCATGTGAGGCCTTCAGGGAACACGGGGAAATTTGAGCTTCTAAAAGTTATTTTAAATATCAATCCTGTCATGTTGGAGTTTGACCCTATTTTTGCTTCCAGAAAATGACTTAAACTATTGTCTGAATATCAAAGTTGGTACCAATTCATTTTTTGTTGATCAGTTCAACTCCAGTTAACAGCATTTATACGCAGAAATATTCAATTTACAGTCAAAAAAGGTTCATATTAAACATTTAAAAAGCTCAAACCTGCACATTTGGCATTTTCCCTAAAGAATTACCAGCTAAAGGATCAATGATGTTTGATCGACTGACAGATGCAGTTATGATAGTAATTTTCAAGGGTTTATGTTGAAAAATGAATAAAAAATGATTCACTGTTGTTATTGGATAATAAATATCAATATTAACCTGAGAAATCCAGTACTGATCCAATTTGGGCGACTGAACGTGTGAAACAACATGATCATATCTTCTTGATACCTATTTATTGATTTACTGCGCTGAGAGATAGAGATACAATAAAACTTTATTGATCTCCTAAAACAACAAACAGCTGGTAATTCAAAGCTCAGGTGTGAGTATGTTTCTCCTGCCGCTGCCTCACGCTTTACTTTCACCAGCTGAATCGATCGTTGATCAGTTTCTGCTCGGATCAATAACCTCCAGTCAGGCCCCAGTCAGTCAGTTTCAGTCAGTTTCAGAAACTCGACTCCTTCGGAAAAAAAAAAAACTTATCGGCTCCAGTTTCCTGTTTCAATCCCATAATTCCTAACGAGCCGTGCATCACGGCAGCACCTGGCAGGTGTAGTTACATCACTGCGTCGCCATGGTAACCAACGTTAAACAGAAACCAGGAGACGCCGCCAGGTAACATAAAACATGTAACGTCTGGCTGAAGGAGGAGAAAATTCTAGATAACATTCATGCAATATCTGGAATTATCTCGTTCCACTAGCATCACATGGCTTATTTTCAACTATTTTTATGAGATAAAAAAAGACATTATGATAAAAAAGAAGTCCAAACGAGATAGAAATTATAAATTATGATAAAACCAAGACAAAACAAAGGTTAAATTGACCAAAATCAAGAAGAAACATGATCTGCCGATGGAATAAACATAATTAAAGGAAATTCTACTGAATATTAAACTAATTGTACCAAAATCTAAATACTTCTTCCTGACGTTCACACATTCATGTTCCCCTCAGGATGAACCCTTACAATTATTTTTATTATCAATTAAACTCACAATATTTTCCTCAGTGATTTGAAATCGATAATTACGGAGCACCTTAAGGCAAATTGAGGTTGTTTTTTTTTTGCATTCTTGCATCTCACAATACAAAAGTACTACTTTATTACTAATTGGGTGCAAAGAATATAAGGACGAACTATTACGAGTACTATTACAAAGTACTACAAGATCTTGCAAAAATGTTTTTGCATTATCTCACAATGCAAAAATCTCTTGCAAAAGTTTTTCCTTTTGCATTGTGAGATCTCACAATGCAAAAAACTTCTGCATGATCTTGCATTTCTCTTTCAGTTGCCCCCATGGAACCAATTCCCACTCTGTAACCAACTGATTAATTGATAGTAATAATCATTACACGACTGAATCTTCAGTAAGAACTTAAAGTTCTTAGTTTCCTTAAGAAGTTTCCCCTTCAGATATTCTGAGTTCACTTCAGGATCTGAAGTTATTAAAAGAAAAAGAAAACAGCCACAGCAGCAGCGGAGACCATGAGGGCAGAACCACATCCAGAAATAGTCTGAGAGTCCTTCAGGACAGCAGCTGGAGGGACGTTTCCCATGAAGAACCTCCAGCCTCCAGTCAGCAGACATTAATCCTCCTCTATCCGACTCCCAACAGGAAACCAGTTTCTGCTGAAAAGCTGCACAAAGCTTCAGATTACACAACAAGAGTCGGCTCAAAGGTCCTGCGAGCGTTCAGCATTAATGTGGCTTTCTAAGAGTCGGACGACCTTTGACCCCCGGAGAAACCGCTAACGACACTAAACTCAACACTGGACAGATTCAACAGAGCTCCGAAATCAAAACAGTAGAGTAAATTAAGTCATAAATTAAAGGAAAATCTCAAAGTGGTTGCACAAAATGAATTTAAATATTTTTTCAGTACTTGCAGAATTATCCTGCTTCAGTAGAATTTAATTTAATTTTCCAAGAGATTTACTTAAATGCAAATAATAATTACTTATGCTATATTATAAAAATAGAAAAACACAATTCAAGCTGATTTTGTCAATAATTAGCATTATCAATGGCTTACTAATGAAATTGTCAATAAAAAAAAAGATGGAAACTACAGCAAAGGAAGTAAACGGTTAAACGTTTCCTGCTGCCATCTTTGTTTGGGTCAAGACATGCAACTTCAAACCATTTGACTTTAACATTGAAGAGGAACGGAGTTCGTTTATATGCTAAAGGTTTTATCTCAGCTGAGACTCTTCTCATAACACTAATTAACTGAGAGGTCACAGGAGACGAACTAATGAGCTGCTGCAGCCTATTAACATCCATCTGCACTCAGGGACAAACAGAAATATACTTTCATCTGGGTCAGGGTGGACTTTACCCTCATTCACACTGCTACGCAATTATTATGATGCTAACATATAAAGTGGTGATAGCATTCAAACTCATTTAACCATCTAAACGGCTGCCAAAAGTCAGTCTAACGTCAATATCTTATGAATAGAATATCCCAGCATATGTTTTACTAGAATAAAATAACTGAATTTTGAATATGGTTGGATGAATGGATCAATGCTGGAAAACTTCAATATCACTGCCGTCATTCTGTACATTGATCATTTTGACCCTAACATGATTCTATCCTGACTCTAACCTGACCCTGACATGATTATCCTGACCCTATGCTAACCTTAACCTGACTGTTTCCTAAATCTAACCTGAACCTAAGTCCAACCCGACCATAAACTTACCCCTTATCCTGACCCTAACCTGACTAACTTGTCCCTAAGGTAAACTTAACCTTACCCTATCCTAACTAACTTGACCCTGACCTAACATGAGTTTATCTTGACTCTAACCTAAACCTATCCTGACCCTAACCTGACTAACTTGACCCTAACCTAACATGAGTTTATCTTGACTCTAAATTAAACCTAACCCTATCCTAACTAACTTGACCCTGACCTAACCTTGGTGTATCCTGACTTTTAACCTGACCCTATCATGACTAACACTGACTCTAACCTAACCCTAACCTAAACCTGATTCTAAAATGACTATCCTGATGTTAACCTGACTGTTTCCTGACCCTAACCTTACCCTATCCTGACTAACTTGACCCTAACCTAACCTTAACCTGACTCTTTCATGACTCTAACCTAACCCTAACCTAAACCTGATTCTAAAATGACTATACTGATGATATTCACACCTTAACCTGATTCTAACCTGACCCTAACTTGACCTTAATCTAACTATTCATACTCTACACTGACTAACTCTATCCCAACATTAACCTGATTCTAACCTTAACCCGACTCTATCCTGACCTTAACCTGGTTCTATCCTGACATTAACCTGATTCTAACCTTAACCCGACTCTATCCTGACCTTAACCTGGTTCTATCCTGACCTTAACCTGACTATAAACACACCTCATTAAAAACATATGATATGATCTATGCAGAAACATGAAATGACAGTTTCCCTCTTTACTGACCATCAGGAACATTCCCACCAACAGAAAGCAGAAGCATCTCTGAGGGGTGGAAACCCAATTCCTCCAAATCAGTGAGTCCGGCCCTGCTGGGTCAGATTCGGATTCCGCCTCACGGATAAAACAAAGATGTGTGGAAGCAGCAGTCGGTTCCAGTCACATTTATCAGGGACGTTTTGTTTTAAAGACACAAAAAGAGATAAAGAGCAATCCGCGGAGACCTTCCGGTAACCCGGCTGGAACAATACGGAGCCGTGTTATCTGTCATCCTGGCAACAGACCTCCATTCAGGCCGAGCCAAACAAAAAGCTCCGACACACCGGGCAGCGCCGCGCATTCAGCCGGGGACAGAGCGCCTGTTGCCCGGGAAGCAGAGCTCACCTGTCCGGGGCTGATATGGAGCGTTTTATACTTTAATATTAAATTAAAGTATATTTTCTTTTAGGGATACACTGCAGGTTATTTCACCTTCATTTTCCTCAAGAAGACACTGAACCAAACTCCATTTAAAAAAATGTCAATTTAAGATAAACGTGCGTAAAGAGAGAATAATAATAGGATTAGAATGTAAACGGGTTGTTAGGAGCTGATTTCGCTGCTGTGTGGTAATTTTGCATTAATGTGTTTAATTATTAATCTCTTTATCGGAATAAACTGCCTAATAAAACTTGGTTTTACCTTCACCACAACCCGCCAGCGCCCACCATGTTTTAACGTTAATTCTCTTAAGGAATAATAAGGAGAAATAGCTTTAAAGTTGTCTTTACATTAATAAAAGACCTTTATAGTGAAGTGGCTGCATGCCGAATTAAAGACACCATGCTCACACGTCTATAAATCAAGTGATTGATTGATTTATCAATTATAATTATCCGTGAGAGCATTTAATCTAAATTCCCTCAAGCAGTCTGGTTTGCGACAAAAAGATAATTTACCTTTTATTCCACGGATTATAGCGTTTTGTTTTTTTATATATATTTTTTGCTCAGGTTGTGTTTTAACATGCATATTTCTGTTATTTCCTGACCCGATCGAGTAGAAAAAGTGATTGGAAAACGAGCAGAAACGTGAGATGAGGGAGGAATGTCAAGTGTGTAAAATGAAGCAGTCTTACCTGCAGGTGTGGGCTTCTTCAATAACCCGTCAGTAAAACATGATGAACAAACGGAAACGCAATATATCTCCAGCGGCTCCTCTGACACTTTATATCCGACAAACTGGGCTCTCGTGCGGCTTCAGAAGTTGTTTGAGCGGCGCTTCCCTCCGGAGATGCGACTAAAAACTCCACTTTGAATAGTGAGTAACAGCAGCTGCAGATCAACCTGAACAGCTGCTGCTGCATGAACCCTGAGCCTTGACTGACAGGCAGGAAGCCCCGCCCCCTGAAAAACCCTGCAGTAAAACACTACTCACTATATTCATCACTGATATGCTCAGTTTAATACAGATTAAAGCATATGCATGACATTTATTATGTGCAATACATGTGCAATAATCTATCCTACTCAATGCAGTGTATATATCCTCTATTATATTGTATTATATTCTATTTATTTGTATAGATATAGTCTGTGCAGTCTATTCTTTTCTTGCATGTCAATGCAATTTCCCCACTATGGGACAAAAAAAGGATTATATTATCTAATCTTATATATATATATATATATATATATATATATATATATATATATATATATTTACATTGCAGATTCTCATTGAAGGCATCAAAACTATGAATGAACATGTGTATTTATGTACGGCAGAATGAATGCTACAAAGCAAAGGGTGGCTATTTTGAAGAAACTAGAATATAAAACATGTTTTCAGTTATTTCACCGTTTTTTGTTAAGTACATAACACCATAAACATGTGTTCATTCATAGTTTTGATGCCTTTAGTGAGAATTTGCAATGTAAAATAAAGAAAACACATTGAATACACGCCTCCAAATAAATAAATAAACTTTGATCCTTCACTTCATGAAAACTAGAAACTCTATTGTCTAAAAATACTAATTTTTTTCCACCTTTCCCACAAAGTGCATACACACATTTTAAATTAAATATCAACACAAGCCTTTAAAGGGTTAAAAGGGAATTTTAATCCTAGTAAAATATTATATAATAAAAGTGGACGTGGGTATTCTAAGTACATTTAGCTGGAAACACTTGTGTAGTTTTACTTAAATACCCTTTGGGATTAACTTGTAAAGGAATATTTTTAGATAACTTTTTTTTACTTGACTAAAGGACCCAGCTCCAGCAGGAAGGCAAATAAGAGCCTTCCAATCAACACCCAGGGATTAAACTACAGCTGCTAATATCAAATGTGGAGGTGTTAGTGCGCCCCCTGCTGCCTGATGGACACATGACCTCTCAACCCTCAGACCAGGAACAACCAGGACATTTACTGAGGTTTTATACCATCTATAAATGTATTTAGTCGAGCCATTACTCATTTATTGTTCTCTACAAGTTTAATTATGTTAAACCAATTCAACATTAAATAACGGCCTGGTCATTTTTTGCCCTAAATGATCTCTTGATGCTGCCAAAATAAAAATCAACCTGAGTTGAAAGGATCAAACACTTCATGACCTATAGGACAAGTGAAGAAGGTTACTTAGGCCATTTTATTTTTTGCTTAAGTCTAAGTTTTACATTCTTTACGGTAAAATTTAACAAGTTTTTGTTGAAAATGTGTTACGTTCGCTAAACAATAGGCAAAGAAGATCTGGGAAAGTGATGAAAAAGGGAACTGCCTTCTGGACAATTTGATTTACCTCACATTTATTTAAGTTTTAATTTTAGTTTAGAGTTTTCACTATGGAATATAAGGACAGTGTAAGTCAGTTTTAAAGTCGCCTAAAATCACTAGAATATTCAAAAATTGCCCTGAGTCATTTTATTCTTTAATGTTAATAAATGAAGCACAACGTCCAGTTATCCACTGTCAAAAGACTTTTTGATTGAAATGATTAATAAATATAATATTTTCTGAATTTGATACAAGTTTTTTGTGTTTTCAATGACATAGGCCATTACTTTAATAAGGTGATGATATAAATTGTTGGTGTTTTGAGGTCAACTTACTTCTTTAAGTTCTAACTTCTTCATTTTTACTTCCCTGCTCACAAATGGTGCAACACGCATGAATAGTATATTACATTGCTGCCAACTCTGTTCTGCTAGATGCTGCACCTTTAACATATTTAAGGTTTTATGTAAATGACTTACTTTACTTATTTTCCTGAAACCCGACAACATTAAAAAGACTCACATCATGATTTTTCTCTCATCTTTATACACGTTTTAATCAGAAAACCGTCTCCACACCACAGTAGTGCAAGATTAACTGTGAAAAGTCTGAACTTCCTGCACGTCTCAGTTCGTCGTCAAACCGAACTCACGCCGACTTCTGCTCGCTGAACAAGAGTCCCAGCCTCTTTAAAACCTTTGATCCACAACACGACTGCAGCTCAAATAACACCTGAGATTCGTCCACGAGTCTGAACACGGAGAAAGAGAGAGGGTTTGGACGCGAGGCGCTGCACAGCTGAGAGGAGAAACAACAAGAGAAGATCTGACGACGAGCAGCTCTGCTCCAAAAAAAAAAAAAAGACGAAACATTCAGTCAGTGAAAAGTTCCCGTCGTCCTTTTTTCGTCACGTTCAGGAACTCGCAGCCGCTGCTGAGAGTTTAAGGCAAAACACACACCGACGTCTCAGAAACCTCCGTCTTCACAAGGCTGACTTTTCAAAAGCAAAGCAGCAACTTTCTTCAATATTCAGGCCATTTTTTTCTGTCTTTATTGGACAGAATCAGTAGAGATGTGAACACTTTCCATCTACAAGGTCTTCTTTGTTTTAAAACGAAAAATGAGTTTAATGTCGAGATTGAAACCTACGTTTAAAATGATTCATCACAGTCTTGTAGTCGTTTTGGCTGCAACAAATTAATTCATGATCTTGATTTAAATACATTCATCATCTTCAATTTAGGTCTGAAACTCATGATTATTTGAATAATCAATTAATTGTTTAGTCGATAAAATATGACACAAACTTGAAGTACACCATAGAATCGAAAGAGATTTAATTTACTGCCATATACAACAAAGAAAAAAAGCTGAAAAAAGTCTCAAATGGTAATTTGATAATCAAATATTTGCTGATTATTTTTCTATCCACTGACTAATCAATTATTTGAATAATTGTTGCAGCTCTACTTCAAACTATTTAGTTTTTTCTAACAAAAGAACTGAAAAAGATTCAACTCACTGTTTATTAAAAAAGCTGAAATCTGACAAGTTTTTGCATTTTTCCTTCAAACGTTAAAGCTGTACTGCAGGAATTCTATTTAAATTAACATCTAATACGTCCAAGCTCTTAATGAAGGAATTCACACAATGACACCTGTTACTTCCTGTTAGCTCTCTGCTAACTTTTCGTCATTTCACTGGGTTTTAGTGAAGCTATAAACTGTTTATCCATCGTGTTACAGCCGCTAACTGTCACAAAACGGCAGGTTTGTTGCATGTAATTACACTTCATCTCCAGCAGATGGAGACAGAACTCCTGCACGACAGCTTTAATAAAAAATAATAAAACAATGTATTAATTTATGATTTTCTAATGGACTGATGTTTGTTGTTTAGGATCATGTGATATGTTTGAAGACCTTGAGACAAAACACTCTTTTTTTTCTCCTTTTCCGTTCACTTAGTTTAACTTCCAGCTTCTTCCATTCAGGACTCACAGCTTTCTTCTCTACGGTTTCCTGTCTCTGCTGGTGAATCTGTGACGACTGACAGCGGCCATCGGGCGTGCGCTGCTCCTGGGCGTCTCTGCGCTGCTTCAGGACACCTCGATGACCTCCATGCTGCCGGAGAAGCTCGATTGGCTCTTCCCGATCTCCTCCCTGGAGCGGCTGTCCGTCATCCCGTCGCCGAACTCCATCTGGCAGCTGCGGCGCTTCAGCTGCTTCTCGAAGCTGCTCTCCTCGTGCCAGCTGCGCCGCGAGTCGCCGCGGTCGCCCGTCCTCTGCCGGCTGCGCCGCCGTACCGCCTCCAGGCCGTGGCTGCAGCTGTACGCCGCGAAGCCGCCGCCGCCCCCGCTGAGGATGGCCGACGTGGAGTAGAAGCGCGTGGACTCGGAGGAGAGGTACCAGCCGCCCGCCAGCGAGGAAGTGGAGACGGTGACGGGGCCCAGCAGGATGTCGGAGTGCCAGCCTTTCAGGGCGCCGCCGGAGCCCGGTTTAGCCAGATGCTGCTGGCTGCGGGACAGACCGAACAGGAAGCTGGTGGCGTTCTCCTCCATGCTGCCACTGCGGTGCAGCTGTGAGCAGGTAGCAGCTGCGGCAGGTGGCGGTTTGCTGCTTGGTGGCGGTGGGGGCGTGGCTCTCTCCGGGGCGCCCGCCTCCTCCTTGTCGGGGCTCTGCTCCGGCGTGGACTGCTCCGACACCTCCTCCACCGGTGAGAACTGGCAGGGTTTGCTGCCCGTGTCTTTGAAGCCGGACGGTTTGAAGAACTCGCCGGCGTCCACCGGGCCGGCGTGTGGCGCAAACACCCGGTGGGCCGCGGTGCTCCCGCCCGGCTCCCCGTACGACTTGATGTCCAGGGAGAAGGAGCGCTTCAGGCGGGCGCTGTCCTCGGCGCCGTCGGCCAGCTGCAGGCTGCTCAGGGCCTGGGCCAGCCGACACTCCTCGGGGGCGTCGGCCAGCACGCACGGCAGCGTGAGCGGGTCCAGCACCGACAGGCCCAGCCCGCCCGGCGTCTCCTGGCTCGCCGTTGGGGGCTCCTGCTCGTCCTCCGGCAAGGCGGGGGCCTCGCCGCCGGGCTCCGAGGGATGGAGGGACTTGAGTTTGTGGTCGGTACCGAGAGGACTTTTTATCTTCTTCTCAAAGTCCAGCAGCTGACCCAGGAAGTTGAAGTTGGGCGAGATGGTCGGACGCTTCTCCTTCACGAACCTGCAGGGAAACACAAAACGATTCAGAGGCTGATGGAGAAGGAGATGGTTTGTTTTTGTTGAGTTGAGGGAGATCAGACAGTTGAAATCTTCATGGCTTCCTGTATTACCTGTACGCCTCGTCCAGCGACATGTCCATCCTCTTCATGATGTAGGCGATGGCGATGGTCGCCGAGCGCGAGATTCCAGCCAGACAGTGAACCAGGACCCGAGCGTTGCAGGCTTTGGCTTTCTCTGTAAACACAGGAACACATGAACCTTTAGAAACATTTACTGGACTCGTGTGATACTAGATGAAACCAGACTACGCAGCCTGGATCCAGTGTTCATTTTGTTAGATGAGACGAGACTAAATATATTTGTCAATGATGACAAAAATCAATGCCCTTAAAAACTGATTAACTGGGGTAAGACATTGAATTTTTTTTTTTTACTAAAACTAGACAAAATACTGGGATTTTTCATCGACTAAATTCTGACTAAACAATAAATACAAGTTGACTAAATATGACTTAAACTAATATGGGCATTTGAGACAGGATTAAGACTAAAACTAAACTGAAAAATCGACAACTTGAACACTGCCTGGATCTAGAGTCACATGACGCAGGTTAAAGAAACGTCAGAAGCTGCTGACCGATGAACTCCACCGATCGGTCCAACCAGGGCAGGATCTTCTCACAGAAGCTGTCGTTGACGGGAACTCGCAGGAAGTGCGACTCAGGGATGAAGTCGGGTTTGGGGCAGGTGTTGCTGGCGTTCAGGACGTAGACGATGTCGTTCTGCTGCATTAGATCCTGCAGAGACATGAAGAGGTCAGAGGTCAGAGGTCAGAAACGGTTTTGTCTTTCTTGTGTCTTCCAGGTATTGTAGTTAACGATCCTCATAAATAAATACGTTCAATGGATGTTAGAACTAACAAGGCTGGAAAATAATCACTTTTTATCCTTGTTTAACATAAAAACTGAAAAAACAACAGATACTGGACGCTTGGTTCAATTATCATGAATTATTTCTGTTCAAGTGATGGGAGGATGTGTAGAGTGTAGCTCTGGAACCTTGTTGAGGACGTCTCTCTGGCAGCCCAGGTACAGGTGAGGCAGGATGCGGGTCGGTCCGATGTTGGTCACCGGCGGGCAGGGCTGAGAGATGCAGGAGGGAACCACTGAGGACTTCCCCTCACACAGGCCCGGAAACAGGTGAGAGAACTCACAGAAACCACCTGATAGGAAGCAGAAACACAGCCTGTCATCATCCTGACCACTGGAAACACACACACACATTTACACACACAGTACATTTACACAAATGTACAACTTTATCGGTTTGAGTTCATTCATGTTTCAAAAACTTTGAGGTTTTGTAACAATTAATAAACAGTATCAATATAAACAGTTAAATAATACTTTACAACTTAAAATACCCAACAATACTTCTTTTTATTTCAATAATAAAAAAGTGATTATAATTGTGATCAAATAATAAGTTTTAGTGCTATAGACGCTACCTTTATTCAAAAATAAGACTATAAATAACAATAAATTGATCAATAAAAAAGCAGAATAGAAAACGATCAGCTGCATAATAGGTACTGATCATTTATTTCACCACCAGGTTTTTAATGTGCAGAAGTGTTAGTGTCACTAATCGAATTTCAGCTCAATAATTTACAAAAATCTGATGTTCAGTCTAAAATCGGATCTGATGCGTTTCTGTTCAACACGCCTCAGCCTGCGGCTACACACGCTCCGTCCTCCACACTTGTTGCCTAGCAACAAGCCTCTGAATTGATGCTCTGCAGGTCCAACGACAGATATTCTTTCCTCCAGTCGTCCTGTGTGCTGTGATGCATGAATGTATATGTGTGATCACTACGTTTTAAGAGCAGAACATAGGATTAATTTATTTATTTATTCATAAGGATCTTCAGCATGTTATAATAATAATAATAAATGTCAATTATTTTTTCTTTATGTTTAAAGAGGCTTCACTGCAAGGCTATATTTTTATTGTTTGGTTTGTGTTCGCTATATTTTTTGATCATTTTAAAAGTAAAACTGTCATAAATAGACACTTGCCTGCAGCTCACATGTTAAGACTGTTAAACATTTGAAAAATATCCCTTTAAGGGTCATTTAAAACTGTGATCAATTTGTGATTGGCAAGTAGCTCAATCTGAAGACTGATATTATGCATTAATAGTGATTATTGATATTCTATAGCCTCTTGATTTTACTCTCAAATTGCACCTGCTGCGTTTAAACCCACAATTTTCAATTTTTCCTAACCTTGGACCCTCTAGGAGGGTGTGTGTCCTCGCCTTTAACTGAAATGACGCCACTGATTTGCAGCTCCGTTCCCTTCTACTATTTGATCACTCATCTCCCTGCAGTTCACACAACAACGGCAGCAACGAGCGAATTCAAATCACATCCATCACTAAAGGAAGACAACGCGAATGCAGGGATCAGCGGATGATGGATGAGTTGACGGTTTGCTGCAGCTCCGGCCCCCGTCACACCACTGATGAAGCAGTTTTCTGACCGACCGCCTGCAGACGTCCTCCCTTCTTTCCACCGGGTCTCTCGTTATGTAACCATGATGTCATCGCTGCTGCACCGACGACTCCACCCGCCAGCGCTCCACAACTCAAACCTTCCCCAGCAATCACTGGGTCAGAGGTTTACGGTTACACAACAACACCAGCGCAGCGGGAACGAGGCTGGGACTCCAGCAGGAAACTTTAAACATCAACAGGATCACAACGAGGCCCAACTGCAGCTTATAGCGATATGATTTATTTATTTATTTATCTATCAGCCGCCAGAAAATTCTATTTTCACTTTGGAAGATATTTCACATCTTTATCGTGTTGTGGTATTTTTAAAAACCTTGTATGTAATAAACTATTTAAACCTAATAAAAGTGAAGCTTAATTATTAAAGTTAACAGAGAGTATTGAGTGAAAAAGTGAACAGATCATTTTTGTACATTAAATATGTATAAAAATTTTGGCTGGAACTAAGACTATTTTGAAAGTGGATTAATCTATTGATTATTGAAACGATTAAATGATTAGTTGTTTGGTTCATAAAATGGTGTCAAATGTCAACCACTGTCAAAATCAGATTTGAGAAGCTGGAACCAGAGGATTTGGACGTTTTCTTTCTAAAAATCACTCAAATCGATTACCAAAATAGTTGGTGAATGATGTAATTGTTGGCAACTAATCAATTAATCATTGCAGCTCTACTTATCAACTAATCAATAAGTTTATTTCATCGACAAATCTGTAAAAGTTGAGTTTTCTACTTGCAACAATGCAGGAGGGTCTTTTTAAATCTGGTGTCTATCTATTTACTGTGAAGCTGCAAGTAACGACTATTTTGGTTGTCATTTAATCTATTGATTATTGAAATGGTTCATTGATTAGTTATTTGGTTCATTAAATGGTGTAAAATGTTGATCATTGTTTCCCAAACCTGAAGATTCAACCTAAAATGTTGTGGACCAACAGTCCACAACCCAAAGATCATCAGTTTATTATTACAGTAGACTAAAGAAACCAGGAAATAATCAGAGAAGAGAATCTGGAACCATTTAAAATGACTCAAATATGATTAAGCGATGATCAAAATAGTTGGCTGGAGGCAGCAGGACTCACCTGAGAGCAGGTGCACCGAGGGGAAACTTCTCTCCAGTTTAACCAGCAGGACGCTGAGGAACGAGTCCGAGCCCAGCGCCGCCGGGTCTGAAGAGCTCTGATCGTACACGACCACCTCCTGGTCCTCCTGCAGCTCCAGCTGAAACACGCCATTAATGATTAACTACAACCATAAAGGTTCATTTCACAGTTTATCACACATTTCTGCCTGCACTGCTGCACAGAAATATCTGGGTTTTGGTACAATTAGGCAGATTATTTTGAGGATTTCAAGCTTGTTTTTCCTGATTGTGGTCAGTTTAAGCCATAAGCGCCCAATGTGACACATATGTAACATCACATCTCTGATACTTGGAGTAAGTATTTTAAAAAAAAAGCTTCATAAAAGTGTTCCATGTGGTCTATTTGGTCTGTTTTATATCCCTCATAAATTTCCTTTAAGCAGAAATGGGTCCAAGTTCTTATGGGTTAATCTGTTTTCTTAAAATTAGATACAAAGACAAAACTATTAGATATTACGTTTTTCTTAAAACCTGAATAAATTGACCAAAACTACTCCAACTAATTGGAGATAATTCTACTAAATGTACCAAAAACAATTTCCCTTGTTCATTTTTGCTCCCTGATCTCCATGTGGAGATATTTGAGTTTTCTGACACAGAAGTTTTGGCAGAAACCGAGCGAAGGTGGAAACAACATGAAGAGAGAATGAGTGAATCAGTCCCTCTCAACTCCACAGAGAAAAACCCGTTGTGGTTTAGCTTCTCTTTAACTTGCACTCACTCGAGGAAACTCTTCTTTCTTTTCTCTCCTTCGCTGCAAACAGAATTAATTACAGCATAATCGGATGGAAAATGTTGCCTCAGTAATAAAACAGGCCGGCGAGCTTCCTTAAAGATGTTATTCCAATTTAACACAACACCACAAAACGGGAGGATCAGTTTTGTTCAGTATAAATGTGCAGCTGTGAGGTCACAGCTGAGTTTACCAGGGAGACTTCACAGTCTCCTGCAGGTTTAAATACGTTTAACCCCCGTGGTCGAGGAGTTCAAGGATTCCAGGAAAATGTGACTTTCACCAGCATTTCTGGATCAAAGACTTAATTCAGGTTTGTTGAATCCTATAAACCCGAATCCTATAAACCTGAATTATATGAACATGAATCGTATAAACCTGAATCCAATAAGCTTGAATCTAATAAACCTATAAACTTTAATCCAATAAAACTCAATCCAATAAACCTGAATCCAATAAACTTTAATCTTGTGAACCTTTGACAAATATATTACATGAGACGAGACTAGATAAAAGATAAAAGATATATTTATCAACAATGTTGTCAGCAAGACGAGAATTAATCGAATCAATGCCTTTAACCAATGACTGTGATGAAATGTTTATAAAGAAATGAAAGGACTTTCTGTGTCTTAACCTAAAGTAGAGCAAAAAAGTGTTAATTGAATGTGTGTGTGTGTCTGAGTGGGGAGCATTCATCGGTGCTGTTGGCACTAAATGCAGAGACGCAGCAAGTGCTTCTCTGGGAAAATGTGCTGTCAATCAAGAGTCATTTCACGTGTTAACCTGTGTTTTAATAAATTCTTTATGAAGCGACAGGTTTGCACATTGCTGCTTGCTCTTATCTTCATGTATTACATCCTCTGTATTCGCCATTGAGTCACGGCTGCATCTGGAGAACAACCTGCGGATGCACTGAAGCTGCTGAAGATGCAAAGTGCAAACTCATTTCAGGTAGAATAGATGCACTGTTTTCCTAAATGAGGCCATATGGGACGAACATTGTTCCAAAGACCCACAAGGTAGCTATGACATGATTAGTATGATCTTGGTTGGACCCAAGCTTGTGTTCTCACCAGAGGAACTACACCAAAGTTTGGAAGTTTGGTGCAGAGTCAAGTCAAGAAGACAAAGACCACCTCTTTGTGGTGGTCTTGGTCGGCTTGATTTAATGAACCTGAGGACGACTGATGCTTTGACTCCAACAAATATGAACCGAACTAAACACATTTGCTTCAAAAGGACGGTTTGGTGTGCAGTAAACATCCTAAAACTAGACTAAAATACTTTATTTTAGTCATGTAAAACTAAAATACAAGGACTTTTCATCGACTAAGATATAACTAAACAAACAAAGAATACAAGTTGACTGTATAAGACGAAAACTAATCGGGGCATTTGACACAAGACCAAGACTGAATCTAAATTGAGTTTGAGATTGTTTGTTTGTTTGTTTACCTTCTTCTTGGCCGAGTGCTGCAGCAGCTCGGCGATCTGCACCTTGTCCTGCTGCAGCCGCCTCTTCATCAGCTTGGAGCAGTTGACGTTCACGGCCTCCAGGATGTGCGAGGCGTTGTAGTCCACGAAGGGCCTGCTGTCGATCAGCACCACCCGGTCCAGCCCCCCCTCCAGCAGGGCCACCAGCGCCTCGGCCCCGATGGGCCGCACGGCGCCGGGCCTCGCCATCCCCGGTCCGGATCCAGGGGGACGTTCCGACATGTCAGACTTCTTCTCCTCCTCCTCCCCCCTTCCCTTCCCTCCCACCCCCCCACCCCCCTCCCTCCCTGCTCGTAGTCCTCCTCCTCCTCCCCCCCGTCCCCCTCCTCCTCCTCCTCCCCCTCCTCCTCCTGGGCGTCTCGGGCCAGCGGTCCAGCGCAGTGACGCAGCCTGGCGAGGGCCCTCAGAGGATGAAGAGCTCCATTGTGTCGGCCGGGTATGATGTCATCCTGATGGCGCTTGGCAGCCCAAAAACCTCCGGGCCGAGAGACACAGAGAGGGAGCGAGAGAGGGAGGGAGGCCTCACTCTGCCCTGAAAAGCAAAAACCTTGAACCCCCACCAACTATCTGTGTTGTGCCGGAGCGGCTGTAGGGGAAACGTGCGTCGGCGTGCTGGTGTTTTTTTCGGTGGTGTGCGGCCGGGGGGCGGAGCCTCTCATTCACACCGCAGCCGGCGTGACGCAAAACCCGAATTCTCTGCTGGACTCAGCACCGACGACGTCACGCTGCACCTCCGTCCTGGTCTTCATGCTGAAGGTTCCACACTTCGGAAACAAGAGGGGAAACAAAAACCGGAGGAAACCGGAGAGTTAAATTAGACTCAAACCGATCAGAGAGTTAATCAGAAAGTTTCACGCTGCGTTAATGACAAACTTCTGCTGAAATGCGGTTTTGTTTTTCGAGCAGAAAGTACAGGAACGGCTGAATTTCTCTGTTTTATATGACAGGAAACTGAAGGTCTTTGTGTTTCAGACATTTGTATATGTTGTCTTTTATTATTTGAGAATATATATATATATATTCTATATATATTCTATATTATATATATTCTTCACTGCAAAAACTGCCATTTTCTGTTGCTATGGGAACAGCAAAAACAGGAAGTGACGGGAACTAGAGGATGTGACACGTCTTCACCTCGCACTTTCAGATGTCAGCAACATGACAAAGAAAACATAAGACAATGGCTTAAGTGAAGAGGATGACTTAGGCCATTTTAGTTTATTTTTTTATTCTTTATGATAAAATGGTTTGGAGGATTGCCTGACTTGGGCAATTTAGCAAGCTTTCATGATAGCGGCTGCTTCAAGGTGTAAGAAGAAGCTCTAAACATGATTCTTCAATCAATTTATACTGGTGAGTGATAAGGTTTATGATCATAAAGGCTATAATGTTACATAATTAAGACACAACATTCTATGTATGTCCACAGTCATCCACTGTCAAGGCCTTTTTGATCAAATTGATTAATAAATATAATATTCCCTGCATTTGATAAAGTTTTTTGTTTTCCCAATAACTTGAAAAAATGACTTAGGCCATTATTTTAATAGGAAAAGAGAGAAAAGACCAGCTAAACCAAGTTTAATCTTAACAATCATAAAAAAAAATCCTTGGAGGGACTGAATAAATGAAATATCATCCGCAGATGAATCATTAACATTAATTAGATTATTTAAGAGTTTCATCCTGTAGTGAGTGCATAAACATTTGTTTTATTTCATTATTCATTACTAAAAAACAAAAAAAATGCATTCAAATCAATTTTGTGGCCAATATTTGACATATCCAAGGCTCTAATCACCACCAAAGTTCCCAGTTAACCTGTCTACTGGTGCATTTCAATTCAAACATTTACTCACTGAACAGTTTTTAGTTTGTTAAGACACAGGTGAAGTTATCTCCTGTCTTACAAACCATTTACTATTAATATTTCATCCATTCAGCCCTAAAAGTTGCTCAATAACTTCACATTTCTGTGAAGAAACATGGTTCATGTTTTTTTTCCACACTTTGTACAGATTGGACTCTTTAGCGTGCCAGTTTTGGCCCCCGCACCACATGTTTGACACCCCTGGATTAGTGTAAATTTTAGTTCAGTATCTCGGCTTCGTGCAGCTTCTATGTTGAGTTTTGCTGCAATGTGATGATAGTATTTATCTTGAAAGTGGAAAAAACCTATCAGCAGCTCATGGTGGAAGAAATATATAAAAAAAATGACCATGTTTTGAAATAGCAGGGACTATTTTTAATAAAGTGGGCAACGTGTTCATAGATAAAAATCCCTGCTCGGCAGATGAATGTGTGGGTTGATCAGCATATTTATGCATATTTCATGCACGGCCAAAAAAACCTCCAATACGAGTAGAATTATTCTATTCTATTGGCAGATAACTTGTGGGCCGGATCGGACCCTTTAGCGCGCCAGTTCTGGCCCCCGGGCCGCATGTTTCGACACCTCTGGAATAGAGGAAGTCGCTGAATTTAAAATTAAAGCGAAACAGCGTCTAATAATAAACCCCGAGTCCGGTCCGAACGTGTTTCCCTCGCAGAGCGTTTGAACTTCCCATCGCAGCGTCCGTCCTCTCCTGCACTGACTCACGGCTCTTTGCAGCAGGAAATTCCCTCGTGTTGTAAAAAGCAGCAGTTACAGAGTGGAGGAGTTCCTCCTCCGGCGGCCCACACACGCCGCCAGCTGCTCTCATCAAACACCACGCGAAGGTCTCAGGAACCGGCCGGTGTTGGACTTTCTAAAAGCACAAACGGCTCCTCGCTTCATTTAGTCCAGAATCTGCAGCTTCAACAAACCAAATCAACTATCAGGAGTTAGTTCTCACACTGAGGGTCAACAACTGCCGATTGTTCTCATTATCAATTCCTCTTTCTCAATAATGCTCAGAAAATGGTGTTGAATTTCCAAAAGCCCAGGATGACGTCTTGTTTAGTCCCAAAAAACCCTGAGACTAAAACCCCACATTTTTACAGCCTTATTGCTCTGGCCTTGTGTTTTGTTAGGATTCCTGAATGATTTTTAAAGATTCTCAACACAGATCAGTAATGAAATAATCTCAGATACTTAGAGGAAGACAAAATATGGACTTTACAGGACTTTTTTGCTGGAAGGAACTAGTGAGGCAGCGATTAATCTGATTCAATGTTAATCTGATTCAATGTTAACTTGATTTACTGTTATTACCCTTATTCACTTGTACTAATCTGATTCACTGTTATTAATCTAATTCACTGTTATTAACCTGATTTACCTTTATTAACCTAATTCAGTCAGCTTCTATATATTATCTCTATATTATCTATATTTCTAGTTACATAATTTGTTTAGAAATAATATATTGAGGGGAGAATTTCTCGTTTGAAGGACAGAATCTATACAAACCTATTTCTGTTTTGTGTTTCCAGACCACAGGAAGCAGAGAAAATGAGGAGGACACCATTTTCCTTTGAGGACAAATCAGTTTTTGCAGAATAAAAAGCTCATGTTCGGCGCTTTAAGCAGAAGCAGTTGTTGCCGTTTTGAGCGTCTGAAGCTTCCACACGGCAGCCGGAGCCCGAGGCTGCGTCTCTAACTTCATGTTCCTCTTCACACTATAAACCAGAATAAATGGGATTCCAATTATGTTTTTTCAAGCCGGGACATTCCTCTGCAGACATCTGATCTCAGTCAAATTACCGGCTACAGAATCCTCTGAACAGATGGTATCAGAGTCACGTAACTTCGAGTCTTATCGTCGCTTGTCTCAGCACAAATATCTGTGTAATGCTGATGTTTCACAGAGGCCGGCGTCACAGTCCACTTAAAACTTCTGTGGTCGTTTGGCTCCTTCTATTTCTGCTTTTGTCTCCGAACTTCCTACAATATTACAGACAACAAGTCGACAGTTTCCAGCATATGTAATGCTGTATGTGGAATTAAACAAGCCTCAGTCACTGCAGCAATGACTGAGGCTTGAAGAAACAATGGTAAAATGCTCTTGTTTCACACCACCATTGAGAAAAAATACAGAGTCTGTGTGGAGGGCTAATTAATTATATGACATTGTGATTGTTGCAGTCAAAAATATTGGATTTCGCAGCAGTTTTCGCAATAATTATGATGCTGTTTTGAGTTTTTGCAGCACAAATAAACCTGCCTCGCCTCATTGATCAAATGTGTGCAGAGCGAGAACAGAAACAAGAATAAGAACATCTAACAGCAAAAAAAATCTAATCTTAACAATGAAAATATACAACATGTACAATTATTCCAATGTGAAGTAGAATTATCTTGAATTATTATTATTATTTTTGATGTTTGTCTCATATGTTTATTAGTGTATTTATTCAGTCAGATTAGATTCTAGATCTGCCTGTAACCAGGAGGAAAACTGTCCTGTTCAACCAGACTGAACTAAACAGGAAGTAAACTCAGAAATTGTGAATATTTTCCTATTTCTTTGTCTTTTATAGCCATGTTTCCACCCAGGAATTTATAAAGAACTCCAAACACGAAGAATCCTTCAAGGAACTCTGCAAAAAGTAGAATAAAAGCCAAAACCCCCAAATAAACCCTTTCAGTTTATACGTAAATACATTTTTGCTGGGAAAAAAATATTCCATTATTAAAGTAGTTGCTGAGTGATTGTAATAAAAATGATTCATTGATTCAGCCGTACTTAAGGAAAGCAGATCTGTTTGTCTTGATATGAATCTGATAACGTGAGTTTCCTGGTTTTCAGACCTGCAGCAGGTGTTGTTTGGCCGTTCGACCCGTCTGCCGACTCCGACCAAAGGTTAATAACCCGCCGTGACAGCAGCCAATCAGAGAACTCTGACCCCTCGATGACATCAGAGGCCGACGGGTTGAACTCAGGTTACAGGTGAGATGGAGCTCACCTGAGACAAGACTCAAATGATTTACTGACACTTCAGGGAGAGACAGAGAAGCTGTTTCTACCTGTTCAGGTGTGCATTTATCACTAAATCTTTTATGAAGTGTTTAGATGTATGGAGGACTGAGACTGACATTATTAAAAAATTAATTATGTAAATAATAATAAAAAAATAAGGCTTGATTATCAAATACATTTTCTGGTTAATTTAAAAACAAATAATCACAGAAATAAAATCAAAATTATATCATTTATTTGACAAATGACTTATTTTTGTATTATTCTTTTATTTATTTATGTCAACATTTATTTCTGTATTTTATCACACATATAGGTAAATTGTGAGGCTTTAAAAATTACTATGTACCAAAATAAAACAATATATTTAAATGTATTATTTATTTATTTTATAATTCTTATTATTCTTTTGTGTTTTTATTTATTTCCTTATTCATTTACCTGCATATTTATTTCTTTATTTCGTCACATTTACTCGTCAAAGCAGAGATTATTTATATCCCTGGCAAATTGTGATTTAAAATTTCTTTTATTTTACCTTTTGATTCGAAATAACGACGTACAAGAGGCAAACCTGTCTCTTTTATTGGCATTTGAACAAAACCTCCTACAGTGGTATGAATAATTGAAGTATTGATTGATCTATATGAGAATAAGAGAAAACTGACAGGTCACAAAGTGATAATAAACATGATCAGAAGGCTTTTTTTCACAGAATGACTTAAAAATTTACTCCATAAAAGAAGAAAATTTGACATATTTGTTGATGAAATCATTACCAATTAGTCGAGCAGCGGACTCTGAATTCCTTTGCTGGTTATGCAGCAGTTTATGTGCTGAGACATCATCTTTAACGCAGCCTGACTGCTCCTGTAATGTGATGGAAACATGTGTTTGACTTTCTCTGACACAGCTGATCTCCATCTCACGCACGTTTACACGCAGACTTTAAAACGTATTCGGTCGCCTTTGAATCGCCTCGTGCTGCAAAGACAAACCCGTCAACTCGCGTCTGAGCGGCGACTTCCTCAACGAGCCGAGACCGAAATCACAGGATCCAATAAAACGCTGATTAGTCATGAATACAGACGAGTATCTGAGGCCTGACGTCATAGTTAGAGACAAAGTTTCACACATTCATGTACTTAAGTAGAAATTTGAGGTACTTGTACTTTGAGTATTTCCATGTTATTCTACTTTATACTTCACTACATCAATCTGACAGCTGCAGTTACTTTAGGACTCAGATTTCAACTTTAATATTCTATTAAATTGTCTCTTTTCTTTTTTAAATTGTTGTGAAAGCTGCCAAATATTATGATGTAGTACTTGTGAGCGTCTCAAACTGGCTCCACATTGATAAACTATTAAAATACTCTCACATGTATTAAAAACTAATAATATACCACAGTCTGTATAAGAAGTACTTTTACTTTTTACTTTAAATACATATAGCTGATAATACTTCTGTACTTTTACTTGGGTAACATTTTCAATTCAGGACTTTTACTTGTTATTGAGTATTTTTTGATGACAGTATTTCTACTTTTACTCAGTAAAGTATATAAATACTTCATCCACCACTGTGTGGTAGTAGTATATCTTATATTCCCCTTAAATGTGAAGATTTTTACATTAATTAAGGGGTTATTTAGTATAACTGAATATGTTATGTTAATCTTTCTTTGATTCCCATCAATTTCTAGAATATTTATTATTTTTTCTCCACACATTCAGGATATTAATCTATTATTCAGTTCTTTTCATTTGTTTTATTTAAAGTGCAGAATCAATGTCTACTACTATTTTTTTCTGTGGAAACTAAATTTGCTGTGGAAACTCGAGACATGTGGCTCCACATGACAAAATTATTTTATCATTTCACACATTGATTGGACAAATTTCCTTTAAAAAGGCAAAATAACACAAACATAGGTCTAACATTATTTCAATATTCTTAATTCTAACTCTAGATCAAAGTTTTATTACTGAAACTGTTGCTTTGAATCTGATGGTACCAAACATTCAATATAACTCTTTGTACTTTGTGAGACAGACGTTCATGTTCAACTATTTTTAGCAGTTAGTCTGAACAGTTGCTGATTTTATCAAAAAGGAAATACAGGTTCCTGTGATCATGTGTATGGAGGACTGGACCTGCCATAATCAGCAATAAATAAATAACTATATATTAATTAATATGCCAATAAACACTGAGAATGAAAACTTTACTCTGTTACATTACATCATTACATTGGGTTAATTAATAAGATATAACGTGTCAGCTCATAAAGGTCATTTATTGTGCTTAAGTTGTTTTTTTCTGATATTTTCTGGTAAATTATTAAAAATAAATGTAAAGTAAATAATAAAATAGCAAGCTGTCAGGGTTTAGAGAATCATGAAGTTCATTCTCAGTATTTCTGCATCACTGGAAACTTCAGGTTTCCACATCACATTGTGTAACTGACTATTGATTAAGAATTGGCTTCCAAGCTATTTGTGATGTCACAAGTTGCTTGTATCAGGTTGTTTTAAGTTTATTTCCTCCCCAAAAACATATGTGAAGGGGAAATGTAGTGAAGTAAAAGTACTTGGGCATTGACAAAATGTACCAAAAGTAAAAGTACTCATACTTATTTTAATATTATAGTACATGTTTCTTAGCATAAAAGAGTAAAAGTGAAAGTTGATAGTAATACAAAAAATCCATTCCAGTTGAAATATTATTATATGAGTATTATTACTTATTTACTCCGTTAAATTACAGTATTACTTCGTAACATCAGTTTTATCAATGATCTGGAGTAAAACTGTAAATTTTATTTTGTAAATATTACTTAAGTAAAAGTATTCATACTTATTTTAGTACTATACTACTTATTTCATAGCATTTTAATAAAATAGAATAAAAGTGAAAGTTGATAGTAATATAAAACTCCAGTAAAGTTCAGATACTTGAGTATTATTACTCATTTACACCGTTACATTACATAATTACATCGGTTTTATTAATGATCAGGTTTCCACATCACATTGTATGAATATTGATCCAGAATTGGCTTTTAAGCCATTTGTGATGTCACAAGTTGCTTTTATTAGTTTGTTTTTTGTCTCAGGTCAGTTTCCCCCCAAAAAATGTGAGGGGAAAATGTAATGGAGTAAAAAAATATATATATATATATATATCAGTATTTGATTTTGTCAATATTACTTCAGTAAAACTATTCATATTTAGTATTATACTACTTGTTTCAGAGCATTTTGATGAAATGGAGTAAAAGTTTGTGATGTCACAAGTTGCTTGTATCAGGAAACAAAAACAAATGTAAAGGGGAAATGTAGTGGAGTAATTATTTAGTAGATATTAATTAAAAGTACTATCAGTATTATCAACAGAACGTAATTAAAGTATCAAAGTACTCACTTATTTTAGGATTACACTACTTCTTTCAAAGCATTTTAATGAAATAGGGTAAAAGTGAAAGTTGGTGGTAATATATAACTGCAGTAAAGTTCAGATACTTGAGTATTATTACTCGTTTACTCCGTTACATTAGATGATTACATCGGTTTATTAGTGAGATGTAACGTGTGTCATAAAGTTCTCAGGAAGTGTTTCAGTGAATAAATGAGTAGTGGACGACATGTTCAGATGTTCCGTCGCTGACGTTCTCTGACATTTTGAATCTGATCGATGTTCATACCGACAGAAACGGCTCCTCTCACTCGGTGTTACCGTCCCGCACACACACACACACATACACACACATGGACAAACGGTGACTTTAGGCCCCGTTAACGTCACTTTTACCAGAAGCCCAGTCAACTCTTTTAACCCGCACCGTTTTCCCCAAAAACTCACCGTTCGAAAACTCGAAGCCAAAAAGTCCTGGCGGCTCGTCGGAGGGGGGGGAGACGGAGACGCAGGCGGCGGGACTCGGTGAGACTCGGTGTACCGGGCGGATAACGGCTCAGAACGGGGAAAGTAACGCGGGGAAGTTGAAGCCGAAGAGCCGCAGCGAGTCTCCTGCTGCTGCCATAAGAGATGAGGTCACCGCGGTAAAAATAAAAGGATGCCGTCATTCAATGAACTCAACAGGCGTCTTAAAGGCGCAGTGCAGCAGCTGTGAGCCGACACAATATTTAAACTGTCAGCAGGGGACGCTACGGAGGCCCGGAGATACCAAAATTAAAAGAAAATACTCGGATACTTTACTGAAGTACAAATAAAGTAGGCGACTACTTGAGTAAAAGTATTATGAGTTAATGTAGTTAAAGTGTTGCAGTAAATAAGTATTATGAGTTGATGTAGTTAAAATATTGCAGTAAAGTACATAAATATTACGAATTGATATAGTTACAGAATTACAGAAAAAGTACATAGGTATTATGAATTGATGTAGGTAAAGTATTGCAGTAAAGTACATAAATATTATGAGTCAATGTAATTAAAGTATTACAGTAAAGTATTAAGTCCTCCATAGATACTTTACTGATGTAGTACTAAGACAGTAATGTAAAAAAAAATGTCATTACAAGTAAATCTCTGGCATGAAGTATGAGTTGAAATAGTTAAACTATTGCCTATTGCAGTAAAGTACATGTATCTTATGAGTTGATTTAGTTAAAGAATTACAATAAAAGAACATTAGAAATAGATAAGTATTATGAGTCGGTGTAGTTAAAGTATTGCAGTAAAGTACATACGTATTATGAGTTGATGTAGTTAAAGAATTACAGAAAAAGTACATAGGTATGAATTGAAGTAGGTAAAGTATTGCAGTAATGTATTATTATGTTATTCTAGCAGCTTAGCAGCATGTTACTGTTTTATCTGCTGCAGGTGGAGATAGTTCCAACTACTTAGTCTTCTAGTTCAGTCCAGTGGTTCCCAACCTAGGGCTCGGGCCCCTCTAAAACATCAGCAGATAACTGTGTGGGGTCATGAGATGATTAAAGGGACAGAAATGAATAACAAAGTTCTGATTCAGTAGAAGAAGCAGTTTGCAGCAGATGTTCATGTGTGTAAGTTAACACTGGCTCAATAATGACAGATTACTAAAGTTAACCTGATGTTGTGTTGCTGCTATATCGACTCAAACTGGTACAATCTGAACCCAGTGATTTTTACTGTGTATTTACATGCTGTAATTACTTCTCTACATAGTAATTTATACTGTTAGTGGTGGAGGCTGCTGCTCCTGCACAGGACTCAGACTCTCATCATGAGAAACCAACAGGAAACGATGCAGCATGTGATCCACACTTATTGATTATAATTTGATCTGATTGGTATCAGCGTCTCTGTTTACTGTTTACTCTTCCTCAGCTGTATCACTAGTGGTAACACGTTGTTTTTGAAGCAGGAAACACAAAATACAGAGGTTATTTCTGTGGTTTGCTATGGAAATCTACACTTCCACAGTAACATTACTGTAAATGATTATTAGAGTTACTGTATCATAATACAGTTAATCACCCAATACTGTAAATACAACTGAAATCACTGTATTTAATTGACTTTTATTTTACAGTAAAGACATAATACTGTAAGCAGGAGTACAGTAGTTCTACTGTACAAACTGATTACAGTAACGTGGATAATTGGCAACATAAAGGTTCAATGATTAATAAGATAAGAGTTCAAAGATCAATTATTGGTCCATAAATTCATAGAAATCACATCGAGGATCATTTACAGAACATGAAGAAAACATTCTGTAAGATAGTTAAAAGGATATTATAAAAGACCCAAATAGTAATTGCACAAAAGTGGTTACTTGCAGCCCTACTACTAATATTAAACTATTTTCTTATTAATGATGTGGATATTGAAGATATATATTGATGCTGTAACAGTAACATTGTGTTTTACTACAGATAAAATAATAATAATAATAATAATTTATTTAATGTTATAGCTGAGGTTTTCTCATGCGATATATGAATAAAACTCAATGCTGCCCCCATAGCAGGGGGTTTGGGATTTTAACAGGTAGTTGCCATAGTAACAGCACCAACTTAAATCCAACAGAACAGTAGCAGAAACATCCTTGAATCCTAGTTTTTTGTAGTAATCATTACATTGATTGTTGTTAATATGTAAATTCTTATTATTTGTGTAACAAGGTAAAAATGTAATATTCAATAACTCAAAAAACCTTTTGAAATATTTCATTCTGATATAACTGACGGGATGAATACAGTCCCAGGCCCGTGTGCAAAAGATATGGCCTTTGTTCAAAGTTTGGTGAGTTTATGAATCGGTTGAGTGTGGAGCAGCGTTTCGGTTCCTTTCTGAGCTGCAGATACAGGAGGCTCAGCGGCTGCAGGACAATGGATGTGATGAAAGCAGAAGAAAACTGAAAGGTTTTTCATACTGGAGCAATTAGCATGCATGGTTAACCCGGTCTGATGGATGTGAATGAAACGATCAAAGCTCCGAGCGGCTGCAGAGCTGGAAGACACCGAGATACTGAAGTTAACACTCAGAACTCCTGGTGTTTGTCTTCAGTGAATCAAATTTAATTAGCAATAACAAGGCCATAATTAATGATATGACCATGGGGATCACTATATACCTTGCACTGTCAAATGTTACCATAAAATTTACAGTAACTAACTGGCAGCAATTATCCAGAATGTTGCTGTAATTATTTTAAACAGTAGAAGTACTGCACTTCTGTTTACAGTATTGAGTATTTACTGTAAAATAAAAATGAATTAAATACTGTGATTTCAGTGTATTTACAGAATTAGGTGATTAACTGTAAAATAAAAAATGAAAAGGTGATTAACTCTAGTATAATGCAGTAACTCTTAGAATATAGTGATTTACTACAGTAATTCTTCACTACTGTGATTTTGTACAGTAATAGATGGTTTGTAAATTAGATAATTAGATTTATTTATATACAGTAATCGACTGTAATAATCATTTACAGTAACATGTTTAACACACAGTAATGTGCATCATGTCAGCTACATCCGTGTATAATTTTACACCTGTGGTATAAACTTTGTGGGTGCTAGTAAGTTTTGAGTTTGTTGAAATCTATCTGAGTGACAGCAGAAAGGTCCAGAGCATCAATGAGCCTCGTGGTATTGTGTTTTTTTGTGTTTTTGTGAATCTGTTTATTCCACATCGGCTGCCCGGTTTTCCCACCACCGCTGCTCCTGATCTGAAACAACAATGACAGCTTTTTATGTGTCTGCCAGTTGTTTGTGGTTCAAACACCCACGTTTGCCGCTGCAGAGCCATTTCTGTTCACTCAGGACTTACACAGAATGAGGAGGAGTTTCATAGAAAGGCTGAATGGACTTTGGTGTGTGAAGTGAAACTTATGAGGATTCCACACCACGCTGGAATGGACAGATAAAATAATAATAATAATTTAAAAAATCCTAAATTTATTATATTTCTCTGCGGAGCTTATCAGAAACATTCTGTCATATAAAGGAAACAAAAATTGGGAAAAATCATAAGAAACTAGTCAAAACTTATTTTTTTAAAAGTCTGAATTAGAATCCAGTGAGTCATAAATATTTAATTACTCAGCCAAAAAAGTAGGTAAAAGTTATGAACTTACATTAAAAAATATAGTGAATATTTATTTATTGAGTCAACATTATAGGCACAGTTTGTATGTTTTCCAGAATAAATGTGTAAAAATGGCTAAAGCTGGTATACATGTTGTTGAATTGTGTATTTTCATTATCATTATATTATGGTTCCACCAATTTTGGGAATTTTTATAAATTCTTATACATTTTTATAAAAATAAGAAAATATTCATATTTTAATAGGTAGAATTAAATTAGACAATTAATTAAATTAGACAATTAATCAAAATCAAAATTAATCGTGTTATGAAATGAAAATGTCATTGTACCTGCATTTGTTTAAATAAAGGTTTTACAAAAAGGTTATATAAATAAAGGGGCGGAGTATTCTCTCGCGAGAGGAGCTGACGTAAGCACAAAACGTCATCAGGAAACACGATGTAAACAGCAAAACAATCAGCTCGGGTCTCTTTTGTCTGTTTCTCTGATCATTTGGACTGATTTAACTTCACTTTCATCCATCACTTCATCACATCTCGAGGTTTAGCGTCGTTCCTGGGCTGTTAGCTGACTGTGGCTAACGGGAGTTAGCTGCCAGCGAGGGAGCTTGGAGCAAAATGGATGAAAACAAGGTGAGAAGCTAACCAGAAGCTAACGGCTAACAACACTTTTTCTTATCTAACTAACGTTAGCACATAGAGATGATCAGCCACCTGCTCACTGAGAAAGAATGAGTCAATATATAATATAAATACATTTAATCAAGTACAGTTTTGAGGTACTTTTACTTTACTTCTTACTTATTTCCATGTTGTACTTTACACTTCACTACATTTATCTGACAGCTGCAGTTACTTTAAGATGCAGATTTGACGTAAAACATTTTGATATCCTCCTGTTTATCGTTATTTATTCCTTCTCTAAAAGATGTTTGTGCACTTAGTGTAAAAACTGCTATATTAGTGTAATAAACAAACTTATAACACACTATATATATGATGTATATAATATGATGCAGTATTTTTACGATTTATGCACCCTAAATATATCAAATTGGCAGTAGTATAATATACTGTAGTTATATAACACAGTGATATTGTTATAGATATATTATTTCCTTATAAGTTAGAGACGGATTAAGAGTAGAAGAAAGGCTTCCAGTTCTCTGGCAGCCCTGTTTATCCGGGAAACCATGTAAAGTACAAATAATTAAAATAACATTAATAATAGTAGGGTATGTTTTACATTACTTAACATGTGTCTGGGGGAATGTTAAAAATCATAATAAATGATGCTTTCAAAAGTCATAAAATGAACAATACCAATCAAATAGGAGATAGAACAATAGTTATAAATCAGTATGACAGAAACCCTGTACATACCATGAAGGACAATATGTAATAATCGATTATATATTGATTAATAACCCTGTGTTATGGTTGTTGTCAGATGGTGGCAGGTAAAGTGAAGAAGCCGGGGAAACGCGGCCGCAAACCTGCCAAGATCGACCTGAAGGCCAAACTGGAGCGAAGCCGTCAGAGCGCCAGAGAGTGCAGAGCCAGGAAGAAGCTGAGGTACCAGTACCTGGAGGAACTGGTTTCCAGTAAGGAGAGAGCCATCTGTGCCCTGCGGGAGGAGCTGGAGATGGTAAATAGCCTGTAGCACAAATTATAATCATTTACTTAATCAAATAAACATTTATCTTTCTTTTTTAATGTGTTTGTAAATACTAAATTAGAGGAGGACACACTTTTTGAAATTAAACATTGATCTAAGAGTGCTTATTTTCAAATTAAGTGCATGGTTTGGCGTCGTCTGCCACTAAAGATCCCAATCAGAGGCATTGTATAGGGTATAAGGGTATAGTCAAGGTATAACACCCACTAAATGAGTCTGGAATGGAGTCTTCATTGTTCTGCAGTCAGCTGGCTTCTGTGCAGATTCCTTCAGGGTTCATCGTTCAGGAGGTTTTTATCTTAAAATTCTCAGACCTGCTGATAAAAACCAGCAAAACACTGAATAAACAGTTTCCTGTTAGGATTCTGTGTTTCTCTGATGCCGTCGGCAGACACGGGACTGCAGGGACACGGGGTGGCAGCGAGCCAAGTCGCTGCAAACAGCTCAGCTTCCATCTGTCTGCACTTCATTAAAGTGCAAAATACATAATAAAATATGCAAAGGTTTAATTTCCCATTAAAAGAAACACTCGCTTGTGCAGAAAAGTTTTGTCGTTCCTTTTTTCAGGGATGAAACTCGACTGCGCGAGGAGATAAATTTAATTCTCGCCAGCTGTCAGCTGCTGTTTATTTAACACTATCTTTTGTTTTCGCTCGTCGTGTTTTGAGAAAATGACTCCGCCGTCGGTTCACGAGTTCCTGAAACGCCAAAACACATCTGGCTGTGAGGTCGGCAGCAGCTTCAGTGAGTTCTCTGATGGTCGACCTGAGTGATATCAAACAATATGTCAGCGAGGTCAGATCATGTTTTACTGGCCCAGACTTCTACAACACTTGTAGTTTCTGCTGAAAACAGCACCTGCAGCTGCACATATACACCAGACATGCGCATGATTGGTTAATATATTTACAATATAATATATTCTGAAATTGTAGAGCATAGAACAAAGGATAAGGTGTATAAATCTTAGGTTACAGTATTTATTTATTTTTATTAAATTCTGACCAGTAACCAACTGATTCTTGGATTTTTATTAACACAATCAAAATAAATGTCTGTGAACAAATGTTCAAGAATCAAAAAAATTACCACTTACCTTATTAAGCAAAGATTTAATCTTAAAACCAAATTGGAAAAAAATATTTTGTAGATCATCTCTAAAAGTTTTTAACAAATACATTTTTTGGTTGCTAAATGCTCTTGATTTATCTTTAATCAGTTTGTACACGTGGTTTCATTGTGAGCACAGTTTGTCTTATTGTGAAAAGTTTGTCTCATTGTGAAAGTTGCTGTTTCTGTTGTTCTTCTCCACCAGTACAAGCAGTGGTGTTCAGCTATGGACCAGGGGAAGATTCCCTCTGAGATTAAAGCTCTTCTGACAGGCGACGACCACAAAATGTCTCAAGGTGGCAGCAGCACCAAGACGTCCAAGAACAGCAAGAACAACATCAGCAGCAACGGTCAGGGTTAGTGTGAGTGACGACGAGGAAGAAGAAGAAGAGGAGGAGGAAGAGGAGCGCCGCCTCTGAAAGGGAAACCTCCGCCTGTGATGGAGGACAAAGACTGTTGATACGGAGGCTTTAGAGGGAAACTGCTGGAGAGTCGACAGTCTAAAAACCACAGAAATCGACTTCCAGCAGACTTGCAGGAACACGCAGCGTGTGGTTCCACAAACCTTTGATTTCCTAGTTTTCCACCCGACCTGAACACAGATTCTCTTGTCTGAGTCCAGGTTTGACGCTTGCTCCGCAGACACACACACGAAGCGGCGTTCACCAAGTAATTCCTACAATTATAGTTTGACGTTTGGTGTCAGTTTCTGTCCGTCATCAGGGTGTCTGACGCCGTTTCCCATTTCATTAATCAGTCAATCACTCAGCATGTCACTGAATCAGCAGAGAATTTAAGTAAGCAACATTAAAGGTTTGCCACATCTCCGTCGTCAAAACTGGACGTTGGAGATGAGTTACATTAAAAAACAGGCAAAGACCTGGATAAGTGATTAAAAAGGGACCTGATGTTATTTTAACTTAACTCCAGGTAATGTAAATTTTGAGTTTGCACTAAGGAATGTTCAAAAATTGTCCTGAGTCACTTTATTCTTTAATGTTACAGAAGTGCCACACAACATTCTATGTTTTTTGTTTCCCAAAAACTTGGGGGAAAAAAAGTTAATCCATTATTTTAATAGGGTGATGACTCACTCCTCATGTGACTTTCTAGAAATCCTATTTCTGTTGATTTATAAGTCACCTGATCGATATCCTGGCACCCTGATGACAAGCAGATCGCTTAAACACTGGTGAAGTACAACTATGTTACTATATATGTGGATAGGTTTAGTTTGTGCTTTAAAAAAAATGCAATTTTCTCCGTCTGTTGCTGATCATGATGTATTTATGCACTTTTAGGAGTAGATGTAACAATGTGGAAATATTTAATTTGATTTGATTAATTATCTCTGCAGGTGTTTGCCAAAAAAAAAAAAAAAAAACTAAGACGGCCTTCCTGTTGTAGCGTTGAAATAAAGATCCAAAGTCCGAGGATCAGAAGTGGAAATGTAAAGCGACGTTGGATAGATGTGGATATATTTTTGTATTTGTATTTTGTATGGGCTCAGAGTGAAGACGTTGAGTTTGTGAATGTGTCAGTTTAGCAGAACGAGTTTGTTTTATTCGGAGGCGATAGCTTTTGCTTTTTGTGAACGGAATGATTGTAATTACAAATTATACAAGCACATAAAACAATAAGTAGGTCCACGGCTTCTCAATATTCTGTATTTACGAACATCATAATATCACTTGTTTCTTTCTGCTCACTTGAATCTCTTAGTTAAAGCATCACCACATCTCTGCATATGTAGCGTGTGAATTTGATTTCTGACCAACGTGTTTTAAGCTTTTGTTGTTTTTCCAGTGAAGTGATGATGAATCCTCACGAATATGTGCACTTTCTTAAATTTGGCAGAAGCACTTTGTCAGCTGATTGTAGGTTGAGGCCCCGCGAGTCTCAACTGAACTCTGCTTTTTTGTTTCTCAAGTGAAATAAATGTGTGTTTAACTGATGTCGGAGTGTGTTTCTGCCATCGGCTTCAGTTTGAGGTTTAAGATGGTTTTAAATGTGTGTGTTCAATATAAATGACATAACCAGCCACCAGGGGGCACTGTATCTGAGGTGGAGAAATATCTTGGTTTTAGCACAATTAGTCTACTTCAAAGTGATTGACTGAGTCAGTTGAATGCAACAGTATCTGTCTGTGTCCTGCAAGATTAAAGACACGCCCACTTCTAAAAGATATGCCCGCTGCAAGATTAAAGACACGCCCACTTCCAAAGACACGCCCACACTAGACTACCAGTCACACTACCAGACTAGATCGGCCTAAAATGCCACCCAGACATTATATTTTGAGGGCAGACCTTAATATTACCAGCTAACAGGTAGGCGGCTCCCCCCTTCACAAACAGCTGGAATAGTTTATGGTTTCTGACACAGCTGGGCTCAACAAGCAAAGTGATCACTGCTGCTGAAAGAGAAAGAAAACTACTACTAACTGATGTCTGTCAACAGAAAAGGTGAGAACAAACACAATCAAGATGCTTTCAGCTCATGCCAGCACACTGCAAAACATTTTATCAGCTGAAAATATTTTGTATTTGGTACAATTAGTCCAATATTGAGTAGAATTATCTTACATTATCTGAACTTTCAGATGATTTGAGTGTATTTCATTTTCTTTGTCTTGGTTTTGGACATTTTATGTCTTTTTATATCAATTCAGAAACCCAAGGTAAACTGATGCAGCATGTGGTTAGATTGGAGTTAAGCAGGGATTTTTGGAGACTATATTTTTTGCATAACATAAATTAACCAGAATCATTATTACTCAATTAAAACTGCAGATAGAGTACTTTGTTGTTGCACTACCCATGTATCCGTTTAAGGCCACGCATAGTGCAGTATCTGCATTTTTGGGGTCATAGGTCAAATAATTGTGATATATATATATCAGGCAGAATTGATATCTGATCTGAGTGTTTTGGTTCAATCACCATATTCTGGTCAAAACCTAGATAATCAAATATCCTTTTTCTCAGCTGTCTGATTATATATATACACTTTACTATGCAACCATGAGTATGCATGTATGTATACATACATACCACTCATAATTAAGCAAAATAATATTGATATTGCTATGGAAATAAACCTGGAAATAAACATGGAGACAATATATGAGTGTTCCTTCTAATTTAAGGTCTGCAATAATGAAATATTACGATACACAGAGCTAAAATAAAGTATAGAATTTAGATTAATCAATGGTGTTGAATCAAAGCTATTTCCCCTTTAGTGTAATACCAAAAACAATATTATACCACATTGACAAATGTCTTGACTATGAGTCTAAACCTAATATACAGATGCATCTAAAAAGCACTTTACCTTAGTAAGGTTGAGTAAAAAAAATCTAAATTAGAATCTGCCCACCGAGATGGTAGCAATACATGAAACCTGAAAACAGAACCAAAAAAACAGCTTTAGGTTGTTCTACAAAAGAGAAAAGAATAAACAAAAACACACCTAAATGATTCTGAAACATTTTTTTTATGATTTTTACTTTGTTGTTGACACTTTTGGTTAAATCTTACAGCACTAATGGCCTCGTAGATTTAAAATCGAGTAGCCTAAATGTTTGGGTATGTCTGTCAGATGTTAATCTAAGCACTTAGTTAAAGAAACTCTGAGCAGATGGTCTCACAGCACCAGAGTCTTTACAGGCTTTAGTCCTCGTTTAGTCGGGAATTATAAGAATAAATCAGCGTACAAGTAAATATAGTAACTGCATGTGTGACAAATATTACAAATGAACTTCACTGTAGACTCTTTCTCATGTGATGTCCAACATAAAATAAAAGTACTACCTGAGAAATCCCATAAACTAATATACACATTAACATCCAACTCACCATTACACTTAATTTAGCAAAGCAGATGATGTCAGTGTTAACATACAGCTAGTAGCCACGACTAACGTTAGCTTCTCTACCACAAACATTACTGAAGCAGATCTGATGCGCTTACAACAGGTCACTGAAAGATGGCCACAAACTATGGTTAACCAGCTCAGTGCTTCTTAAACCTTTTCATGTCAATAACGCTCATTTTATAAGATTGTGCCTCTTTGGGAATCACTGAGCTAGCTAACAAGCTGACATTATTTAACACAAAATCGGATCAACACAAAATGTTCCATCAAACACAGCAATAACAGAAATAGATTGTTTAAAATCTTGAGTATAAAAACGGCTAGATGTTCACAGATGTTGAAAACCTCCGATATGGCTGCCCAAAGGTGGTTTACATCAGAAAAAAGCCCTTTATACAAATTCATTCTGTTTCTGTGAGCTTTTGTCTTAGTTGAATTCAGAGCTAGCATGTTAGCCACCAGCTAGCTCACCTGCCAACACTGGAGTTGTGTTGTTTAAGAATAAAGTTACAGTCTAATTCATGTTTGTTTGTTCAAGGTTTCAAAACCACCCAAGCTCAAATTACACAAATGTATTGGGAGGGTTGGCGTTAGTGGGCCAGGCCACCTTCTTTTCCTTCGCTTCTCGGTCAAATGTATTGTGAACTGAGTCCTTGGTGACCGTCTTTGCTTGCACCGGGATATCCACCACCCCGATGTAGTTCTTTTTGGCCATTCGAGAGCTCGCTGTGATGGTGTAAGCATTACTACGGTAGCATTTCATGGACGACATGCAGAAGGTCTCCCTCATGCCCCGTCTGAAATTTGCATTGTAGACAGAGTACAGAGTCGGCTTGGACGCCGTGGAGCTGAAGGAGATCCAGGCGATGGCCGTGAAGAACAGCAGTCCTTTCCTGCTCGGACTGTCGGTCTCGTTTGGGTGCCACAGCTGAACCACATAGAAGGGTGTCCAGGTGAGGAAGAAAACTGAATTGAGCATGAGGAACATCTTGATAGTCTTGACTTTTGTCCGTGGGACAATATTCATCGTCCGGCGCACAGTGTGGCCATCGGCGCTAATCCTCCAGATGTAGCGGATCACCCGCTGGTACAATGACACTATCAGTCCCGCCGGCACTATGAAACCAAAGAGGAGGTGAACAGCGGCGTAGGCTATACTGCCCCAGCTGTCCGGAAGGAAAAAGTCACAATGACTACTGTTCACAGGCGTGGAGCCATAGAAGAAAAAGCAGGGTGAGACGAAGGCTGCATCAAACAACCATGAGGCCAGGATCATCTTCTTTGCTTTCTCCCTGGACACCTTAAAGCTGAGGGGATAGACGATTGTATAGAATCGGTCTACAGAGATTGACAGCAGGACGTAGACCTGCACACCGGGGCAAAGGTGCTGCAGGTAGCGCACGGCCTTGCAGGCAGCGGCGCTCAGTGGCCATCGACCCAAGCTGACCTGCAGGAGGACGAATGGGGCGCAGCTCAGGCTCATGAGCAGGTCCGCGCAGGCCATTGACACCACAAAGTAGTTGGTGGTGGACTGAGTCCGTCGACTCCGGTGGATGACCAGGCAGACGAGGGCATTTCCCAGGATGGAGACCAGCCAGAGGACCCCGAACACCAAGCCCAGGACGGCAACCTCGCCTGTAGTCAGCTCATACGAGGCGGAGGTCCTGTTTGGCAGGCCGGAGGACCAGCCCTCTTGGCCGCAGAGGGGAGTTGTGGGTAAGGTTGCCGGGACAGTCGAGTTTTCACTCTCTGAGTAGTTAAATGACATCGGATATGTGGAAGATGGAGAGTAAAGGGAGGGCTTTACACCAACTGTGTTTGTGGACTGGGCATAAACCATGACTATACTGCTACCACCCAAAGGAGCTGGGGAGACACAAACACATTTATTAGTAGTATAAACACAGGCTAACTAAAGAAACACAACAACCCACACTAGTATTTTCTGATTTGATGCCACTATCAATGTAGAATATTATACATATTGGTAGGTTAGAAGATTCTTTGGTTGGTAGATAATTCAAGTAGGTATTTGTTGGTTGGGTAGGTATCTATTGGTTGGTTGATTGGTACTTAAATTAGGTATTTATTGGTTGGTTAGTGGGCGACACGGTAGCGCAGGGGTTAGCGCTGTTGCCTCACAGCAAGAAGGTTGCAGGTTGTGGTCTTTCTATGTGGAGTTTGCATGTTCTCCCCGTGTCTGCGTGGGTTTTCACCGGGTACTCCGGCTTCCTCCCACAGTCCAAAAACATGCTGAGGTTAATTCGAGACTCTAAATTGCCTGTAGGTGTGAATGTATGAGTGAATGGTGTGTGTGCCCCACGATTGGCTGGTGACCATCTGGGGTGTATCCCTGACCCTAATGAGGAATAAGCGGGTATAGAAGATGACTGACTGTTTGGTTGGTAGTCTAGGTATGTATTGGTTGGTTGGTAGTTAAATTAGGTATTTAATGGTTAATGGTTGGCAGTCTAGATAGGTATTTGTTAGTTTGTTGGTAGTCAAGTTAGGTTTGTTCATTGATAGTTAAGTTCGTAGTTAGTGTAGGTATCTATTCGTTGGTTGGTTGTTAGATTAGGTATCTATTGGTTGTATTGGTAGTCTAGGTAGGCACTTGTTAGTTGATTGATTGATAGTTAAATAAGGTATTTGTTGGTTTGTTGGTTGGTAGTTAATTTAGGTATTGATTGGTTGGTACATTTGGTAGGCATTTGTTGATTGGTTGGTAGGTTTTAGATTTATTTTAATGGCCGATTTCTAGCAAAATAATGTTCAGTAATCGCTAAAACGAACCTGGTAAAGAGATGTTTCCTTTCGCTCTAATGAAGGTATTTTCTGAAAAGACAGGACTGTCTTTAATTAAGAAACAGCAACATGCCTCAGCTAGCTGTCAAGAACCTAAAATAATGAAGGGAAACATCTGATAAAGACATAGTTCCACCTCAGAAATCACATCTGGAGAATTGTAAATTCTCAAGGCTCATTGAAACGTTAAATAATCTCCTGGAAACATTAGAGACGTGAATGCAGAGATTTATTTTAGAATGAGAAATGCAGGTTTGATTTTACCTGAACACCTGTGTGTTTCTATCATCCTTGTAACACCTCCAGTATAAATATAACCGCCTATAACAAAGCTCAGCTGCAGCTAATTGACAGCCTGAGCTGCTGGTTGATTTCATTAATCCTTCAGTTTAGTGTCCACAGAGATGCAGTTCTCCTCTGAGGCTGCCCATTAACCATGTGAAGAAGCTCATGAGAGAAAAGCTCTCTAATCGTTGCCTTTGTGTTTACTCTGCAGGATTTCCATTTAGCAGCTTCCCCCCTGAAGGTCAGCAGGTAAACAGCACATACACCTACTGCACAAGAGGAGACATTTATGTAGATTAATTTATAATTAGAATATGAATTTAATAATAATATGTACAGGAAAGTGACCTTAAAGATCTATAATAAAAAAAATCTATAATATTAAAGTGTAAGTACACTGAAATAAATGTTACATGTTTTTATCTGGTTTATTTAATAGATTTTAATTGGTTAGGGAATCATATATCATCATATATTAATATTAAAATGTACTGCCCTTCCCTAAAACAAGCTAATTTAACTCAAATAAAAGTAAATTAAATATGTAGGAGTCAAATAATTTCATTGACTGAATAATACATTTGAATATACCAGAAATAAAAGTAATTCCATTCTAATGTATTTAAGTAGTTGGGAAATTGGGAAATTAAAGTAAATTCTACTCAAAATAAGTATTCTGCAAGTATTAAAAAATGAGTCTAATCAGTTTAAAAGTAATATAATAAGATTAGTAATTTCAACAAAACATTTATTTAGTGTGTGACAAATTATATTAATATCAATTATTAGTGAATATTTGTGCTCAAAGTTCAGGATTAAGGATTATAAACATGTACATGTAATGTTAGATTTACAGAAAAATCCAGCTGCAAAATTCAATTATACAAATTCTGAAGGCTCATCACACATGTAACCCAATTTAGAGCTAAAACAATCAGTTAATTAATCAATTAATTATCCTTAAAGTTAAAATTTCCCCCAAATCCCCTTTACAAGGCTTTCAAACGTGGATCTTTTGTACTGTTCTGACCTGTAAACTTTGGGTTTTGAGCTGTTTGCGACCAATTATTTAACCAATTACTGTTGTTTTTGGTATTTATGGAAAAAATACTGGGTTGATTTTGATGAAAATTGGTGGTAGGTTGTAGAATTGGCCAAAGATGAATCCATAAAATTTTGGGGCAGATCCCACTTATGAAATCTGCCTAATGATTGTTTCAGTGGCTCCTAGTGGCTCCTGCTGGCCAATGGAATGTTAATGGCTAGAAACCACACTGTGCTGCACATTTGCATTTCAGACTGTTACAACATAGAAAGAAACCAACAAAAACTATTTACATCTATATAAATAACCAAATTCCTCTCATAGCACCTCAATCATTACCTTTAAATCCAACCTGACTTCATTAAAGAGTTAAAACCTCAGAATGGAAAAACACCGAGGACCAAATCCAGCTCTTTGACTCTTTAATTGGAATAATTTAATATATTTCTGAAACATTTAAGCACATTAAAATGACACGAGCGTTTCCCGAGCAACACATGAAGAGAAGTACTCGAGTATTTCTACTTTTACTGTAGTCGTGTGCTGATGGGAAACAACAGAACTCCGATTCATCCGTGTGGCGGAAATAGGAGAAATGCTCGTTTAATCAGAGCGTCGTTATCTGCGGCTTCTGATCAACATGTGATCGATCGGATCGATAAATGAGACGTAGCATCACGTCTCCGGCCTGGGCACAACATGTCTCCTGAAACAGCTGATGGTCACAGGTGATTAAAGCCTCCAACTCACCGGATCACAGCTCGGCGCGACGGGATCGGTCATGGTTGTTTCTCCGAGATTCAGAAACCGGAGGAGAAGAGGAGCAGCAGCCTGGAGGAGCAGGAGGAGCAGGAGGAGGAGGAGGAGGAGGAGGAGGAGCAGGAGCAGGAGGAGCAGGAGGAGGAGGACGCACACATCACGGAGCTGCTGGAGGATGAAGCCGCTGATGAAGAGGAGGATGCTTGTTTTCTTCCTGACCAGCAGGGCCGGACTGAAGGTTTACTGGGACCCTGAGCAGACGTGACCCCCCCCAACCCCCCCTTTACATTATATAATTTATTAATAGATGCCAATTAAAGTAAATTCACATTAACCTCAATTAAAGCAATTAAAGTAATATAGTAAGTGTACCTGTAAGAGAATAGTTACTCATATTATATATTATAATACACACACACACACAAATACTGATATATATATATATATATATATATATATATATATATATATATATATATATATATATATATAGTGGGTCCAGAAATTCTTATATAATATATATATATACATAATATAATGTCTTTCTTATATAATAAATCTAAACAATTTCATGTTTTTTCTGTCAATATGGGGTTATGTGTGTACATTAATGAGGGAAAAATTGGGAATGAAATTAAATCACCAAATAAGAGCTGGGGCATTTATTTGTTGCAGTCATTTAACAGATTAGACTGTTAAACTGGGAGATTTGTTAAAAATTAAGATTACAAATACTGCTGTTAAATGTCTCATGGCTGCTTCATAAAGTTTTCCTCTGTATATTTTACCACAGAAAGTTTAAATTTCATGTTTTACTTTTTATTATACTATAGCAATCTATAATAAAGCGGTATTACCTGAGGTGTCCCTTATCGTCATTTGCTTGTAAAAAAAATCAAAAGCATCAGTGGTTCCTTGTTTTAAAATAATAAATTAGACTCAGCATTCATTTAGAACCAGCAGTTATTAATAAAAAATACACCTGCACCTGGTGTTTAAAGGGGACACAGCTATTATTTGGTAATTTATAGTATATACATATATATGTATGTATCCATTCACACACATTCAGATTTTTTTCAGTATTACTGTGCATGTCAGGAACTAACAAATAGCAAATGATGCAATCCTAAATAATAATCTACAAATTTAGATTATAAATTGAAGAGAATGAAATGTATAGAATGCTGTTATGATAGTACAGGATCAGCTTTTTCTTCCTATAAGGTATTATTTTATGTATGCATACTGATCATTTTAAGGATGTGATACTTTATCATATTATATATAGTACATTATTATATGCAGCCTATAATAAATCAATAAAATGTTTTTTTCTTTGTCATAAATCTCTGATTATAAGACAGATTTTTTTTTTCCAGGGTCATCAGGTGGTCTGACCCTTCAACAGATCAACCCTGGTCTTCGTCACTGCGCTCTTCCTCCTCCTCTTCGTCATGACGTCACCACAGGTCACAGGTTTCGTTGGTTTTGTTCTGTTCACCGTCAGCCTGAGATCAGCTGATCGTCCGACTCTCTCCCTGCCGGATTATTTCATTCCTGCCCGTCGACCTTCACTCGGCTGCAAACATGTCTGCTCTATAAAAGGAAATGATGCTGTCCATCTACAATTATTGGTCTGATGCTGACGGGGGTTTGCTGTCGCAGCACGTCGCCATGGCAACCGCAGCGTCAAGGAGACAGTGATTTTCCAACAGGCCGGTCGCCACGGGAGACCAACAATAGTGAGTGAGGGAGGGAGGGAGGAGGAAGAGGAAGAGGGGGATGGAAGTGTGGCTGAGAGAAAGGAAACGGTGCAGCAAGAGAAGATTTTCTATTTAAATAACCTCCTCCAGTGTGAATTAAACCAACGTTTGTACCAAAAGGTCTAAAAATCTATCCTTAAATTCAATGTACGCTGAAAACAAATGATTCCGACCTCTTGTACAGGTTTTATTTAATATAATTTAATTATTGACTCATACAAATGTACTGCTCTTCCTTAAAACTAAGCTAATTTAACTCAATTATAATAAATTTAATTTCCTTCTTCTGCGCATGTGCAGACAAGTACAAATATTTAGTTTGGTTCATTGTCTGAATGTTAAATTAATTGACTAAAATATAGGTAAAAGTTTTAATTAGATTGGATTAAACTTAAATATGTAGGAGTTAAACTATAAGATTGACTGAATCTAAATAATTCATTTAAGTTATTCTGATACAGTTAAGTAGAAATCTCTTTGAAAATTAAAGTAAATTATACTCAAAATAATTATTAGCAATAAATAAAAATAAGTATATTCAACTTAAAAATGATATATATCTAGAGTTGATAAATTATTTTTGTGTAACCACTGGACATAAGTAATTTCAACAATTTTTTAGTGTGGAAAAATTGGAAAAATTAGATCTTTTAAGATATTCATGATGTATTGAGGTGGTTTTAAGATCTAAGAAATGATAATTAATAATTTCTTTATAAAAATACTGCAGATATGCACCCCAGGATTAATATTCTGGGGATTGTTTAATTCTCAATTATCTATTTTTTTTTAATTTAACCATAAAAAATCATAATATAAAGAGAATTAAATTATAAAAATGATTCTGTAATTACCACATTAGCCAGTGACATGTTGAAGCATCTTTACTAAGATGTTTTATTCATTTATTTACAGTCCTTAACTGACAGAACGTCTTCTAAAGCGTAAAAGAGGAGCTGACGGAATAGTCCTTTAATCATGAACAGGGAGGTGTGTTCTGACGTCTGATGCACGATAAACTACAGAAAACAAACCTGATAATGATTATTGATCAGTCTTTAAGACCTGGACTGTGTCATATTAAGGGTTTTTGATGGATTATCTCCATGATTTAAGGGGATTTTAAGTATTAACCAAACATCAAAGTCATCTCTTAATTCATATTTAATCAATTAAGATATAAATATAGGGATAGATTCCAAAGTATTAAAGGTGCAAATTAAATTCCTGTGAAGTGACTTTGTACATTTTGAAGACGTTAACTTAAATCCATGTTGAGAACCCATCAAACACTTCACATACCTTTTATTGATCCTTATTGATCCCTGAAAACACAGCAAACAGATAAATCATTGAGTAGCCTGATACTTTGAGTTGTAATTAATTTGAAAAAGGAAGTATGTGTCTACATATGTTGGGTAAATTAACGGCTACATTAATTAATTGTTTATATATTAATTTTCTAATATATATTTATATGGACCTCCCTTCAGAGGTAAAAAAAAATCTGTTTAAAAAAACATTATGGTAACTCGTTATTTGTGGCTGCAAAATTAACTTTACAATTAAGGTGAGAATTCAGCAGTTTGATTAATAAACTGTAAAACTTTGATTTATTAACTTTATTTATCTCCTTAAAAACCTTATAAATGATGCAGAAAATCCATTAAAAATCCTGAACTATACATATTTATATAGTTATTCCCCAGAAACTATTCATCTGTTCTGAATCTATTAAATACATTAAGAACCTAATTTATATTTATCCCTTAACTATAATTTGTTTTCAGTGGATTAAAGGTCACAAATACATTTTTTAATGATTATTTAGTAGCCTTTAAGAAATGGACTGTGTCATATTAAGTGTTTTTTGATGGATTATCTGCGAGATTTAAGGGAATTTTGTGTAATAACCAGTTCCCGGGTTTAGTTTTTTAAATTATATATATGTATATATATATTAAGTAACATTTTAGTCATTTTCAGTCATTTAGTATCTGTCTTTAAAGACATTAAAGAGCCTCTCCTTAGATTTGAATGGCTGTGAAATGGGGAGTGGGCAGTGATTGTATAGTTGTGACATCACAACTTCACCAAAGTCCTGACGGCTGGTTTTAAGGCACAGTTTATGAATAGGGGTTGAATTAGTGGACAGAACTTATATATAACAACTGGATCATCTTCTACCAGATGAGACTAAAATCCCTTAAAACAGCTGAAACTCAGCATTAATGGATTTATCAATTTAATGTTCTCTGGCTCCTTTGATTTACAGTTTTCCGTGTTTTCAGGGAGTATTAAAGGTTAATCTCAGGTATGTGCTGCTCTCAGCTCCTTCACTGGCCATCAGGTAAAAATATGTTGAAAGCTTCATCTTACAGTCCGACATTATTTACAGGATAAACAAGACAGAATATGTACAAAGAAACCTCCGGCAGCTTTAACCCCTCAACCCTCCGTCCAGCGTCAACGTCCCAAATCTGCAGGAGGAACAAGATTCACACGTCATCATCCATGAAATTAAACTGAGAAAACACAGGATGAAGAGTAAAAACGTTGGATTTGAAGAGTAAATGTCACTCAATAACATTGATTATACTAATTATGCTGAAACTTCACCAGAAACAATGAAGTCGGTTAAGAACGCAAACATTGGAATAAAATAATTCTACTCTAATATTGGATTGATTTGATTTTTTGGCTTTTTTTATGTACCTCTCTAAGAAGTGGTTGTTCTCTGCCAGCTCTTTGACCACTCCTTCCATCTCCTCCTTCAGCTTCTTCATCCTGGAAAAAACAACCACAACTCAAACTTACACCGCCGCAATGCGTCGTCACGGCAACGGGATACGGAATAAAAGCGGTGAAACTCTGCAGCAGCAGCAGCAGGAGGAGACGTGTTAATGTTATATTAACATCTGTTAATCTCATTTATTAACAGAAATATTTATTCATTCATTAAAGACACCACTCAGTTAGTTGCAGCTGTAGATGAATTCTATTATAAACATCTGTGATGAGTATTTACTTGTTATAATAAACTCTTTACACTGTGTTTTAGCTTCTTTAAAGTGGCCGATGAAGATGATGATGAAGATGATGAAGAGTCTTACCCCAGCGTCATCTCCACCAGTGTGTTCTGGCTCAGATAGGCCTGAGGCTTCATCCCACTCGACACCAGAGGAAGAACCTTCTGAGGCAGCTGTTCCTGCAGCTGGACACACAAATATGAGTATAAGTAGTAAAATATACTATAATAATATAATAATATATTCTGTACTTTTACTTTTACTCCAATCTAGTATGTGGATACAGATAAATATATTTGAATTAGTCAATTATTTGTTGTTTTCCTGTAATAATGTAAATTATGTTTCTGCAGGTTCAATTAATTATATTATATAGTTAATATATATATAAGATGCACTTTATTTTTATTTAAAATTGATTTTTACATATCAAGTAATTATTTTTATGCATTTTCCACTTTGTTATCACATACTTGGACATATAATAAAAGAAAGAAAATGTGTGAGCCAAGAGAAAACACATGAATAAAGTATGGAAATACATAATTAGTCAAATTATCTGTATTATGCTGTTCATACGATACATATTTAAAGCTCAAATTAGAAAATAGAGAAATCAAATAAAAATGTGTGGTAATTTAATTTGTTCAACCCCATTTTGTGTCGTTTGAGACAATCCTGAATCTATTTATTTAACTAAGTACATTTATTTATATTCATTTAGAGTAATTATAATAGTAATATATAGTTATTCCTTAATATAATATAGTAATTATAAATAAGTAGTATGAATAAATCTGTCTTTAGATTGAATGTGGACATTTAATAAATATCCATTATTACAGTAATTTATGGTTAAGGCTTTTTTCCTGTGGCTTAATAAGTATTTGTCTGTATCTTTGATTTCTGGGGAGATGAATCCTAAATACTTGGTTTTAAAATCTAATGGTAAATAAATACGTCTCCTTCAGTACTACTCAGCTGTTTAAACCTCGATCTAATGATGTAATAATTAAATTATCACCAGACAATTAATCAGTAATAATTTCAGAATCAAATAAACATGAGATGATTAATCTGCTGTCATTTTTATCAAGAAAATAATAGACTTGTTGAAAGGAAGCATCCTTTCACTCTGCTACAGGAAATTTCAAAATAAAACTAGAAAATAAATATTTGGATTTTTATTTTTTTTTTACCTTGATGGCTCTCTCCATCAGCATCGTCACCTCCTTCTCGATGTTGATCAGCTGACCGGACAGACTGAGCAGCTGCTTCTTTACGTGATGAACCTTCCTGCAAACACACACACACACACACACACACACACACACACACACACACACAGCTTCACTGCACCGTTCACATGGTTGCTAGGCAACCGAGAGGTTTATCAGAGCGATCACTTCCTGATGGACGGCCGGCGGCGTGCGTTACCTCATCCACTCCTCGCTCTTAGAAATGAACAGACGATACTTCATGGCACACTCCTCTGTGAACAGAGACCTGGCTTTACTGGCATGGAGGACCAGCTTCTGTCTGTCAACAAACAAACAAACAAACAAAAGTCAGGATTCACTGAGGTCAAACATCACAAGGCAAAACAACACAAATATACAACAAACATACTTGTCAAATTTATGAATCTGCTCCTCGTTGTACGGCAGACCTGAACACAAACCAAGACAAAAAGTACTTTAAAAAGGTGGAGAAACTAAGAATAGACTCACAGATCATCAATCAATCAATCAATCAATCAATTAATCAATAATTAATCGATAATTTCTTATTAAGGCATGTTAAAGAGCACTCACGTCGTTCTGCTTTGTCTTTTTTGAACTGTTGGTAGATCGCTGTGATGGCGTCCAGCAGAACTTTGATTTTCTCAACACTGAACACACACACGCACACACACACCTCAATATAATTGCAGTAATTGATATTGAAATATTGGATTATTTCAACGTTTATAGAAATTAAACCATGCAAAACATCCCTGAGACTGTACAATAATAGACTCGAGTACTATTACTCTGCCCTTACTTCCTGTCCTCGGGGTGCGTTCCTACTTGCTGCGTCCAGCCGTCAGTCAGCAGGTTTCCAGGAAGAAATTTACTTTTTATATCTTGCGTTGTTCGCTCGATCGGCTCCAAAGAGCCGGAGATCTGAAAAAAAAACATGATAAATTAACAAAAAAACACAACAGATTCACATCTCACATGCTAGAATCACAGAATTTTTACATTTTTACCTAAAAGTGACTCAAAACAATTAAGAATAATAGTAAAAAAAATTGCTGACAATTAATTTAATAGTTGATAATGTATCGATCAATGCACTAATGGTTGCACACTGCAAACAATTAAATCTCATCAGGAGAAAATACCTTGATTTTGGTAAAATACTGAGTAGAATTATCTGGCATTATCTAATTTTATTGGCAGATAATGGTACTTGCTGCAAGTTTTTTATAGGAAATACAGGGAAAAACTCTTGTTTTCTCAAAATAAGACAAATCTACTCAATATTGTACTTGTCCAGATGTGATACGCAGACAGAGCACTCACTCTGAGCACTTTCTTGTGCATGTCGGAGATCTCGTCGCACTCTGAGGACAACATGTTGGCCTGCATCATCACCTCGAAGCTGCACAGAGACCAGAACTCATCAGTATCAGCTTCTTACTGTATAATAAGAATAATACTTCATGATAATAATGAACTGAGACGTGTGAGCGGCTCACAGCTGTTCTGTTTTCTCCAGGATCTGAGTGCAGTAGTTACACAGATGGAAAACCTCTGACTTCTTGTGTTGGATCTCACTGTAGTCCTCCTTCATCAGCTCACTGGATCAATGCAGAGACGTCAGCGTTAATACAGTAAATGTAAATTAAAATGCAGCAATCTGGTGCGATGTGAGAGCAAAATCAAGAATCTGTAGACCATAAATAATCTGTATTAATGCACAATATCAGATTTCAGATTGAGCTTAAAGGGACATTTTTCATATTTTCAGGGAAGTGACTGTTTATGATCATTGGAGCAATAAGGAGGAATAGTCTCAATGTCAAAACCTTAGTTCTGTTTTTAAAATGCTCAAAAAATCCAGTTTTGACCTGTTAAATGTAACATTTACTGAGTAATATGAGTCCTACTCACACAACTTGTAAATGCAGTGATACACAACCAGGACTTTGATGTTTTATCCTCATGTTTCCTTGTGTTAGTGCCAATAAAATTAATTTTATTTTAAAATTCCCTTAAAAGAAATGTACAGTATGGTGAGGCTCTGAGCTCATCACTGAATAATCTGAACAGCTAACGTTAGCCTAGCTTAGCAGAGCAGCAGTGACCTCTGACCTCTGAATGAGACTTTAAATAAACTTACTTTAATCCTCGAACTCCTTTTCGTACAAGTTCCTGATAAACCAGCAGTGACTCCGATGTTTTCCACAGATGTCCCACGTCACCGGCAAAAGTCTGAAAACAAAAAAACTGGATCATCAGACGTGAAGAATTTAGAATATGACTCCACTAGTTTTATTATGTTTTTGTCCTGCTTTTTAAATAGGGACAGGTTCCTCTCTGGAGTTTGTGACATCATAAGTTCATACCTTTGCGTAGCTGGCGTCCAGGTCCAGGTCGTAGCGAGGCTGAACTTTAGGAGGACTGGCTGTTTAAAATCAAGAAAAAACTTGAAATAAGCAAAATGATCTGATACTAGAATGAGTTAATTCTACTTATTATTGGACTAATTGTACCAAAAACAAGACATTTCAATCTGATCAGATTGTTTTAAAGGATTTAAGATGAGAACAAAGTGTTTCATTCATTTTTTTGTCTGTGGCTAATATAAAATAAATTATTCATTTATTTATTCATTTAATTCATTTATTCAATTGCTGCTAAAATCCTGTTCTGGATCAAGAAATTGAATTTTTATACTTGATTGCTGTTTATTCGGATGCTCTGACTTATTTATTTTGAATGAATGAATGAATATATTCCCATGAACCTGAGCTACTTTCACACCAAAGCAGACATTTGAGTCTCAACCTGCAGTAAGTTGTCCCTAAACTCCTCTAATAGCAGGTCGCGTATTTACGTATTTACGTACGATCTTCGAAGATGAGCCCGACGGTGGCGACGGACTCGCGGCTGACGAGCATGATGGGGTTGTCTCTGGAGGTCTTGGGGAAGGTCTTGGCCTGGCGGTTGGGGTCCAGGACCAGGCGGCGGCCCTCGTACAGCAGCTCCTGGTTGTGCAGCGGGATGCTGGTCCGGCGGGACAGCAGCTCCTGGAACAGCGCCGCCCTGTGGACACGTGAAAGGTGTTCAGGTGCCGTCAGAGGACGAAAGATGCTAGATTCATATTTAAGAAGTCGGAATCTGAGAAATAGACTTTTTTATTAACAAAAAATGACTCAAAATGGTTGATTTATTCTCTAAATGATTAGTCAAACTATGTAATAATTGCAGCTCTGAACCTGGTTACCTGGTTCACAGCTGTACTGGCAAATTATGATTTAAATGTGGTAAATCAGCAGATCAATAACAGCGTTTGAGAGCGGCTCACGTGTTGTATTCGTGGATGTAGACGTGGTGCAGCGTGGCCTGCTGCAGGCTGAACACGTAGACCACGGTGCGGTGCAGGATGTCGTTGGTCTCGGCGAAGAACTGGTCGAAGCCCCAACACTTCTCCTGGTCCGCCTCCAGGATGTTGGCGAGCACCGGGGTCAGGAGGCTCTGGAGACCCCTGAAAATAGAAAGAACGTGGTAATTGAATGTCAGTCAGTCATTTTCTATACCTGCTTATTCCTCATTAGGGTCACATGGTCTGCTGGAGCCAATCCCAGAGCATTACGGCGAGAGGCAGGGATACACCCCAGATGGTCGCCAGCCAATCGAGGGGCACACACACCATTCACTCACACACTCACACCTACGGGCAATTTAGAGTTGCCTATTAACCTCAGTATGTTTTTGGACTGTGGGAGGAAGCCACACGGACACGGGGAGAACATGCAACCTCCACACAGAAAGGTCCCAGAACCTGTAACCTTCTTGCTGTGAGGCCACAGCGCTAACCCCTGCACCACCGTATCGCCCGTGTCTTTTATTATTAGAATGTAGTTTCCAACCTCAAAATTCAGGTAAAATAATAAAAAAGAGAAAATATCATTCTGAGGTTTGATAAGTTTGTGTTTTGTCTTCTTGATTTATGCATCTGAAACAGCCAATCATCCATTGTCCTATAGGATATAAAAGGTCTGATCCTTTCAATTCAGGATTAAGGTGATTTTACCAGAAGTGGCAGCATCATCAAAAGTAAAATCAGACTGAATATTTTAGGGATTTGAGCTGCTGATCAGACTAAATGACATTTGAAAACGTCACCGAGAGCTGCAGGAAACGCTAATTTGTGATTGGATCGTACTTGGACAGACTGCAGGAAACCGGCATCTCTGTGCTCCACTCGATCTTCCCGTTCTCACACTTCTGGTGACCTGAGATGGTCCCGGACGGCTTCTCTGTGATGATTTTATACCTGAAAAGAAGAAGGAGACTTAGTCTGGTCGACGTCTGGTCCGATCGTCTCCACGGAAACACGCTTGAGATTCACAACACGTCTCTCACATGACTTCCTTGTTCCTGCGCGGCCCTTCAAACGGCCTGAAGGGCAGGCTGCCGGTGGCGGCGTGGTAGAACGTCACGCCGATGCTCCACAGGTCCACGGTGGCGCCGTATTTCTTCTGGTGATCCTTCCTCAACACGGCACGCTCGTACATGTCGGGATGCTGCAGGACGCACAGGAAGTGGAGCATTTTAAAGCCTTCGTCACGTTATAGAAGACACAGTAACACCTTAAACACACTGTGACATCTTATCGGAATATTTTACTGCTTCCAGACTTCAGCTAAACAAACTACAGCAGAAAACACTTAGTGCTAACACTTAACATTACTTCATCACCATAGCAACTGAGTCACTTTATGCTTTAGTGATTAATAAATACTTTAAATACTGTTTTATCTATTCTGTTGATGTAAATGTGGTCAATGACTAAACTGATCACTCTTCTGGCCAAACATGAAACTAAAAACTGAAGCAGCTTTATTCCAGGAAGCTTTAACCTGAGTATTTGTTGTTTTTTTTCCTCCTCACCAGATATTCCTCGGTGCCGTACAGAGACACAAACTGCTCGTCGTCCTCCAGTTCTCTGGCGGCTCCGAAGTCTGTGAGTTTGTAGATGGAGCGTCCGTCTTCTCCAATCACACGCATGATGTTTCCAGGTTTGATGTCTCGGTGGACGATGCCGTACTCTCTCAGGTGGTTCATACCTGCCACTGGAGGCCGGCGGGAAAAGGAAATATCAATGTGGAAGCAAAGATAATAAAACTAATAATATACTAATAATTCAAAGCACATATTTAAGAACAGGAAGCTAGAATTTTAATTTTATATTATTTTTCAATTTTTTTGTATTTGATTTTTTAAAAAATTTGTATTACTTTATTTTTTAAAAATTATTTTATCTTTTTTAAAAAATTATTATTAATTACCCCCTTTTTTTTAAACCTTTATCCACTGTAACACTGGTGTCACTGCCCCTTTAAATATTCCTAATCCAGCTTTATCTTAATAATAAAACAGCTTGATTTTTGTTACTAAAGGTAAGTTTCAACCCATTTAACAATGTTAATGGTTTAATAAAATGTCCTAAATTACATTTAACCTGTTCTAACCACAATTCTTGAATAAACTGATAGAAAATAAGTAGAACTGCAACAACTAGGAGATTAATTGATTAGTTGACAACTATTACATTTATCGCCAATTATTTTGCTATTCAATTAATCAATTTGAGACATTTTTAAGAAGAAAAATGTCCAAAATCTCTGATTCCAGCTTCACAAATGTGATTATTTTCTTGCTCCTTTATTCTTCTATAATAGTAAACTGTTGATCTTTTGGTTGTGGACTGTTGGTCTGGACAAAAAAGACATTTTCAGATTAAATTTTCATCTTTGGAAAATAGTAATGAATATTTTAGACCATTTTATGAACCAAATATCTAATTATTTAATCATTTTATTAATCAACTATCAGAATAGTTGTTAGTTGCAACCCTGAAAACAGGTTAGGAAAATATTGTGGACTTTTAACCTTAAAATAGTCATGGAAAACATGACTTTGATTCCGAATTAGAATTAAAAAACTTTCAGAAATGTGTCCTATGTGGACTATTTGGTCTGTTTTATATCCTTCAAACGGGTTCAGGATCTTTGGGCAGGTCCCTCACCCACGTCGTGCAGGACTATGAGGAACTCGTCCTCGGGGAGTCCGTAGGCGTTGGACGACTCCTCTAAGACGGTGTAGAGACTTCCACAGGGACAGTACTCCATCACCAGGACCTTATGACGCGTGTTGGACTGAGAGGAAGAGGAGGAAGAACTTTAATAACCCACAGCGATATATTTTCTAATATAACATGTATATTCACACACTTCTGGATGTTTTCTCTCACCTCTTCCTCCACAGCGAACAGTTTGACGATGTTCTTGTGGTTGAGTTTCTTCAGAACCTCGAACTCTCTCATCTGGACGTCCAGCGGCCGCAAGAAACTCAGGTTGTTGAAGACTTTGACTGCGTACAGGTCGCCGGTTTTCTACAGAATCGCATCAAGATCAACAGATTTCATTTTTACACATGTCAAGCTTCAAGCTGTGGTTAGTTATGGAAGGTTTTTATTAGCATGAAACAGGATAACAAGTCAGGCAAAGCAACATTTTAGTGGTTTTTATGGTGCAGCTACAGCACTTTTCCACTAACTCTGTATAGAGGTGGTGTATTTAACTGTCTGTTTTTATATTGTGAAAAATGCCAGACTTCTAATCTAATCTGTCTGTGTTTTTAGTTGATGACGTGTGTGAAGTAAAGAGATGTGATATAAGATGTGATTAATATTTAAATTGTGCTTTCCTTCCTGTTTTTTTGCTACTGATCGACAGCGGGAGGAACTTCCTTTTTCCTTCCTACACAACCTCCACTTTAGTGCAGCAACAAATTTAAATCACTGTAACTTTGCTCTTGTTTGTCTCTTGATGCTTGTTTTATGTAAAGCACTTTAAATTGTTGAAATGTACTATACAAGTAAACTTACCTATAAAACTGGAAACAGCTTCAACATGTTCTTTACACACTTTTTTGTAGCGTCAATATTGTCTCCATATTAGAATTATTAGAATTAAAAGCACATGAACACACCAAAGTCAAAAAAAGCGACTTCCCGACTAAGGAAACAGGAATATCCGAGGGGCAGTGAATGCAGCATCAGTCCAGGTGAGTCAGGTGTTTTTTTACCTTGTGTCGGCCGCGGTAGACGTTGGCCGTCGCTCCCTGACCCAGCAGGTCTGAGATGAGCCAAAGGTAGTTAGTGGTGCTCTGCATCCTGACGGCTGCACAATATCCTGGAAACACACAAGGAAACCGATCAATAATCCATATTATAATCCAAAAAACAACATTTATAATCTCAAACAGAGCAATTTTAATCCCAAATATGATGTTTATAATCCTAAACATGGCGTTTATCATCCCAAAGCTCTGTGGGATATTAAACCAAGGGGGTGTACGTGTCGACGTCCCTCAGCGGCGGCCATATTGTGAAGGTCGAACTCTGTAATCTGGTTTTCTAACCGCAATAAAGTGTGATATCTGCACAGAAAATACTCATGAATTGTTTTTTCCACATATTATTAGTGTAACTATGATACAGGAGGATTGAATATTTAAATATTTTAATATGTATCTAGTGTCATAACTTCATTAAAGATCCTTTTAACAAACCAGTAGTCTGAAAATTGAGTAAATTATAGTTATTTTAAGAATTTATCCGCCATAGCCTTGTGTTCTATAGACATTTCTATGCAGTAAACAGCGACAGGTGAACAGAAAAGAAAATCTTGGACCAGATATCTGCTGACTTCCTGTGGAAACAAGGGCATCCACGGTGCATTTAGGTGCCTCTTGTGAACTCTGGAATCACATCACTTAGATAAAAGCATGTGAGATTTCATGGTGCATTCAGGTGCACCTCTCAAACTCAGAAATCTGAACTGAAATGGCCAAGAAGGTTGTGTAATGATGGAAAATTTCTGTTTTTTCCTTGAGTTCCTTTGCTGAAATACAAACATCTGTGATTCACTTCTTGTCACTGCAACATTTTTCATAATAATTTGATATATGTTGATATTAGATAATCACTCTAGAACAAATAAAAGCAACAATATGAAGATTATTTTAAAAATCAAAGTGAGTAGCAGTGTTGTTGGTACTCTGACTCGTCCAGTGCAGGAAACTCCGACGTTTCAACACGATTTTAGGGTCAAAAAGTGGATCATGTGCTGGTAAAATTAGTCTGAAGTTCCCAGATTGGTTTTGTGTGACTGTTGAAGCTCTTTGTTGTAAGTAAACAGTTGGAAATCATGTGATTTCACATCACTGTGTTGACTAATCCTGCTTTTTATAACATTAGTTAAGTACCAACACAGCAATGTACAAATATTTCATTACAAGTCCTAAATGGAAAATCCTATTACAGTAAAAGTACAGAAGTATTACATCAATTCATAATACATACGTACTTTATTGCAGTACTTAAACTACATATACTCATAATGTGCATATACTTTTACTGCAGTACTTTTAATAGGGTGATATCAGGTAAAATGGGTCATCAGGCACAACAGATTTACTTGATTAGTTCATGGTTTCTATGGTGGATGAGACAATATTTCATATCTAGATTGAACCAGATGCTGTTTCAAGATTTATAGGGCCTAAATAATTATATTTTATTATATAATTCCAACAGAAACAATCATTAATAATCATGAATATACATGGAAAAGTCATATTTGGTAGTGTGTTATTTTCCGAAGCGAATAACTAAAAAGTGACCTAATTTACCTGACACCACCCGACATAAACTCATAATAATTATGTACTTTTGCTGTGTAGGGAATAAGTTGGGTGTTGTCTGTGTGACCTCTGACCTCTGCACAGAGACTAATGCACAGTGCTCTAATAATAATCAATGTCTAATACTGATCAAATCATTGTGTTGATCAGGTGCGTTTGTAGGTCACTGATCTGTCGTCTCTGTTCACACTAAGATCTACACACACACACACTACTTATTTAGATATGGACGCCAGATCCTTCATACTGAAAAATCAAGATAATATAATATAATCTTGAGGAACAGATTTCCTGTTTAAATAAAAGGAGGCAGCTTTGATCAAAACAGGAAAAGTGAGGCACACATTCTAGAAGTTATAAAAACATCTATATATAATGTTATGGAGAATCTGTGATTTGTTCTCTGCAAAGTAAAAACTACACTAAACTACATGAATTCCTATTACTTATGTACAGTAATTTACCTACATCAGCTCATAATACTTATGTACTTTATTGCAATATTTCAACTACATCTATTCATGATACGTATGTACTTTTACTGCAGGACTTTTCCTACACTAACTCATAAAACGTATTTAAAGTTATTTGTCATTAATAAATCAAATTAAAGCCGTTTCCACGCGTGTCGTCATTGAACATGTCGTGACGTCACAGCGGGAAATTCCCATTTCAGGCCTCAAACAACAAAAGAAAACACGAACCTGCTGAGATAAATACAGAAAATGAATATATAACGTTATAATATAACATCTAATAACCCCATGATAAGAATATATTAATGTGAATGCTCCGGGCTGTGGCGGTGAAGCAGTTGATATTAATATAAATATGATAATTAAGCCTCTTTAACTCGTTTAATATTAAACCGGGAGTCTGGCTGCAGCAGCTGTTACTAGTTAATTACCGGTTAATTATTTTTCTCGTCATCATATTAAACACCGTTATAATGAGGCTTTGATTGTTAGTCGCTGTGTCACTTTCTGTTATTTTCACTTTCTGCCCACGACGATGTTCGATCTTTGGACCCACGGACCGTCCAACCGGAGCCGGTTACCGGGACCGGGAGCTCACACGTCGAGCTACGAGCCGCCCCGCCGCCTCGCCGCCGCGTTTATTCCGCTAAATTACGCGTTTTCATATTGTTTATTTCCTCACCTTCTTGTTTTGCGGCCGAGTCCTCTCCTTCCGCTGTACCCCCGATCACGTGACATAACGGACCAATCACCAGGCAGAAGCTAGAGTTCGATTACCGTAATGCTCCGAGCAGCAGCGCAGATTAGAAACTCAGTTTCATCCTGGGCCACATCAGCGTTCTAGTTTCCCTCAAAGGGCCAATTGTAAAGATCATATATATGTATCTACATATTATTATTATTTTATATGTTATTATATTAGATAATTGCCTCTCCACTCATAATCGTGCTGATGACAATTTGCTAAGACTTCTAAACAGAATTTAAAGATATGCTGTATATAATGTGTATTTTATTTCTTCTTCTGCCTCTTTTATTAGCCTAAATGACAAATTCCTGACGTAAAATCTTTCATTCATGTTGATATAAAAGAAATAAAGCTATATATTAACCTTTATATGCATTTCACAACTTTTTATGTCGTTTTATTGCATTATTTCTTGTTTCTGTACTGCAATGCATCATGAAATAAAAAAAAATAATAGATGATTGTGTCTCCTTCTTGTGTTCAAATTCAATTAATAACAAATTAATAATAACTAAACATATTCATAGCTTATGGCTGTAAAACCTGTTTTAATACTGTTTGAATACCTGAGAAGTGAGAAATTCTGTTGCGCCAACATCCACGTCATGGCTGTGGTCAGTTATTACGGTAAAATAGAGAAATGAAACTCAATCCCAGAGTAGTCGATCTTATTAATTAAATTATAAAATGATCACAATGATAATTTATTTTTTATTTAGATTCATTTGTACATCCAAACAAATAATAATCACTTAATATGTATATATATATTTATATTTATTAACTGGATTTTGGTGGTTTAGGTTTCTGTTCAGATAAATTAGATTTTTCTAATTTCTCAGAAATTACTAAATATACCATAAATATTCATTTTTCAGTCAGATTTAAGAACAACAAACATATTAATATTAAATAAACTGGAATCTGAGGATAAAAAATACTAAATTATGAGATTAAAAAGCCAAATAATATAAATGATTTTATTTATTTACCAAAATCAAGAAAAAAAACTTGAATAAGTGAAATGATCTGGCAACGGAATGAGATAATTCAAGATAATTCTACCCAATATTGGACTAATTGGACCAAAAACAAGGTATTTCACTCATTGATGAATCAGACGCAGACACTCGGGTAAAAGTTCACTCACTTTATATTTAACAAAAAAAAAAAAATCAGCATTTCATGTGTTACAACAGCTTATGGTGGCAGCTGGATGGGCTGTACAGGTCCATCTGGTACACGGGTTTACAGGTAAAGCGTCATCGTATAAAAAAAAAGAAAAAAAAAGGTGGAGTTAGTGGAAATTAAAGGACAAACCAAACGTTGGTCGTCTCCAGACTCGTCCTCGCACAAAGCACCATGAGATCAAAACGGATGAAGGACGCGTCATCGAAAAGAAAAACGAACAAACCTCCGATCACCTGGAGACAAAAGTGCTTTTTAATAAGAATTAAAAAAAAGACAAACTTTTCCATCTTCTTTTTTTTGTTTTTTTTGTACATTTCTACTTTCTTTGACCCTTTTCAAACAAACACGTCCCTCAAATCTGTACAAAACGTTCCAGTCGAAGCTGAAGCTGAACTCAGGACGACGTTTTACTGTCACAGATTCACGTCTCTACACTGGATTTGTCTCGTTTCTGTCAGATCTCGTGTGTTTTCTCTTTGATTCGTGCCTTTAAACTAAAATCCGTAAATCACAGAGCTGGAAAAAAAAAACAAAAAGTGTCTGAATCCTACGTGTCAAACACCGTCAAGTGCCAAATGTTGAAATTTGAAAACCAATTTTGAAGCTTTTCGTTCACGCATTGAAACACAATTCAACATTTGAGTTTATATTTGAGTTTATAGTCAAATTTGACAGAAAATTTCAGTATAAAACTCAAATATGACAAATTTTAGACAGCCAACCATACAAATGAGTAATAAACGTGCCTCATGTGCTCATTTTATTCTCCATTTAGTAATTTATACCCTCATATGACTAAATTAGTACCTTTGATGCCTTCGATCCTTCAAATAATTAATAAACCATTAAATAAATTACTTCAATTTCCTGATTTATTCCTTAAAAACATTTGGATCTGTTTTTAATTAAACATTGAGTTCATCTCCCTGTATTACAGCACACACAGTTAACAGGTGGATATTTATTTCATCACAGCATCTGATTTTCATGGAAACAAATTAAAATTAAGCGTTTTTTTTTATCTGAAGGACACGTGAGGTCATTTGAGGCTTCAGGTTACTAAACGTAAAGAGGAAAAATAAGCACATGGAGCACAGAACAACGTCATTTATGAAGAAATTCACCAAAAAGAAAAAAAAAAAGTTTCCTAACACAAAGCAGACTCTGAAACTGATGTTCACAGACAACTGTTCTGAACACACGTCTGAACCCAACATGCACCGTTACACAGGTTTACTCCAGCTGCAGGAAACGAGAAGATTTGTACCAGAAATCAGCTCCAATAAAATAACATGAAAAAAAAAGAAATAAAAAAAAACTGTAAAGTGCAGTTAGAGAATGAGAACGTCTCCCAAAAAATGTGTTTTAATGCGATGTGGACGTGCTGCGAACACACCTGGACGTCGTCGAGAAGCGATTGTACCGAACGCAGCTCAGCCGGTCGACAGATGTTCCTGTTGACGTCGTGGAAAACAAAAAAAAACAGCTGGATTTGGTACAATTAGTCTGATATTGAGCAGAAATGTCTGAATTCGATTAAATCCATCTGCAGATCGTTGTTGCTGCTTCCCACTTGGTTTTAGTTCAGACTTTTAAGAAGTTTAATCTGGTTTTCTATTAAACTGATTAAATCAAAATCAACAATTAGATTAATCTATCTGCTGATTTTGCTTTTTAATCTTATTTTAAATAAAATATGAGATAAAAAGTCGGACTTATGAGGTAAAAAAGTTCCAGATTTAAACAGATTAAACAACAAAAATGAAATAAGAAGAATTTGCCAACAGAATCAAATAGTTCAACTTATTTCTACTTAATTAGGACCAATTGTACCAAAAACAAGATATTTTCACCTGATTTTTTTTTTGCAGTGTGAATTATTAAACGTTTATTAACTGGATTTCGATGGTTTGAGTTTCTGTTCAGATAAATGAGATGTTTTTTTCTGATTTAGATGCCTGGGGAAAAAAAAAATGAATTTTCTTAAACGGAGCAGAAAAAAAAATGTTAATTTGATAAATTATTGTCCCCAAACTTCAAAGATTTTTCACTATCTTGTACAGATCCTCACGTTTTAGTAGAATTTTTCTATTAATGTGTAGGAGGAGAATTAATTTACTGTTTTATCTTGTAATTTATAAAACAAAAGCAGCATAAAACAATTTGTTCGCACAAATATTTATAATAATTAGTGTTGATAACGTCACTTATGAATCACTGTAGGTCATTTTTTTTTCTGAAAAAGGCAATTAAACAATTTGTGTGCATGAATAATCTTGTGAGTAAATGAGCCAATTAACAGAATAATGAATATGGAATAAAATTGATTAATGGAAGAATTTAAGCCTCAAAGAGCGAATGAGAACAAGATAGAAAATATCAAACGGACACTTTCGGGACTAGAGAAAATAAAACTGATGCTGCAATTTGTGAAGTTCTTACAGAATATTTCAGGGCCGGGAGTCAAATCTGCAACGAACGTTTGATTATTTAATTATTTCTTCACTTGTCGACTTCTAGTTTTTTTTATTTCTCAAAATGAGGCATAAACACATGATTTACTATTTTAACACTAATAAAACAGTGAATCTGTCACATTCTTATTTTAAAAGATGTTGACTTTTTAAAACTTTAGGCTCTAAATTTTATCTTTTAATGTTCACAAATTCTGAATAAAAATATTCTAAAAATGTTTAAATGTATTCAAATAAGTGAAGAGGCCAAATTCAGATGCTAAAATTCTAGGAAAAAAATTAAGAAAATGTGATTTGTGACAGACTTGACAGACAAGACTTGAATATTTGATTCTGACTTTTTAAAAATTGAACAATAAAAGATGAGCTGTGAGAATTCAGTGATAGAAATTCACTAACTTTTAAATTTAAAAACCCGGTGACAGATTTTCTTCTGTAGGGAAACGTCGTCTCTGCAGTTCGAGGTTTGTATTTCTGTTAAAATGTTATTCCTAATTATTTTTCTAGACAATTTAATGATCTGTAAAAGAATAAAAATAAATCACTGCGCTGTAAAAGTCCTAACTTCTGATTTCTAGAGGATTATTGTAACCGATGATTTTTGTGCTTTCAGTGTCAAAAACAAACATAAAAAGGAACAAACTCATTTAAACTAACAATAAAACCGTGTTGTGTGTAAAGTTACGATTGTCAAATTCATGCTGGTGTTACTTTTTTTTTTTTATCTCAACAAACCGAAACGTGAAAACGCTCCTCCGACGATTAAACGATGCGACATGATATCTTGAAAAATATATTTCTGATCGTCACAAGAAGCACAAAGACAAGAACAGATTTACAAAAAAAAAAAAAAAAACAACAACAACAGAACGTCAAGGCAACAGAATCGATGCCGCCTCGTGTTTCACCTCTGGTCCCAGCTGCAGGGTTTTTCCTTTTCTTTCTTTTTTTTTTTTTTTTTTTTGACTCTTAGCTCCGACATCTGCCTCCACATTGATTTAAAAAAAAAAAAAAAAAAAAAGATTATTTTGGCACAACAGTTCTTCAAACATCAGATTGACTTTACATGAACAGACACTAAAAACCTGGATATGTTCTTCGATTTGACTGATCTGAGATTGTCGCCGTACGTTTGGACTGATATTCTGTAGAAAAATATAATGAGGCAATATAAAAAAAGACGGAATGAAAAGTACTGCAAGAATTCAATGGATAGATTTACAATGATTTTCTATATAGCTTATAAATACGTTATCTACACAATATGTGGTACAAAAATACTATATAGCATTTAGTGGGCACTGGATTTCATGTGTGTTTTTTTCCTCAATGTAACAACAACATAAAAAATAAAAAAAAAGGATATGAAGATGTGGAACTGGTCAGGCACAAGATCGTGTTCTTGGTGGGGAAACTTCCTCCGGGTGTGAGAAACGGGGGGAGAAAAGAAAACCGGCGAACGTCGATTCACGTACAGACAAGACCGTTGCAGTCAGGCATTCCAACGCTTTAAATGAGAACAGAAACGTCAAACACAGGCGTACGTTTTGGTTTAAGTCCTGTCTGAGCGACCGTGACGGTTCGAGGATGTGAGTCGATCGATCTCCGACTTTCAGTGGATTAAAGTGGATTGTACGGAGGCCCAGAGGGGACACGAGCAAATCCCTTTTTGTCTACAAGTTTCTGGTGTGAAAGTTTCTCGTAAAATACAAGAGGAGGTTTAGAGGTGGAGTTTCTCCAGTGTACAACATGGACTATTCTAGTGCTTAAAAAATTCATTTCTACTTCAAAAAGAAAAATATTGTAGTGCACACAAAGTGTTTTAGTGTGTAGAAGATAGTTTGTAATGCAAAATTAAATAGGTCGTTAGTTTGTAGTTGTAGTGGGGGATTCATGTCTTTAGTTTCTTTTTTTGCACCAGAAACTTGAAGAAAAATATATATATATTTTTTTTATTTTTTTGCTCATGTCCTTGTAGTGAGTCAGGGATTCTGCTGCAGTAGAGACTCTGCTGCAGTAGAGACTCTGCATTAGAGACTCTGCTGCAGCCAAGACTAACGCAGTAAAAATTCTGCAGTGGAGACTGTTGCAGTAGAGACTCTGTAGTAAAGTTACTACTGCAGTAGAGACTCTGCATTAGAAATTCTGTTGCAGTAGAGACTCTGTAGTAAAGTTACTACTGCAGTAGAGACTCTGCATTAGAAATTATGCTGCAGTAGAGACTCTGCTGCAGTAGAGATTCTGCAGTAAAGACTAATGCAATAGAAACTCTGCTGCAGTAGAGACTCTGTAGTAAAGTCACTACTGCATTAGAAACTCTGCTGCATGTAGTGACTCTACTGCAGAGTCTCTACTGGACACAGACGGTAATAAATATGTGCCTTTAACGTTTTATTGCTTTAAAGACTCCGCTCCCGACTCACATCCGCAACAGACACGATCCTACGAACCGTTTTCGTAAATGAGGAGGAGGTAAATTCAAATCAAAAGACCCAGTACCACATTCTCTGAAAACTCCTGATCCAGTTTCCATGGTAACCACAGGCAAACATGGCCGCCCGGGGCTCGTCGTCTCCACCCCCGCCGGCGGCCTCCTGTAGCTGTTGATGTTTTTCATATTTGGCATCAGATAAGTTAAAACGTTCCGCTGTTCAGTTTTCATCCTGTGCTTTTTTTGTCCTTCAGCCTCGTTTCTCTGCTTTAAGGCAACTTATATTTGTGATGATTTTAATAAAACCTTTTCTTAAAAAAATGTACAAATTTCTTAATACAAACCTCTATGGCAATATCAGTAAACACTGTATAGAAAATATATAAATATGCTTTTCTCTTTTTCAATGTACAAATGTTCTGCAGCTCCCGTTTCTCTTTTTTTTTTTTCCTTTTTTCGTCCTGCGTCTCCTCCCGTTTTCAGTCTCTCTTTCCCATTTTTAACCTCAGATATGCACAATTGCTATTTACAGTGAGGGGGGCGGAGCTGTGCGGAGGGGGGTCAGGGGGGGTTCTGGCTCACGAGGAGTCTGTGCAGGGCGACGGCGGCGGCGGGTAGAGGTGGTGGGAGTAGCTGCGCTCGGTGTAAGGCGACGGCGGGCAGCTCTCACAGTTCTCCTCCGCCGACAGGTACTGGCTGCGGGGCGTCGGCGGCGGCGGGAAAGGCTCCGAGTCGTAGTTGAGGTCACTGGTGTAGCCCTTGGCGGCGGCGGCGCTGGACTTGAGCGGCGCCCGGCGTCCCGGCGTGTAGTCGCTGTCGCAGACGTCGGTGCTGCAGGGGGTGGTGGGCGGGGCAAAGTGACGGTAGGTGTAGGGTCGATAGCTGAGAGACAGACAGGAAACAATCAGAGCTGTCAATCAAAGTATTAATTAATAACTATCAATGCTGTTAGTTAATTATCATTAATATTATAACAAAATAAATATAGTTCCTCATGATGAGCCTATTATTTCAGTTTTATTGGCTGATATAAGCATTATATTTAGTTGAATTCATATTTTTGTCCTTTTGTTATAGCCGTAGTTAAACAACGTAGACTAACAGTTCACCAAATTGAATGAATTAAAGCTGTTGCGTGTGACTGACAACGCCGCAATTATCACTTTTTTATAGACTCAATGATTAATTGCCAGGATTAAAACAACAGCTGCAGATCTGACCGCGATGAAAACTGCTGGCAGCGAATCTAAAACCTCACGGAAAGACGAGAGCCACAAGAATCCAAACACACTTTCGCCGTTTCCAACACAGAAACGGAGAGTCTTGGTCTCGGGCTGAGGAGGGGGAGTCTCTCCGGACGCCGTCACGTTTCTGACAAATAAATCCGCTTTTTTCTCTGAGGGATCGTTGTAAAATGTTCACACGTGCTGCTGCTGGAATTCCTCAGAGTCACAACGCGGCCGGAGGATCGCGTTTCAGATCGGATCGTCACTCTGGAATTCTGCTGGATACGCAGGAGGGTCAGAGGGTTTTGAGAGGACGGGGTACCTGTAGGATCGGTGCGTGGAGGGGCTGTTGGAGGAGTAACCGAACTCCATGGTGTACTGAGACCGGACTGTAGCAGGAGAGGGAGGAGGGTTCAGGATCTGTTGGAGGAAGAAAAGTTTTTTTTTTTTTACATTCAGAGGAAAACGGATCTGAACTCGGAGGTGAAGGTCACCGAGTCGGTTACCGTGGTAACCTAGCTTCAACAAACACTGGGTTCCTCTCTGTCGTTTCCTCCTCTAACAGCAGCAAACAGCTGCTTCGTTTCCCTCAGAGGTTTAACTGTCAGAATCTAAATCCTGGTCGTAGATTAGTCTGCTGCTCTGTAAGAAAATTTAAAGTCACCGCTCCTCTGTTCAGCTGTCACTTCTGCTGCTGTGTGTGTGTGTTGTGGTGTGCGGTGTGTGTGTGTTGTAGTGTGTATTGTGGTGTGCGCCTGTGGTAGCGTGTGTGTGTGTGTGTGTATTGTAGTGTGTATGTGTTTGCATTGTGGTGTGTGTGTGTGCTGAAGTGTTGTGTGTGTTTGTGTGTGTATATATTGCGGTTTGTGTGTGTCATGTGTTTGCATTGTTGTGTGTGTCCACTGAAATGTGTGAGGTGTGTGTGTATTGTGGTGTGTGTTATGTGTATGGTTATGTGTATGCTGTAGTGTGTCGCGTGTGTATGTTGTAATGTGTGTGTTATGTGTATTGTGGTGTTGTGTGTGTATATTGTGGTGTGTGTATAACGTAGTATGTATTGTGGTGTGGTGTGTGTTGTTATGGGGGGTGTGTATATTGTGGTGTGTATCAAGTATCAGGGGAAAGTATGTTCTCTTGGTGCAGTAGTGTGTGTATGTATGTTTTATGTGTGTATATTGTAGTGTGTGTATTGTGAGGGTCTTACCGGGGAAAGTATTTTCCTTTGCTGCTGAAGTGTGTATTGTGTGTGTATTATAGTGTGTGTGTCTCACTGGGGGAAGTATGTTCCCTTGTTGCTGTGTATCATGGTGTGTGTGTGTGTGTGTGTGTGTATATTGCAGTGTGAGTGTATATCTCACTGGGGGGGATGTATGTTCCCTTGGTGCTGTAGTGTGTATAGTGTGTGTATTATGGTGTGTGTGTGTGTGTGTGTATATAGTAGTGTGTGTCTTACCGGGGGGAAGTACGTTCCCTTGGTGCTGGACGAGCTGCTGGACGAGGCTCCGGTGACGTGGGCGCGGTCGTAGGGAGGACCGCTGCTGCCGCCCATGATGCTGAGGGAACCAATCACAGACTTCCCTCTGGACATACCTGCACACACACACACACATACACACACCAACTGTTAAAGAAGAATCAAAGCATATAGAATTCATCATCTCATTATCGTTCCATTTCCTTTTTTTTTTTTTAATATTCTGAGTTAGACATAAAAGACAATCAATAATCAGACGTAACAACGATGGTTTTTATTCGGTATTTCTCTCCGACCTGGCAGCGAGCTGGACAGCGAGCTGGGGTGCGGTACGTATCCCAGCGGCACCGAGGACGGGCCGTGCACCACGAAGTCGTTGGTGACCGTCTCGCCGTCGTCCTTCATCTGCGGACAGAGGACGCGCTGACACACGAAATACACGGCGCCCACCACGAACAGCGCCATGACGACGCCCACGATGGATCCGATGGTGTTGTTGGCGGGGGGAGGAGGCTCCTCCGTCGGAACTGAAACGGAGAAGAGCGACGTTTTATAAAAATGATTTATTAAAAAAATAAAAATGATCAGATCACATTGAGATCATCCATCTGTAATAGTTTCATAAAGGCATTTACATCATTATCTTATTATATTAGATAATTATGTACGTAATCATTATACATTATGTATTTTATTACATAAAATAAATTTACAAAAAAGTCCCATTTTTTCAGACTTGATTAGCTTATTTAATATTTATAAATATGTAACATTAGTTTGTGATCAGAGCTGCAATGATCAGTGAATACTGGTCACATTCACTGTGAGACTTACAGCAGCCACTCTCGTCAGAGTTGTCGGTACAGTCCATGTTGTGGTCGCACTTCTTGTGTTTCCCGATGCACTGACCGTTGGAGCAGGTGAACTGATCCGCAGGACAGCGAACTGCAACCAAACAGGATTACACATCGTTACACAGACTTATTCTTTACATCCAACCTGTTTAAACAGTTTCTTTTCCTCCTGTGTAGTGCTGTCAACATTCTAAACTCAAGTTCTAAACTGACATGCAGCCATTCAACAGATTTTATTTTTTTTTCGTCTCTGATCTTTAGTAATTTGTTTTATCTACATGTATAATGTTTTTGTCCTACCAAAACAACGAGCAATAAAAAGAAAGTCTCAAAAAAGAAACCCTAGACTTGTGCAGCTATGGTCTAAATATCACAAAATTAATTTTTTTAATACAAATTGTGATTTTGTGATTCGTCACCTTCACACTTGTTCTCGTCGGACCGGTCCTGACAGTTGACCTCCCCGTTGCAGCGGAGGCTGAGGTCGATGCACTGACGGCTGTCGCACTGGAACTCGGACTCGGAGCAGACGGGACAGTCCTCCTCGTCGCTGCTGTCATCGCACTCGGGGTAACCGTCACAACGCCAGGCCTGAGGGATGCAGTCCACCTCGCCGGATGTACAGGAGAACTGCTCCGGGGAGCAGGTGGGAGGCTCTGAGGAAGAGGAGGAGAGCGTGAGGAAGAGCAGGAGGAAGATGAGGAGGAGGTGATTAGTGGCTCTCTGTGTCTTTACCTCCACAGGAGAGCTCGTCCTGCAGCAGAACCAGGTGGACGGGACACGAGCAGCGAGTCGTCCCGTCGCCCTTCACGATGCAGATGTGGGAGCAGCCGCCGTTGTCCCAGGTACACGGATGTTTACCTGAGAGAAAAAACACAGGGAGTACTATTAGAGAAGTAACTAATTAAAGTATTTGAGTGGCTTTTTTCATGTAAAATCAGTAATTTCAGTCATTTAAGTACATATTGTTGGAAGTACTTTATAGAGTAAAAGAGATAAAACTAAATGAGATGAAACAAAATGTAAATCATAAGGCAGGAAGAAAAAAAAGAACAATAATACAATAATCAGTGTAAATAAAACTTAAAAATACTGTGTGATGGATAATATGAAGTATTTCTGTAATTTTTTATACTACTTTTCGTACTTTAAGTACGTAAGTCTTGTTTTGGTTGGAATATACAAACCTGGATTTATTTAAAATTTAATACCAACTAGATTAAAAGAAATCCAGAGTGTGTTTTAATATTTAGAATGTGCTGGTGCCTGCAGAGGTCAGACTCACTGTACTCCCTCATGTCCAGCTCGTGGACGGCGTGGATGTCGCTGAGGTAGGCGATGCGGGCCTGGATCTTGGTGCGTCCCTCCCTCGTCGTCTTGTCGATGCGTTCGATCATCTGCTGCTGCTTGTCGATCCAGTACAGGTGGTTCCCGAACACCGTCAGGCCCACCGGCTGCAGGATGTTGGAGTCGGCGATCACGATCCGGTTGGCTCCTGAAGATGAAGAGCGGCGGGGGAAGAAAAGGAACAAAAAAAAGGGGAAAAAAAACAAAACAAAACTTCAGGAACCAAGGCGAGAAAACGGGAGAGGAACCGAGAGGTGAGGCAGGAGGAGGGACAGCGACACACCAGGTCAGATCAGCATTAGACATCCCATAATACTACAGGGGCCCAGCAGCCTGCATTTCAGACCACGTTTGATGTCCGAGTATAGAAAAGTGCCCGTTCCCTCAATATTCTGAAGAAATATATGATTTCTGATTAATAGAGATGCAATTAATGATTATTTTCATTGTTGGTTAATTTCTCTTAAAATCTCTGCTTCTTAAATGTGACTGATGATTTATTCATCATATTTGATGAAAATATCAACATTTTAGACTTTTCTTTTAATAAAATATTACTTTGGGATATATTAACTTACGTTTTGGTTTATTATAACCTATAATTTTCTAGCTTTTTTGTGATATTGTCTTATATAACAATTAATGGAGAAAATAATAATGAATAAATATTTGATTCAACCACAAGATGGCGCTAATATGTGACACAGCCTGATGACTGAGCCATTTAATTATCATATAGAGGTTTGTCCTAATGTATAAAGTGTTTAACTCTTTGTAGTTTGTCTTCCATTATATTTAAATTCTTAAATGTGATAATTTGATGTTTTTTTTCATCATGCAGCAGGCGAAGATTTGAGGTTTCAGACTGTTTGTTTGTCAACAAAACACAACATCAACAAGTCGTCACCTGTTCCAGCTGTCAATCATGTGGAGTATACTGAGCGTGTGTGTGTGTGTTTTGTTGACGTCCTGTGTGGATTCTCTGCAGATGTTTTACATTCCGGTCGTCCTGTGAGAAACAGTGTGGCGCTCCAGGCTCAACGCCAGCTTCCTCTTTCCAGGAACAAACCTCCCTAGTGTCCTGTTCACACATTCACTGCCTGATCCTGATCTGATCCTGACAGTTAAACGCATGTACGTACACACACACACACGCACACACACACATATATATATACACATACATGCACACACACTCTTACAGGGGTCAAGAAGCATCTTTAAAGAAACATCTGTCTGTTTTATAGCTGGAACAAAGTTGATTTTAGTCATTTTTATTCAGTTTTCAGAAACTGTCTTAAAACCAGCAAAATAGTGATGTTACAATTATACAGTCGCCCTCATTCATAGCTATTTATTTCAGCCAATCAGAGCACAGGCTCGTTAATATTAATGATAGACTGCTGTGTTTCTGAAGCCTCATGTGACATGGAGAAGCTCAAACCTGATGTGTGTATTTATAGAGAAATACTGAACTGGGAAAATCTCAGATTTCCAACATGTATATTATCTTTAAAAAGAAATTTGGTGTCACATTTAAGGGTCGGTGACAAATCATGGTTGGAAAGATGAGAAAGAACAAAATCCTTTCGGGTACCAACTTTTTATACCACATGAAATGTACATTTTGTGTTCGTTAGTTTCATGTTATGTGAAAGTCCATTTGTAGCTTTTTTTTTTTTTTACATAAAAATCACATGAAATGTTAAATCATATAACCGAAAAAATAAAATAATGTTTTAAACATTTAATCCACCTTGAATATAAATCTAGTTGATAGCATGTTTTAAACTAACCGGTAGCAAGTTTCTAGGGTTATATCACCTGAAAATGTAGATTTTATCACCAAGACTTTTATGGGACTTCTTGTCTCTACAGTTTCTCTAAACAGTTTAAAGGTTTGTGTTTGTTAGTTTCTTGGTATTCCTCCTCCTGATGTTTTAAACGTTAAAATCCCGTCATACTCACCGGAGAGGTCGCTGCTCTCGATGCGCCGCAGGTCCGAGTCGACCCAGAACAGCTTCCCCACCTCGTTGTCGATGGCGAGGGCGACGGGCTTCCCGAGGCCGCTGAAGAACAGAACCTCACGCTCGGTCCCGTCCAGCGCCGCCCGCTCGATCTTGGGCGAGCGCTCCAGCAGGTTGGTGAAGTACATGTACCTGTAAGGACAGGACCAGAGGGAGGAAGCGTGAGGACTTTCTCTTCCTGGTGAAAGATTCATGTGGATGTTTGTTTCTGCCGTGTTTTCCTCTCCAGGCTCCGAAGGAACCAGAACATCTGCGGACTCCATTTCTCAACCACACAATGACCCAGAGATTACTGCGCGAACCCCGGCCCAAAAGGAAACCCTGCAATTATGGTTCCAAACAAGCGACTTGGCACCGGCGAGCTACGACGAGCTTCAAGAAACTTCACGAGCCCGGGAGAATAAACAAAAAGAACAAATTACCGTGTGATTAGAAACATCGAGACGCACAAAAGAGAAGCGAACGCTTTCTGCGGAGAGAGCAGGAAGATCTGCAGCCTCCCGGCGTCACGACTACCTGAAAAGAATCGCAGCTTCATCTGAAGGTTTCACGCTTCCTGGAACTGGATTTAACAGTTTAACTACAAACAGCAACAGCAGCAAATTAAACTGCAAACATTTAGATGAACGAGAAACAATGTTGATGAACTCAATGCCCTTTTTCTTTTTAGTTCATGTGCCAAACCATCTACATACCCACATGCACAGATGTATAAATATCTATATCCATCATATCCTCAACTATAAAACTACCTTCATGTGCGAGTAGGAGGACAAGATGAATTTAATAAAAGAAACCGAGTAGATGCAATTTCTTGCATTTAAATCAATGCAATTGATCATTGTGGTTCAGAATAATGCTTACTTCATGTTTAGTTTCCTTAAAAACACCTAAAGGTTTAATTCAGAGTGAGATCAGCTGCTGCAGGTAATGATGCTCACTCATTTTACACTATAACATACTTTAAAGCGGAGTTAAGAGCTCGGTCGAGTTAATCAGGATCCAATCAGCTCAAAATCAAACAACGCAGCACTACTGTGACTGGAAAAAATACAGTTCAGCTGATTAGCTCAGAACATCTCAATTACTCAAGTCTTCAGACCACAGTGTTCAAAACAACTGCAGTAAATAAACATGGTTGATTTCACAAGGGGAGATGATCTGCTGTAAAACCACAAGGACAAACATCTCTGTGTTAACTTGCAGATGCTGTTGGATGCCAGAGACATGTCAGTGTCTTACTTTCACGCACGAAATACTGACCAGGGGAACAATAGCACGTGGAAAGGTCTCTTTTTTTCCAGTTATGAGGACGTGAACTCGTTTTTCAAGGACGTACGAAGACACTAGCTCTCTCTCTGGGTTAACGATGATAGCTCTGGGTTTGTTGCATTTTTATTTTTTAAAAGATGCGATACATGTGCAGACACTAACCTTCTCTCAAGGAAGATGGCTCTGGGTTTGATGAGATTTTATTTTTGTTTTTTGAAAGGACATAATCAATGTGAGGACGTGAATTTATTTGCAAGGATGTGAAATTGCCTGCAAGGTGAACTGGTCTACGATGACGTGAACTGGTCTACGATGACGTGAACTGGTGTACGACGACGTGAACTGGTGTGTGAGGACACTAAGCCTCTCTCTGGGTTTACTACCATGGCTCTGGGTTTGTCATGTTTCTTATTTCAAGGATGAAATCCATGTGAGGACGTGAACTTGTTTATGAGGACATGAACTCGTTTGAGGGGACGTGAACTGGTGTATGCAGACACTAATCTGCACTAATCTCTTCAGGACGATGGCTCTGGGTTTATTGTGTTTTTGAAGGATGCAATTCATCTGAGGACGTGAACTTGTCTGCGAGGACGTGAACTAGCGCGTGCCGAGACTAACCTTTTCTCCAGGACGGCGGCTCTTGTTTTGTCTTTTTAATTTTTTTTTTTTAAATGAAGCAATCCATGCGAGGACGTGAACTCGCTTGCAAGGACATGAACTTGTTTGCGAGTACGTGAACTTGTTTGCGAGTACGTGAACTTGTTTGCGAGGACGTGAACTTGTTTGCGAGGACGTGAACTCGCCTACGAGGACACTACCCCTCTCTCCAGATTGCCGACGATGGCTCTGGGTTTTTTTTTTTTTTTTTTTAAAAGAACACAATCCATGTGAGGACGTGAACTCGTCTGCGAGGACGTGAACTCCTCTTTGTGATGTCTCTGCGTTTGTCATGTTTCTTTTTTTTTTAAGGACACAATCCATCCACGGATGTGAACTTGTCTGCAAAGACAATAACTTGTGTGAGAGGACGTGAAATGGTGTATAAGGACATAAACTGGTGTACGAGGACGTGACATAGTGTGTCACGTCTGGGTTGACGTCCATGTGAGGACGTGAACTTGTTTGCGAAGACATGAACTTGAGAATGTGAGAATCCATTTATCAGGACATGATCTGGTGTACGAGGACACGAACCCTTTCTCTTGGTTGCAACGATGGCCCTGGGTTTGTTTTTTTAAGGACACAATCCATGTGAGGACATAAACTCGTTTGTGAGGACGTGAACTGGTCTACGAGGACGTGAACTGGTGTGTTCGGACACTAACCCTCTCTCCGGGTTGACGACGATGGCTCTGGGTTTGTCGTGTTCTCCTCGCAGCACGACGCCCACCCGGCTGCCGTCGGTGCGGGTGACATTGATGACGTTGGTGACCTCGCTGGTCCAGTAGATGAAGCGGCTGTAGATGTCGATGCTCAGGTCGTACAGCTGCAGGCTCTGGCTGGGTCCGCCCAGCGAGCTGGACACCACCGTCATGCTCTACGAGGAGAAGAGGTCAGAGGTCAGAGGGGGCAGGGCTTAGGGCAGCAGTAAAGATGGGTTTTGTGTCTTTAATCTCACCTGGTTTCCGTCCTCCTGAGCGCGGCGGATGACGTTCTGCTTGGAGTCGATCCAGTACAGCTGCTTGTCCAGCGGGTCGTAGTCGATGGCGCGGACGTTCCTCAGGCTGTGGATCGGCAAGATGATGTCGGGACTCTGCTGCTCGTCGATCACCATGCGATTGATCGCTGTCTTCTGGCTGAACAGCAGGAAGGACGTCGGAGCTGGAGGAGACATCGAATTCACATTTGATATATAAATACAAAAAGGATTGGCAAACATGATTAAATAATTCAATTATATGAGCAGAGAAAAGGACTAAAAGGATTTTTTTTATTACAGGACTTCAGGTGTGGCTGGCCAAAGTAGAATTTTTTTATTTAAACCAATTCTCGCCTTCTGATTTTCTGTAAACAAACTAAAAAAAATCAAAATTCTAAAGAATTATTTTTTTTTAACTAAAATAAATAAATAAATAAATGACCAGTCTAGGTCTACGTGAACAAATCAGATGTCATAATTATATATTTGGCTCATTATTGTATTATTTTTTAAATATTTAAAAAAGTTATTTCCTAGAGTTGTTTTTTCTGGAATTTCTTTCTCCTTCCACCATTTTTAAATGATTTGTGCTTGTGGAAGGACAAACAAGCAGCAAGAATTCAACTCTGACTCCTGAAATAACATCGAGCCACTCGGCTTTAATCATTGAGAACGGTGCCTAAGTCGGTCCTGGTCTCACCGCTGCACGTCTTGTTGTCGTAGTTGAGGGAGAAGTGGGCGGGGCATCCGCAGACGAAGCTGCTGACGGGGACGGCGAGGCAGAGGTGGGAGCAGTGGCCGTTGGTGGAGGCGCAGGCGTTCCAGCCGCCCTGGCGGGACGAGTGGAACACCAGGATGTCCATGACGTAGTCCAGGTGGCCCTGGATGATGGTGCGGTTCTGCCCGCTGGTCTTGTTGGCGCGCTCGATACTGCGTTGGCTCCAGTCCGTCCAGTAGATGTAGTCCTGGTACTGGGTCAGGCCGAAGGGGTGCGGGAGGTCGTCGGCGATGACCTCACGGTCCTGACCTGGAGACGGAAAGAACAAAAGGGAGGTGAGACAAGAACCTGTTATATATTTATATTCTATTTTTTGTCTATGTGATGGATGAGATTGTAAAATGTACATTTATTGTGACTTACTGTTCAATAAGAGCACATGACTGCACTGAATTTGAATGCAATGACAATAAAATCTATGCAAATAGATGATTTTTAATGTTCATACTCTAAATATCTCAGATTCTATTACTACTATTATTAATATTAATCTTATTTAATCTGATTAATTAAATAAAATTAATTAAAATTTAAATAATTAATAATTCATTTTTATTGTTCTTGTATTTTTAATTGTATATTTTTGATTTTCCCCTTTTAATAAACTGTACTTTGATGCTTCTAATGTTTTTTTTTTAAAGTAAATTCTGTACCTTGTTGAAATGCTTTTTTTTATTTTGTTTGTTGTTGTCTTGTATGTTTCACTGTACAAACACGTTCTGTTTGTTTTACAGTATTTTAATCTGTCTTCTCATTTACATGAGTTTCATCTATTCCTGTAGTTTGTGACAAATCACTGTATATTTATGACATGTTTCAGCACACACCAGCAGCCTGGTTCTATTTTGTGTGATTATAATTGTGTTTTTTATGCTCAATAATAATGTATAATGCAGTTTTTCACATGGTTTCAGTCCCACTTGTTCTCACACGGATCTTCTAATCACATAAACAAACGTATAAATAAATATGAAATCAGTTTCTAAGGTTTTGTATTGTTGCAACAAAATAAAAAATAATGATTAAAGTAGAAATATCATGGTCAAAAAATACTTAATGCATAAAATCCTAATTCCTAAATCCAAAATTTAAAAAATGCACTTGTTTCAAAAGTAAACATATACAATATACAGACTGTGTTGTATTAATATAGTATATTATACTATTGTTTGTAGGACTTATTCCTCATTATCCATTAATTGATTAATTGATCAATTTGTCAATAGTAAGAGTACAGCATTATAATATTTGTCCACTTTGTACTTAAGTGCAGTACTTTGTTACTCTCCACCTCTGGTTAATGAATAAAATGTGGCTCAATCTGTCAAACAGGAGAAAAGTGCAGAAAATAACGCAGCAGTTTTCTGCAGCAACATCTGCTGCAGCAACAGAAGGTTATTTTCTGTCCTCGCCGTCGCTCCACCAAGGCTGAGGCTATTTTCCTGCACACAAAATTGGTACGTTGTCAGAGCCGTGTGAGCGTGTGTGCTGAGTTTTAGAGGAATATTTTGGGTCCTGGTTTAAATCCACTGAACACTTCCAAGCTCACTGCAGCTTTTGTTTCAGCTAATGGGGAACATGCTCCTTCTGTCACCCGACACCCACACGAAGCTCATGTATGTGCGGAGAGAGAAAGAAAAAAAAAAAAAAAAAGAGTGAGAGCATGACCGCACGCCACACTCAGCGGCGGTTACGTAACGCCGTCACGGTTACCGAGCATGTTGGAGGACTCGATCAGCGTGGTGTCCAGGTCGGTCCAGTAGAGGCGGCGCTCCGCGTAGTCGATGGTGAGCCCGTTGGCCCGGCCCACGTCGGCCACCAGCGTGATGCGGCCCGTCCCGTCCATCGCCGCGCGGTCGATCTTCGGCTTCCCGCCCCACTCGGTCCAGTACATGTAGCTGCGAGGAGGAGACACAGGAGGTGAGGAAACGCTAATTCACACCTCAGTGGACGTTTAATCCATTGGCAGAAAACTAACCAGCAACTTTACTGCAGTTCCCAAGCAATTCACCAAAAAGATGGGCAGTGTTTTGCACACACAGACCAATATGTGGTGAAACAGAGTGCCAAAAATAGCTCACTTAAACGTAACATCACAATGCTACATCATCAGAGCGTGAAATTCAGATGGAGGGCAGGAAGTGAAGTTAAAGCTCGATTGTTGTTGAGTGTTGTTTACAGCTGTGCCAACCACTCAAACTGAGAAAAAGACATGTTTCTTTCCCCAGAGTAGTAAAGTAAAGCTTCAAATTACTGTTTCTGTACGAGTTAACCTTATTTATCACGTCTAATGAAACAAAGGCTAGTGGCAAAAAGCATAAGGCAAGTGACGATAGCGGTAGTGATAAACGTCAGGTAATCTCTATGAAAACAAAGATTGTGGAAATTTAATATCAAACAACTTACAAGCTTACAAACGCCCTCCTGGAACCTATTGTGTTTGTAAGTTGGCCTTTGTCTGTATTTCAGTTCAGACTTGCATCTTCTTTCATTTTATAGACCCATAATTCCAACAGTTTTAACTCCTTTCTTCCTTATTACTCGGCACCAACATTTAAACTAACCTTTATCATCCACCATTTGCTTGTGTTCTGCTATTTAAATGTTGCTTTTGACTGCAGATTTATGAAATTATTGACTGCTTTTATCTAGTTTTGTTAGAAGAGTTCTAACCCTTCAGCGGGATCCAGAGCAAGAGCTCGAGGACTATCCAGATCCTTCCAAACCAGGACCTGCCGGTGCTGCCCGTCCAGCTTGGCCACCTCGATGCGGTTGGTGCCGGTGTCGGCCCAGTACAGGTTCTTCCCCAGCCAGTCCACCGCCATCCCCTCCGGGTAGTCCAGGCCAAACTCCACCACGTGCTCCAGAGCGCTGCCGTTCATGAAGGCCCGGCTGATGGTCTGCAGGGAACGAAGAAGAGACCGTCAATCATTCATTGATTATAAATAAAAATAAGTTTTGGGGTTCCTCAGGGTTCTATTTTTGTCCTCTCTAGTTTCAATCTGATTAAAACTGCTTGAAATTCTGTTTTTGTTCATTTGTTTTCAGTAGAATACTCTGTAAACAAAACTTCTTCCATTTTATCAGCTCATGAAGTAGTTAGCACACAGCTGCTTATTTCCACATCAGCAGTTATGGAGCAACGTGATCATTCCTCTGGAGTCGGTTTTTCTGTCCACCTGGTGAACCTAAGTCCAAAATTCCCTCTGATCCCGAGGGACACAGCTGCTCTTTAGCTGATAAATGCTTCACTATGTTCACCAGCTGGTCTGCAGCTAACGGTGCCTGTTTGCCGTTTGTTGCGGAAAACATGAAAATCCTCCAAGAATTTTCTACAGTATAAATTAAGAGGTCACTTTTAAACCTGGCTTGAAACACCCTTAAGTCTTTCATTACAATCAATTCATTTATCCATTAATTATCTTCTGTAAATACAATGAGTGCACCATAATGGGTCATGGGGAGGAGAGAATGAGGATATGGAGGGGGGAGGGGTGGCATCTCCTGGGAGCCCATTACTGCTCCTCACCGCCGGCCTGCAGCCAACCGGCGGAGGCGCCTCACCTTCAGAGTGATGTCGGTCCAGTAGATGCGGTTGTCCGTGACGTCGAAGTCGAGCGCCGAGGCCTCCTTGACGCCGGTGAGCGGGATGGCCACGTTGTTGTTGTTGGTCTCCAGGGAGATGCGGCGGATGTCGGTGTGGCGGGAGAAGAGCAGGAAGGCCTCGGGGACGATGCAGGTCCGCATGTCGGCGATGAGCTCCAGGCCGATGGGGCAGCCGCACTGGACGCCTGAAGGCTTGTAGAGGCAGAGGTGGCTGCAGCCGCCGTTGTTCTCCGCACACGGGTTGGTACCTGAGCAGAAAAAAAGAAGTGGTCAGAGGAAGCTGGAACTGTGAAGTCATTATTTATTTTAGTAGAAGGAAAAACTGAAACTTAGAACGCTTCAAACCCTTTTTACTATTAAAAAAAAACATTACATTAAAAACGAGGACGAGCGACAGCTGCTAAAAGGAGTTCACGGTGGAGAATGTCATTAAAACATCAAAAGGTGCTGGTAGACGGCGTGTGGTCGTCGTCAGTGAAGCTGAAGGTTCATTATGTTGAAATAAGAACTGAACTCACACTGGAACCAAAAACAAAAACGGCAGCTCGTGTGGATTTCTCATTTCGTGACTTACCGAAACACTTGTGCACGTATGTGGCCTTCAGGCCCATGAGGTCGGGCAGCTGGTCGATGATGAACTCGCGCTCGGCGGTGCGTTTGTGGACGCGCTCGATGCTGCGGCGCTGCCAGTCCGTCCAGTAGATGTAGTCGCCGAGCAGCGTGAAGCCGAAGATGTGGGGGAGCTTGTCCTCGACCAGGATGCGACGCCCCGTCCCGTCCATGTCCATCACCTGAAGAGAAGGAAGGAGGTTTAGTTACAGAGCAAAGAGATTCACAGGAGAACAGAGAGGAATGCAATGAAACTTAAACTTACGCAACAAACTTAAAATGAACATGGCTGTTCTGGACTAAAGATTCTTGATCAATAGTCATTTTGACTAATCAATCAGTTAATTTCAAAGACAAATCTGTCAAATAGAATTTTTTCAAAATATAATTCACAATCATTCAGAAGAGCCTCTTTAAATCCAGAAGTTAAAATTAGATATGCTCAGTAATCTTCAGAATATAAATAAATTAGCACGAAAAATGCACAAAAATCCACTAATCTAACAGGTCAATTAATGTTCTAATATAAAATATATAATATAATAAAAGCCTATGAGGGTTCATGGAAGTGAGAGGTTTGTGTCCTGGACTGTTGAATACATCCGTCTGCTCTCAATCTATAAAGAAAATAATCAATAGCTTTGTATTTTTTTTTTACACTGTTGGTCGGACAAAGGGACTCTGTAGCCTTGAAATTTAGGATTCAGGAAATTACATAACGAGCAATTTTCACTATATTCTGACCAAAAGATTAGCGGATAATGAAAATAATCTCCAGCTGCAGCTCTGTGTCTTATTTTTTTTTGTGGTGGAATTCTTCCGATGAAGTTTAACAAGCTAAAGTTAGAAGACAACAGAGCTGCAAACAATCAGACTAAACCTATTAAAAGTTTGTTCTTTTCATTTTACCAATGAACTCCTGTTGTAACATTTTAAATACACTACTTAAAATAGGTTTGGGATATCATGAGGGACTCAGTGGATTTCATATATTTTTGGGGTAATAAATATTAAACTAATGAAAATTAATAACTTTTACTTCTTAATAAATACCAATATCCCTAACTTATTGGGTAGTAGTGTAGTGTGTTCTCAAACACCTTATTTGAGGTAATGTAGAAGCTGGAAGCCCCTCAGAGCAGAATATTTCCCATCATGCACGGCGGTGGGTGGGGGCTGGGCAGAGCCTCCACATTGTGTTTTTTTTTTTCGCTGTGGACACTGAGCGTGCTCAGAAAGGCTCAGGCGAGCTCAGGCGAGCTGGCAGCACATCGTAGCGCCGCTAATTAGAAGCAACAGCCGGAGCAAACAAACAACGGCAGCATATGGCCGCCACATTTCCTCTCCTCAACTTTGACATCTCACTTTGTAAAAACGTCAGAACCGAGCGATTCAGGCCCCGTCAGCAAAAACCTGGAGCTCGAAACAAAAAGGAAAAAACGCTAAACACAGGAAGAAAGGCGATAAAAGTGGGACGGTTTACGACTGAAGGAGACTACAAAGTGGGAGTGATGTGTGCAGGGAAGCAGCAGGGATCCGGTTTATTAACAACTCCTACATCTTCCATAATAATCCCAATGAGTCGCCTAATACACATTATAGTGTCTGGAACATGAACATATATATGAACACTTATAATTTTACTACTTCAGACTTGACCATAAAAAACATTTCCATAAATCATTTTCAGGATGTTAACTCACTAAATGGCTGTTTTTTTATTAGTAAAATCAATCGATGATAATAATAATAATAAAAACTCTTTAAATTAAAGCCAGTGGACACAAACATGTGTTGAGTGTTTGCTACCAAAGGGAGACCGATTATAATACCGGATGGTGCATTTTAAATTGTCTGCATCTGTTTCTCATGTTACTTTGTTCTGTGCTTCTCACTTCACAAAAGAATTAAGATAAAGTCAAATGAGTTTTCGCTGCTGTTTGAAAACAATTTCCTTTCCTGCTAAATTTTGTGACAGATAACCGATTCCTCTTCTGTTCTTGTCAAAAAGTTAAAAGGTTCAGGGAATATTTGAAGCATTTTCACGACATCTTTTTTTTTTGTTGGTGAGAAAAATAGCTTTATTTATTCATGAACTGGATCAATGTTCCTCACTTCCAGAGCGTATGTAGATTTAGTTTTGTTTGTTGGAGATCTCCTGGGAAACTATGGGATGCTGTTCATGTTAATGTGAGTTTGGTTTCTTGTTGATGACATGATATAAATAACAGAAATTATCCTCTTTAATACAGCTGCTGCTCTATGAATTCAGCCTGTTGGTCAAAGCAGCAAATCCTGATTCTGAAACTAAAGTGTAGAGTTTAAAACAATGCTACATGGCTAAAAAAGTGGGAAAAAATGAAGCTAATGTTTCCCTCACATTTGTGCATTTCACAAAATTCCCTCTAAAATTTCAATGCATTTGGATGGAACCTAGTTCCTGTTTATGCTGCCCTCTCGGCCAGGTCCATTTGAGTCTTTCACCTGGTTAACCCTCGACTGCATAGTGTTGTGTATGGCAACAATTACTTTTTCTTCATTTTCCTAAAAAGTCTATGTTTTTACAGTTAGGTGTAAAAAGGGGGCTTTTATTTTTGAAGGACATACAAATTATGAGGTCACATGACCAGGATATCCTGTTTACCATCCCTTTTACTCATGGACATGGAAAATTTAACCAAATAATGAGCTCATTATCTCGGGTAAGTAAACTCTTTATTTATTTTACATTTAATTTAATTTTGAGTTTTTGTTTTTCTTGTTTTCTTTCTAAAAAAGATGGCAACAATATGCAAATATGGAAAATTCTGAGTGTATTAAACTATGTAATGAAGTCTTTTTAGTCTATTTTAAATAATGAAAAACATTCAAAACATTTTCACCATGTCTGAGTAATATTTCATGCAATAGAGTGTTAAATAAAGGATATTGATTGATTGATTAAACAAGCATCATGGGAAGAATCTGCCCCTCCTCCTCCTCCCCTCTCATTATGTTGATATGAGGAATGTTACTGACAGACATTTATTATTGTGTTTATACGGAGACTTTGCTGTTATAAACACGGCCGTTGCTGCCGACCCCTTCACGCGAGCAGATGTGTTGAGATTATTTGTGAAACGTTCACTTCGAGCGATGCGAGGAATCTGCAGAGAGAAGCCTGTAATCTGCGCCGCGTCCTCCAACTGATCCACTCAGCGTGGAGCGACGCGATTCGCTGCTCCCCGAGCAGCCCCTGCATGGACGGCTGCCATCTTTCAAAACATCTCTCACACACACACACACACACACACACACGCACATACACACAGTATAAATATAAAATGAAGTTTCCATCCTCAGCGAAATGGCCTCAGCCAAAAGGTCTCCGCTGGTTTGGGAGTTGTGACCACAGTGCGGCGACGGTTTCAGATTCTGGGTCTATTCTAAACAGAGCCGACCGCAGCTGGAGTGCAGGCCGCAATCGGAACCAGATGTGGGATCTCGCCGCAAAAACCGGCTCTGTGAGGAACCTGAAGGAGGAGGAGGAGGAGCAGGAGGAGGGAGGCCGGCGAGGCCCTCGGCCCCCGAGCAACAGCAGAGTCTGGAGGAGGGGAGGGTGTGTGGTGTTTGTTTGGAACCGTCGTGGTGCTGACCCCTCGGTTGAATAAATCCATCCATCTAGTCTCCTCGACTAAGGATTTGTCAGAAATTTAGATTTAAAGAGGCTCTTCTACATTACTGCATGTGGAAAACCCTAATTTGACACAAGTTGCGTTTCCATTAGAGCTGGGTGGTATGACAGAAAATTGATATCACAGTATTTTTTTTCAGTCTGAAACTGATTCCGGGACCAATAACACCACCCACCTCGATCTTATCGGTCTTGGCGTCTCCCCAGTAGATTTTGCGTTCATCATAGTCCAGTGCGAGGCCGTTGGGCCAACCCAGCGACGTGTTGACCATCACCACCCGCTCCATCCCGTCCAGGTCGGCTCGCTCGATCTTCGGCACCTCGCCCCAGTCGGTCCAGTACATGTAGCTGAGAAGAAGAGAAGAAGATACTCATCAACATGACAGCTGCCTCATCTTCTGTTGAAGCTATTTAGAAATGGGTAAAATGTCCAAAAGGATTATAATAATACACATTTTATCATTATAAACTCAGTTAAATGTCATCAACTAAAAGTTGTGATCATGATGTGTTTTTTTATGCAGCTGTACAAACTTTTACTGGAGAAAAATCCGAAAATTGGTGATTCTCCAATAACTATGCTTCTGCTGACCCTGAACACATCATCTCTGTAAATATCAGCTTCTGCTTGACTTGACATTGTGTTTGAAGACTCTGTTCTGGTTCCACAGAGTAATGATGTACATGTGCTTATTATTTTCTCGAATTATCATCTATGATCTAAAACATGTCACAGAATAATGACAAATGCCATTTCAGCTTTTAAAAGTCTCTTTTCCCTCACCCGGCCACCGGATCCAGGACGATGGCCCTGGGCTCGTCCAGGTCTTCGGAGATCAGGATCTTGCGCATGGTCCCGTTTAGCCGGGTCACCTCGATGCGGTCGGTGCCGGTGTCGGTCCAGTACAGGTTCCTGGCGATCCAGTCCACCGCGATGCCGTCGGGGTGGTTGACCTGGGACGTGACCACGAACTGGGCGTCGCTGCCGTCGGGGAGCGAGCGGCGGATGGCCTTCACGTCGTCGTCCGTCCAGTAGATGTAACCCTCCACCGGGTCGTAGTCGATGGCGATAGCGTGCCGGATGTCGTCCACCTGCAGGATGATGTCGGTGAAATCCGGAGTGTCCAGGGAGATGCGGCGCAGGTCCGTCCGCCGAGCCAGCAGCAGCATCTGAGTGGCACCTAAAGACCAAGAGGAAGTAAAGCTCCTTAAAGGGCCAGTTCACCCAAATCAGACATATTTATTCTACTTTAACCCATTTAAGCCTAAGAGCCGCTAAGTCTATGACTCTAATTTTATACTTAATTCATTTAAGCCCAGATTTTTTTTAAAAAGATTTAATGCATTTAGTTGAGTCACTAACAATCATGTTATGTATCTATTTTTTCTCCATGTTGTACCATTTTCTTTGCAGAAAATAACATTTTAATGGTTGTTATAGTGGCAGTTTACACAAATATTCCCATAAACAAAAACCTTTTATCCCATTTATCCCATGTACAAAATTCTTGTTTTGGGCGATTATTCTAGATTGAATGATTAAATAGATATAGACAAGTCAGGGTTGAAAATCATAATAACCTAAATAAAGTGACCTCTTTCTGACTTAAATTATTTGTCTAATTTGTCTACTATTGTAATATTAAAAAAACTATATTAAAAAATGATATTAAAAGTAGAGCTGGCCTGTATGAACAATTGTAGAGTGTCAGTATTTTATGGTATAATTTTTTTCATGCATGGTTAGGTCTTAACCCCATTTTCTGATAATTTAGAGAATTACTGCAGTAAATTGGCTAAATAGGAGGTCGCCTTAGCCAATGCGGCTTTGATTGACGTCTGACTTTCGTTTTGTGTTACCGTGACAACGAATGTTACCTGCAAATAAGGAAATTGAGGATATTCCAGGACATGTTTGTGATGGTGAAGCAAATTTGATCGTGTTGCCTCCTGCTGCATTTACATTTACATATTGTGGTTGTTTGATCAGCATCAGATTTGTTTTTTCCCACATTACTGACACAGTTCCTCTTTTTGGTAGAAGTTCCTCTTTGTCTGTGGTATTTTCTCCACCCACAAGAAAAAAACAGTTTTTGGTATAAAACGCCATACGGCACAGCCCTGATTAAAAGATGTAGCTTTTAAAAAATAATACATCCACAAAGTGTTTAAAAGGGCACAGAATAAAAGGTGCACCTTTTCCAGAAAAGAATTACTTGTAGTGTGAATTACATATAATCATTTCTTAGTTTCCACTTAACTGTAACTTCTTGTTTTTAATTTTAACTTTAGATTTTTCCCCTCCCCACAGTGACTTTCTCTCTGCATCCTACTTAACTCAAAGCATCAATATTTGATGGATCATGGTGCCACAGAGAAGAGAAATGAAGTGAAAGGAGCCTCCACTCTGCCTGAAACTGGTTAAAAGTCATTTATTTACCATCTTAATGAGTAAGATGAAGGTAAACATGACACAGCAAATATCCTATGTGGTAACAATCATTGTGTGGTGTTTTCTGCTCATTCTACATATTCTACCTTTAATATTCAAACCATTTTGTTAGAAAATGAGTCATAATTTACCTGACGCTTGTGGGACTGCTTATAAAGAATAAATTATCACCCGATTTATGGAATGACTGAATACGTGTCCGTCTGAACGCTGATAACGCGGCAGTAAAGCGGTTAAAGCCGGCAGTGAAAGGAGTCATTGTCTGCAGGGGGAGCATGTGATCCTGTCCTTCACAAAAGCCTCCGAACGCTGTGCAGGCGAAGGGGTACCGGACCAAAAATAAATAAATAAACAGAGGCGGGCGGGAAGCTGCCATTCAAAACCAGACAGCCCAGTGATGGAGGGGGTTGCTATGGCAACTGCAGGTTATCCCCCATATCGCCCCTATTACTTTTGGTTTAGAGGTTTTATTACTGATCTTAACATTTATTTACTGTATTTTGAGTTTTTATCTTTCTCCTTTAGTGTTTCCACACTATAAATTCAGATTCCTGGTACATTTCCTCAGTTCCTGTTTTATTGAGTGCTTAATTAACTATAAAGTCATCTACTGTGTGTGTGTGTGTGTGATACATTTGTGTAATGGAGGTTATTATTTTATTCATTTCTATTGTGTGAAGCACGTTGTGTTAGACCTAATTTTGAATAATAAGCCCCGTACAAATAAAGCCTGATTGATTGATGTTGTTGATGATGATGTTGTTGATGATGTTGAGAAAAAGTGAAAAGAAAACCTCATTTTGTTTTAATTTGAGGAAAAAAAAAATCTGAGGTTTGGTGTAAAGTTTGTGTTGCTGCAGGAAAACAAAGCTGCTGCACACTAATGCTTCCAATCTGCTGTTTGGGCAGATTTCTTGTAAACCGTTGCACAAGAGAACATTTATCTTTTTTTTTTTCCTCTCTTTCTGAGAATAATAGATAATCTGCTTCTAAACTTCTCTGTCTTTTGCTGACGCAGTTGGGGAAATATTTGGATGCTTTTTTCTTTCCACTTGACTGAATCTGTGAAGCTGAACTGCAGATAACTAACAGTTTCCTCATTGCTCCACTGATTTCATGACGTTCAGGATAATTCTCCTCTTTCTCTTAGAACAATGGTTCCCAACCTGTGGCTGGTGGGCCGGCAAGTTTTTTCTGAAAAAATGTCATTATTATAATTATTAAACTATGTTCTGTGGAGCTGTACATGTCTTTATCTACATTATGGATTAAATCTGTCAGTAGATTACGAAATTTAAAAGTCATTGAATTTCTAGCACAGAATTGTTTTTGCATTGAAATGATATTTCTGAATTTTTAGCATCTGATTTGTGATTTTGCTGCAAATTAAACTGATTTGACTTTTAAATTTCAAAAGCTGGAATATGGAAATAAATCGTACCAGAACGATTACGTACCAAAATTCATTTATTATTTTCTCATTAGAATACTAGTTTTAGTCCAGATTTCATTCAGGAGTTTTAGTTAACATTGTTTTCTAATAATTTAGAGGCTCCAGCTGTGGCCATTTTTGTTGTCTCCAGTTACCATGGTTACGGATTAGTGTCAAAGGCAGATGTTTTCCTGTCTGTGTTTAAGTTTGAGAGTTTTTGATATTTATTTAGTGGACATTTATAGGAAGATATGAATAATTCTGGCTCTTTAGTGACTTTGTGACAGGTGTAACGTTGATGATGATGATGATGATGAAGGCCTCACCCTCTCTGCAGGTCTTGCCGTCCTCCAGCAGCTGGACTCCGGTGGGACAGGCACACTGATACGAGGGTTTCATTGGAGAGATGAGACAGAGGTGAGAGCAGCCTCCGTTCTTCACAGAACACGGACTACTCACTGTGGGAGAAACAACACACGCATGTGATTTTACAGCTGTTTGTTGTGACAGCTGCAATATTTACTTCATTAGGTCATTGTCATAAAACTAAGGAGGAATAAAAATGCACAAACTCTCCGATTTCAGCAGAAATGCGGAAAATTCATCTGTGGCCGTGTATTAAATCTCTTTGAATTGTAGAGATGATTACCATAAGGGTTTTAATCAAGACTTTTATTGATCCTTTTCTATCATATCTATTTCAAATTGCTGGAAAAAACTCATTTTTCATCCAAACATCTGGAGTCATTCAAGTTTCTCTCCAGAACTTAAATCTTTCCTATTAACATTACATTTATATACATCATGAGCTTTGTAAACACACGAAATGAAATGAAATGACATAAAATAATATTAAATACTGATAACCATAGGTGGAAATCCCTGCAGGGACACAGCAGATGTGATGCTCGGCCCTTTCACAAAGTTGTCCACCCAAAAAAATCAGTGCAAATCCAAATAAATAATGTTAAAAATTAAAGAAATGTTAAATAAATGCACAACACAAGTGCTGCGAAATGTAAAACAATGCGTTTCTTAATTGTTGAAAAATTATGAACCCCCGCATTCCTCAAAGTGGTTTGGTCCAGATGCTACCTGGAAGAAACTAATCAAACTAATATGTAGAAGCCAGTAAGTCATTTATTACACTATTTATTCAAAATTTGAACAAAATCTGCTTCTTTTTTAACAGCCTGCTGGGTAAGATCCAAATAAATTATCATTATTAACGAGCTCAAATGATGTAAGTTATGGTTGCACCAATGAAGGTTTCTCATAGTTTTGATATGGAATATGGAACATTGCTATAGCTACTATTACTACTTTTATTAACATTATTTAAAACATTTTAACATACTGAAGGCTCAAAATTGCAAAGGAATGAAGAAGACAGGTCCAGATTATTATAGTAATTTAGTAGTTTAGGATTTTTATTCCCCTCCAGAAATTTACAGTTAATTGTCTCCTCTTATCAATGAAATGGGATTTTCGCCCCTGTTGATTGTTGGTTCTTGTTCTTGAACATCTGTAGTAAAAGCTAAAATCAACGAGTCTGAAGCTGCAGCTGCGAGGAGGCGTCACACTCACGCGGCGGCTGCCTCTTGGGGCTGAAGACGTGGATGTCCATCGGGGAGAAGATGTCCGAGTGGACGACCCGCTGCTCGGCCCCGGTCTGCTTCCTGCAGGAGTGGATGGAGTGGGTGTTCCAGTCGGTCCAGAACAGCGTGTCCTCGTAAAGGGTCAGGGCGAAGGGGTGCGGCAGCTCTCCTTTAACCACCACCTCCCTGTTAGCAGCGGACAGATGCCAACACGTTACACTGGGATTCAACAAGGACGCGATGCTTTCTGCCTGACACATGCTTATCTGGGGATAATTAATCATATCATCACATTACAGGGTTGCTGCACACTTGGTGAAATCAGATGCCTCCACTTTCCAGCAAACAAAGAAAATGTTTTTACAACTTATTTACATTTAAATTAATTATTATCTTTATTTTCATGGTAAACTAAACCGGGTCAAAAGCTAGTAATTGGGGTCATTTCAGTTTAAGGCACAGAATACGCCTTCTAGGAGGGTTAGAAGAGTGTAAATGTAAGGGACAATGTCAAAAATACCATTTATTGTAGCTCGAAAAACTTGGTATCAGATAGTTTAACTGTCTTAAAAAAGGTTTTTAACTAGTTTTATATTCTAGGTGGATTAAATATTTAAAATTTATCATTCTTTTTCTGTTACACCAAAAAAAAAGCAATATGGTTCCCAATGAAAGTAAAATCAAGAAGCTATCGTGCAAATTAATCACATTTTTATCTGTTCTAAATGTAGCTTAAAAGGGATATTTTCATGTTCTTAACACTCGTAACATGTGAGTGGACAAATATGCTTTAAGAAAATGTCTGATTATGATATTGGAACAATGAGAAATAGTCTCAATAATAACATCAAACTAGTTCTTTTTCTATTAAGGTTCATTATTGAGTGTTTACTAATTAAAAAATCATAGTAAATAATCATCATTAGTTAATAATAAAGATAAAGCAAGTGTCATACCCAAAACGACACCTCTGCACTAGAGGGGTTTTAATTTGAAAATACAGGAAGTGGCTAATATGTGAATTGATCAGCTCCTTATGACTCTCTGAACGGGTCAAATGCTGTCAATGCTGTACAGTGAGTCGGGTCGTTGTGCAGCTCGTTAAGCTCCTCTAATCAGCATTATCTGGTACCTGGAGGAGCCGTCCAGGTTGCAGCGGTGGATGAAGTTGTGCTTGGCGTCGGCCCAGTACAGCTTCTGCTGGCTGTAGTCCAGCGTCAGCCCGTTGGGCCAGTAGATCTGTTTGTCGATGATCATGGAGCGGTTCGTCCCGTCCATCCCCGCCCGCTCGATCTTCGGGACCTCGCCCCAGTCGGTCCAGTACATGTACCTGAAAACACAAGAGACAATGAGAGGAGCTGGAAACTCACTAAAATAAAGAAACACCTTCATTTATAACACTGGTGAGAGAAAGAGAGAGTATAAAATATAAATAAACTAATTACACAGGAAAAAATGTTAAAAAAAAAAAACATGGGATGATGGAAGGAGTCAGGAGTCAAGTGGAGGATGCAGAGTTGATGCTGCTGCTGTTGCCAGGCAACCAGCAAGAAAGGCAACGCAGGTCTCTGCTGATTCATCAGTCAAGTAGCAGAAAAAAAACTGTTTCTCTATTTTATTTTTAAAGTTTCTAGCGTTTGTTGGACTATTGGGGTGTTTGTTGGAGGGTAGGGTGTTTGTCGCGCTGTGGGGGTGTTTGTTGGGATGTTTGTCGGGGGGCGGGGGTGTTTGTAGGGGTTGTGGGGATGTTTGTCGGGGGGCGGGGGTCACCCCTGTGCAGCTAATTCTCCTCTTTGTTTGCCCTAATTACCATCACAGCTGGACGGCCCCTCTCCTCCATCCTCCCTTCCCTCCCCCGACACATCAGCCACAGGCTGATTGACGGGCTGCTTACTCAGCCTGGGAACATTGGTGGCATCACAAAATACTCTGATATATCTGTATCATATGCAATATTTTTAACTTTTAACAGAAAAAAACTTTTCTTTTATACAGTGTTGCACAACCATCTCATCAGAATTTATTAGAAGGACTATATAAGTAAGACACACAAAGAGCGGATCACTGGAAATGGGTGAACACCAGGTGTGAACAGGGCCAGAGGCAGGAGGACTAAACACAGCCGGACAACAGGAGAGAGCTGGGGGAGCTAAAGAGAGAGAAGGGGGAGGTCGCTGCTCTTTAATGAGACCAATTACACGGCTTTTAAAACTCTGATGTAATGACGGAGCTTCTCCCTCGGAGCTGCCGTCCACTCTCCGTTGGGTAACAGGGCCTCTTTGTTGTGATGAAACTGACTTCTAACCACGCACATAACACACAAAAACGGCTGAAAAATCACTGTAACAACAGGTTTCTGCTGCGCTATGGACCCATGCAGAGTCCTGGCTATAAAATGGCAGAAAACTGTGAAAAATGTCTGTTAGAATATCTTTTTCTCCCCATCAATAGATCATCAACTGGTTCTCTAAAGGAAATTTGTAAGAAAAACATGGAAGTGCTCAAGGAATTTATTCAGTTTTGTCTATAAAAGGGCAGAAAATTGTGAAAAATGTACATTAGAATGGCTTTTCTGTCAATTAATTGACATATTAGTTACACTCAATAGATCCTTTAATCCTTCAGTAACAGGATTTATTACATTTTCTTTTCAATTTCCTCTATTTAATAAGATGAAAACTCATTAAGATTTTGAGAAGCTTGACCCGGCAGTGGACAAACGACTCTACATAGACATATACGAATATAAAAATCACAATTTATAAATTATTTCTATAACAAGTAGGGATAGATTCTTTGAAACTGATCTGAATTCCTCCAAGCTAATGAATGCAATGATTTTAATTCCTTCTGGAGGTTATTTCAACAAAAGAATTACGCTTTTAGTTTGGACACTTTCACGAAACTCAACACTCAAACATCACAACTCAAATCTTATCACCCAATCAGATGTAGTGAGATCAGGAGTCGAGTATCGCTTGAAATCTATCGATTCCGGTTGTGACTTTCAGTTTCATTATGTGTAAAATGGGTCAAATGTAATTCTTGTAAGCATCGACAGAACATTAATAAAGTGAAATTGTGCAATAAAAACCAACGATCCACAGGCAATTGCACTGAAACAAATCCTAAACGCTATAAGGCCGGCTAGAACAGTCCATTAAAATAATTGCTGGTTGTTTTGGATCATTTTGCTGCTCTGGCGACTGACAAACGCTTTTTGTCCTTTATTTTACTGGTGGAGGTCACGGCCACAGACGGAGCTGCTGGGCCTCTCCACTTAATCCCATTCAATCCAAGACAATATGCTGCACTGACAGCTCAGCCAGGAGCAGGAGAAGCCAACGGCCTCGGAAACGCAGCAGTTTTAGAGTTTCACCGCTGACAAAGTGACCTGCAGCCGTGCAGTAAATATGACGGACGGCTGCTGCAGGTGTGAGTAGACAACTCCCGACACATTCAGGTGACTTTTCAGTCTCCGGTCTGAACAAAGCTGCAGAGAGAGGCCCCGGCGGAGAAATGCCGTGCACACAACACATCCACCACCCCCCCCTCCACCCCTTCTTCACCACAAGAGCTGCATTGTGTTTGCTACCTGATGCATTAATCATCCCAGTTGAACCGAGTCCAGCTCTGCGTTCCAGCGTGGAGGAGCTCCCTCTCCTCACAGAGCCGCTGGATATGAGCAGGAACAAACCCCACAGTGACCCACTTCTGTTCTCACAACAAAGCAACAAGTGCAATATTAAAACCGCTTTTAAAACACGTCGGCTACAAGGGGAATCATTTCAGATCGAAAACAGAGATTGTCAAAGCTGTGATTTTTTTTTTTTGCCATTTTCCAGTTATTTTACACATGTATGCCGCCTCCCTGATATTTACTACTTTAAGATAAAACACTTATCTTTTATATACTGAAAAAATAAAGTGTACTGTAGCATAATCTTGGATTTCACTGACCTTTTTCCCCAGTAACCATACAAGAATTTATACATAATTGTCATGTATTCTGATAATGATTCCAGTTGTTTAGCTATAGTTATATTTATGTTTTTTCAAGCTTTTTTGTTATTTTATTCTACAACTTAACTTCCCATAGAAGGTTTCTGGGAATTAACCAGAAATCTTTCACCCCTTAAGCCTATGTAGAGCATGTTTCTTGTTAATAAATAGGATGATATTTGAAATTAATTCTTAAATTTAGTTTTCATTCTTGTATTAGAGGCATTTATTGTTTTAATGGTATGATGCAAGTCTCTGTGATGATTGCAAACGTGCACTGAAACTTCAATTGAAGAGAATAATTAATGAAAGAAATATCTGCCAGAGAAAAAAAAAAAAAAAAAAATCACAATTCAATTTGCACAGCAGGTAAAACAGGTTGTTTATCTGCTGTTTGCTGATCAGATGAAAACACAGTTTTTCTTTCTGTTTCTGAACACGTGGCTCCAAATATCTTCACATTTTGTTAAATTATTATATAAGTATATCTGCATGTGGATAGCGAAGCTCCACCAACTCAATGAACACATTTCATTTCCTGTAGTTCTTGATAATAAAAGCCTCCTGTCAATTTGTCCATGGAAAGTTTTTTTCAACAGGAAACAGCAGCAGGATATCATCCATTCATCATCAGTAACTAAACGTTGCTCCAGTACGGCTGAGGTGGTAAAACAATGCAAACAGGAGAGAAACCGGTGCAACCGATGAAAGAGTTGAATGTATTAATTATTGATCTGTTTCCAAACAGGTAGAAGCCTCTGTTGGGCTTAATAAAGATGTTGATTTGCTTTTCTTTTTTGACATGTTATGTTCCAATGTTGGTCAGACAGAAAATCATTTTTAAATCTCTGGGATTTTAGATCAATAGTTGTTCTTCTGTCTACTCTAAGAGAAGTTTAAGCCAACTTTTGAAAAAGAAAATGTGAATCCATGTCTCTTCAGCTTATTAATGCTAAAAAAAATATCAAGTAAGCATAAAAACTTCTCAAAAAAGAATTTGAGAAGGTTTTCAATGTTTAATACAGCAGACGAGCAGACACGTAGTTTCACATTCACGTCTCATCATCATCAGCTGATAAACCGTCTTGTTTGAATAAACTCGACCACAATCGTCTCGGGACAAAACCGATGGTCAGCGTGAACAAGAAAGTGGAAAGTTGTGTTTACGCAGAAGAGAAGATTAAAACGTGTACTTCCAGTTAACAACATACACTCCTACACACACACACACACCTATTGCTGTTGTTTAGCCAAATACCACAAACCAAAGAGCTCTTCTCCTCCGTTTGTGTAGCAGTCATGCTAATGACACACACACGCATGCGCGGTGACTGATTAAATCAGAAGCTGATGTAGTTATTTGTACAGAATTGTAATTACAGTTTGACAGCAGATCCTGTACACTGCAACTTATTTTACACCTGAAAACCACAGAACAAAGATTCTATTGGTCAAGTTTCCAACTCATATTTGAACCAAATCTACAGAAAAGAACGTGTAGTTTGTTTCTTTTTGTCCTGTTATGTGAATATTAGCAGATAAACTATAGTTTTACATTCACAGATATGTTTTCAGCTTAATGTATTGGTTTTAAAATGTGTTTAAGATGTTATGTTAGGAACCTGCTGCAAAACTGGTGCTAATCGTCTGTTTTATGTTGATTCTCCTTAAATAAGCTTCAAGTTTCATGCTTCATCATCACCAACTCCGTTTACACCTCAGACAACAGGAAACACATTTACACTTTTTGTTTGTGCCATTGAACCAGTGGATGAAACACTTGTTGTCCGTCAGTGTTGTGTTGTTTCATGCAAACTCTTCTCACAAAGCATTATGGGAAACAAATATGGCCGTTAATGTCAATACTAGTGGAAATATGGACAAAAACAGTCAATATCACCCACAGAATATCCCAGCACTATCACTTAACAAAAGAGAATCTGTCTCAAGTCATTTATTCATGAGTTATTGTTGCCTAACAAATTTTCTGTGGGAAATGCTGAAAGTTCTTCAAAGTTAAACGAACTGTGGGGATATTTTTATCGTGATTTCCGAGAGTTAAAGATCGGTTGGTTGGTGCTAACACCAATCAGAATTCTCCCTCCTGATATCATGATTCACTGGAAACATCGTCAGCTGCCAGTTAGAGAAACGTCGCCCAACCCTATTCAGAATGCTTCAGGATAACAAAAATCAACAAACTGATCAAGTAATGGACTATGAGGGGCCACAGCCATAGTGAGTTTATCTCATCCGTCAAACAGTAAAGTTTCACAGCAGATCCACTCGTTCCGGCTCTCAGGACCGACGTGGGTCCTGGTGTGTCAGCGAACGCTCGGTGTGACTTTAATCTCTGATCCTGTGTTGGATCAAACACCGAGGAGGGAAGAGTTTCCCTGAATAGAAACACGGGAGAGAAAGAAAGACACGGGGAGAGCGACGGCACCGAATTTAAATAAAACTAATGAATACATTACAGGAGTCTTTTATCTGAGTCCTAATGGATTTACATCCTAATGCAAACGCCTCTGTGGAGCCTGACTGCAAACATGGAGAGGAGGAGGAGACCTGCAGCTGAAGGACAGGAAGAGAGGAGGGACACCTTCTTCACATCACTACTTAACATCTATTAAAGGCAGAAGTTCTCGCCGCTCCATAAATTAGGTCCCACGTTACACAGAGAAACGCGCACAGCTGCAGAAACTGCAGCCGTCAATAGAGTTGTGATGTCACAACTACATGGTCACCTCCCATTCAAAATCAGCCAGGGAGAGGCTCATTAATACTAATGAGACAGACACAAACGACCTGTTCTTTCTGGAGCTGCAGAGAGAAGCTGGAGAGGAGGTGAAAACTATCTCTCAATTCAATTTAGCTTTATTGGCACTAATGTTATTACAACGACAACACTGCTTAAGCGTCAGGAATCAATAAAACTAAATCAATGTTTCATAAATTAGGACGAGAAAAGAGTAACTCAGGATTTTTTTATTATTAGTTAAGATCAGCTGAAGATCTGAACTCAACTGTCCTGATGATGGAAGACGACATCATCATCATCACTTACGGTTTTATCCTTTCTATTTATAACACACCTGTAGAGGCCGGATCAACATGCTGATCAGACTGTGTTATAGTGTTGTGGTTGTGTGATTGTGTTCTTATAGATTGTATCTGCGTGTTTTTTGTCTCTGTGTGTGCGTGTCTCTCACACTCTCTCTCTCTCTGTCTGTGTGTGTGTGTCTCTCTCTGTCGATCTCGAGCTGATACAAGACATTCCTGAGCTGCCGACAGTGAGCGGCTCGCTGCTCTCCGTCCTCACAACACTGCTGCTGTTGTTGGGAGGGCAGCAGCATTAGCAGTAGCGTTAGCAGCAGCAGCAGCAGCAACTCAGCCGCCCTGCAACCCAATCTGATCTGATCCAGGACAAGCTGCAGACAAAGCAGCAGAAACACCACCTTCCCCTCCCCCTCCTGGTGTTGTTCATTCGAAGCCTTAAAGGTGCGTTCAGGGTGCAGCGTCAAGTCAAGTCTGCTGCTCTGTAGCTCAGAGCTCTTTCGTGGTCAAACGTGAACACGAACAGCAGCTGAACTCTGCAGCTCTCTGGTCACATGACGACACGGCGGTCGGATCAAACTTTCGAGGAACTAGACCAGTATCGTTTCCTCCTTGTTGTACTGAAGAATCACAGTTTCCTGTTTCTGAATAATGATTGTTACAAAACAGATGTGCCATGATTTGACCTTGTTCCCTTTTTTGGGGGGTTTTGACCTTTTAAACGTTTTGCTTTTACTGTAAAAATATTTCACTTTTTAAAATCACAGTTTCTTGATGCAAGAAAAAGCAGAACAGAAAAAGCAGAACAGAAAAAGCAGAACAAGAACACATGCCCTAAGGGACACTCCACAGAAAAAGCCCCTGCAAGTATTCTAAAAATCTGTTTAGGTCAATTTCAGTCAAAAATGATTATTAAATAACATGTTAATCCTGCTCTAAACCATCACCACCTCTGATCTAAACACAGCTTTATTAACCTGCCTTAGCTCCTGTAATGTAGTAGTAGTAGTATTGATATTTACTGTGGATATCTAAACAGCTCTGATCCAAACATTCAAACACAAATGAACATTATTGCATTATTGGAGTTCTTTTACTTATCAGAATCCTAAGTTAAATTCTTCTTAAATGCACATCAATCTCAAATTGTGTCACTCAGTTAGCAGACTTCAAACCTTCTTTTGAGGACAGATGTTCTATTTTCCAGACTATCTGTCGGGCTGTGAACACAGCATCACTTCACAAGCCTCTTTTATATTTATACAGCATTCTGTGAAAAATCTCCAAAGGTAGATGGCCGTACTGGCCTTCAGGGATGCCGTGTGTGCAATGATTCTTTTCAGTTTATCCTTAAATTATCCTTTTTCATACACACATGAATTACAACAAACAAACACTTGCCAACATCGCCAGTTCATGAAACACTGCAACCACAATAATGCTGGAACTAAATAGACGGAAATATGTTGACGCAAAATCTGCGTGTCGATGCATCGTCAGCTCAAAATAAAGATGCTGATAGTTTCAATGTTATTGGAATATCTTTAATTAAAAGGAAGGGATTCTGGCAGTGGTTATGGTTAACTCTGAAAGACTAAAACAGCATTTCATTCATTTTCTGTGTAGTTTCAGTTATGTAAATCAACATGAATAAAGTGCCATTAGTCAATTAATCGTGAGATAATCAATGATTGAACTGAAAAAATTAATCATTGAAAAAATTGTTGTTTATCTGAGTCTTATACCACAAACTGAGCTGAGGCTTCTCAGTGTGTCTACATGTTGGTTTACCATCCAAATGTATAGAAATTTTAAAGTAGATTTCGTAAAATGAGCAAAAAGAAAATGTGAATTGATGCCCGTTTCCATTTTATATCATTTTTTTTAAACTACAGCGTAGTGTAACGTCACATCCAGGTCAGTCATGATTTATTCACAAAAACCTGTTTCCATAACCGAAAGGCACATTTTCCTTTTATAAATACACCTCACAAGTGTAAATACTTTTAAGCTAATTTTCTGCCTTTCCCTCTCTCGTTTCTGGTGTTTCCATCCAAGTATTTATTTACACTTTTTGAAAATGTGAATAGAAAAAGGTGGATGGAAACGCAAGTCTGAACCTAAATTATTGTCCAGGACATTTTCAGCAGCTACAGAGACAAATTATCATGTCATAATCTAATACATTCCCCTTTAATGTGTGCCTTAATATTCTATATATTATTCTATTGTATGTAAGCTGCAGATCCAGGATACGAACAATAAAGACTCTTCAATAAAGACAAATTGGCTGATGATAGCTTCAATGCTAATTTAGCCACGTTAAATCATTCATTTATGGCAACAACAGTGGAAATAAACAATGCCAGTGGTTGAAATGAAAATGTAACAAGGTAGTTTAAGTCTCCACTGCCATAATTTTCCAGGTTAATTTAATAATTTCAAGGACATTTGACCTTTTTTTCCAGGTTTTCCAGTATGTGTAGGAACCCTGCCAACTTCACGTGCATTTTTTAACCTCATCGTAAAGAGAAACTGGACTCGGACACTCACCCCCGTGCTGGATCCAGAGCGATGGCTCTCGGCTGGTCCAGCTCCTGCCAGAACAGAACTTTCCTCAAAGACCCGTCCAGCTCGGCCACCTCGATCCGATTGGTCTCAGAGTCCGTCCAGTAAAGTTTACTCCCTAGCCAATCGCAGGCCAGCCCGTCGGGCGAGGCCAGACCCGGCACCACGGTCTGGATGTCGCTGGCTCCCGACTGGTTGAGGACGGTGCGTTTGATGGCCTCCTCGCTCACGTCGCTCCAGTAGATGAGGCCCTGGGAGTAGACGTAGTCCACCGCGGCCGCGTCTTCCAGCCCGCCCACCACCACCGTGGCGTTGGCCTTCTCGTGGGCCGCGTCCACCAGCCGCAGATCCCGCCGGTTCGCATACAGCAGCAGCGGGACGCCTGTAGACAGGCACAAAAAACAGCGTAAAACTTCACATATAAATGAATAAATGACTCTGTACATAATTGAATATGTCAGTAAATGCCCATACCTATTTAATTAATTTACTTGTGTATTATTTTCCAATTTATTTGATTTGTTTGTCTAAATAAGAACATGCCAAAGTGCCAAAGTACCAAAGTAGCTGTGCAGTTCTTTATAGCTGACAAAGAGTGATTGATTTTAAATAAATAAATTATTCTCCTTTATTTAAGGACCCCACTTTGAGAACCACTGCTTTAAACATCTTCCACCATGACCTTAAAATCAAGATTATAGATGTGTTAGACAGTGACAAGAAATCAATCCTGATATTTGATTAAAAATGTGGTAGTGGTAATTAAAAAAGACTTTTTCTTTTATGAAAATCAGTCATTTAAAGGTTGGATTTCTGAAAATTAGTATTTATAGATTTTTTTAAATTATAGGCACAAGAGTTGAAAGCTTTGTTTGTTTAAATAAACTCACTGCAATCCATTATTCTGTCATTAAGAATTCAATATGAATTTATCTTGTTCGTTTTCGTTTCTGAGAATCATACTGATTAATCTACAGATTATTACTCCATCATTACCAAAAAAATGAGTTTATACCAATAATAATTATATTAAAAATATGTCTGATCGTCTGAGTCCTTCTAATATTCCATCAGCAGCAAATCCTCATGTTTGAGAAGCAGGAATTCAATGGTTGATTGATTATTGTCAGTGATTGATTTGTGACTGACTGCTGCTTCCTCCCTGCCGGCTCCTGGCTCTCGTCCTAACCCACAACCCGACACATGCAGCGCTGCACGCCATCGGATCAGCGGCGAGGTCACGGCGCTCCGGCTGCTGCCGTGTTTTCACTGCGCTCACGGGGAACTTCCTTCTCCAAATATTTATGACATCACAACATCAAATCCTGCCTCAGGCTGCTGAAAACCCCAAACTGTGCCAGGATACACACATTGCTGTTAGATTATACACCTGATACTACAGTATACTGTGATATTATCACTTTATTACTAAGTACTAGTACCAGGATACACACATTACTGTTAAATTATACACCTTATACTACACTATACTGCTATATTAACACTTTATTACTAGTACTAGTACCAGGATACACACATTACTATTAGATAATACACCTTATACTACATTATACTGTGATATTATCAATGTATTAATAAGTACTAGTATTACTATATTACTGTTAAATTATACACCTTATACTTCACTATAATCCTCATTCTAATCAGTCTGTAATAATAATAATAATAATAAACTAACAGTTATTGTGATAATGAATAATTCTGCAGGTTTATTCTCTGTATGATTCAGAGTTTTGTCTTTAAAAACGTCAGAAAATATCTGTTAATCCTCAAATGTGTCGTTTTCTCCACAGCTCAAAGACGTTCGGTTTATTGTCCCAAGACAAATAATTCACACCTAAAAAACTAAAGTTCCAAATATACGAATCAAGCAGACATTTTAATGATTAAAGCATTAAAGCAACAGATTTTCTGCTGACAATCGGACAGATATTAAATATCCTCACACATTAGAAGCAGCATACAACAGTCGCAAAGTAGTTCTCTGACCATCAATTTAATGTTTGATTCAATTAAAACACTCAGGAGAAATGACAGAGGAGAGTTTCTAGGAGCTTGGTAAAAATCCAATGTTAAGGAGCCTACAAGGATGATTTGTGACATTACGAATAGCTTGGAAGCCAAATCTGGTCCAATATTCAACTTGCACTTTTCACCTTGTTAAAATAACGGCCCACGTCATTTTTTGAGTTTTTGGTAAAATCACCTTAATGCTTAGTTAAAAGGGTCAGACTCTTTATGTCCGATAGGACAATGGACATTTTATTTTTGGCCTAAACAAAGTTTTTTGCCCAAATCAGGATAAAATTACTTGACTATTGACAATTTAACAAGCTTTCGTAATGACGGCTGATCCAAAAAGCAATAGGCTATAATGTTTTACAGTAATCTGGTGTAAATTTCACAGGTTAGACTATAATGACGCAGCCAAATATAAAGAAATAAAGGAAGTTCCAGGATCTTCAGTCCATTAAACATGTGTCATCACTTCATTGAGAATTTGCCACATCTCAGGTTTAAAAAAAGTCGTTGAAACTGGACGTTGGAGATGAGTTACGTTAAAAAAACAGTGATGAAAACCGGACGTGACATTAGTTTAATTTAACTCCACTATGGAATCAAGGGACAACTTAAACCAGGTTTAAAGTTGACTTAAGTTCACTAGAATGTTCAGAAATTGGGCTAAATGTTACAAAGGTGATGCACAACTTTTATGTATGTCCACAATCAATCGATTGAAATGATTAATGCATATAATATTCTCTGCAATCTGATAAAGTTTTTTGTGTTTTCCGAAAGAAAACCCTGTAAAAATGACTTAGACCATTATTTTAACAGGGTGACGATGGAAACCTGAATCCTCCAGAACACAAACACAGAGACTTTACAGAGGAGGAGACACATCCAGTCCAAAAAAGTTAAACTTGGAATATATTTACATAATCACCACTTGTGGCTCTTTGAACCAGGCAGGAGGAGACGTCACTTCATGGATTGTTCATGTCTAATGAGAACTTTACCCTTAGAGAGAAATCTGCTCACTGCCAACTTCAGACTAACTTCAAACAGCCACAAAAACAAGAATCAATGAAACTGAAACAGCTGTTGTTGCAATTGAACCAACTACATTTACTCAAGTACTGTACTCGAGTACAATTATAAGGGAATTGTACTTTACTTTCTCATATATTACATTTATCTGACAGCTGCAGTTACTTTCAGGTGCAGATTTTATATAAATCAGATAGCTTTGTCTTTAATTTTAATTATGTCATTTATAAATAACATATTACAAAACAACATGACACATTATGATGCAGTAGTTTTATTACTAATCTACTCAAATGATCTGAAATTGACTCCACTTTGAAAACAAATTATAATTATATCAGAATCTAAAAACAGCTGTATAACAAATACTTTTGATAATTTAAGTAGCTGATAATACTTTTGCACTTTTATTTTAATAGCATTTGAAATGCACGACTTTTGCTCGTTATTGAGTATTTTTTTTAACTTTTACTTCAGTTTCAAGTATCTGATTACTTCCTCCACCTCTGTGTTTCTGATCGTTGTTATTGTTATTTGTGCTTTACGTGTAGAGTCATTTAATGTATTTTCTGGTCTTTATACTTGGTTCAAATCACAGGTTATTAGTGATAACACGCGATTTATAAATCAGATTTATTCATTTATTCTTACATTTTAATGGAAGCTGTTGCTGACCCAGATAATAAGGAATAAAGCAAACACAGGTTGGAGCTGCTGTTAGCATTTGTTGTGCTAACTGCTGCTTTAAGTTACAAAACACCAAGTTCGCTGCGAACTGTCGCCGCGAACTCCGCTAAAATACCCAATCCGGTGTGTAAACGTGTGTTTAAACGTGTGCAGAGTGAAGTTTGGGGGTTTTTTTTCAAGATAAACCTGCGAACATTAAAGGTTTCTGCGGCTTATCCTGCCACAGGCGGATCTGTTAGCAAGTTAGCTTCGCTCGGGCGAAATCCCACCGCTGAGTGGGCCCGAGCGCCGCCGCCGCGAACATTCCCCGTTAAAAAAACGCTTTTCCGCACTCTTAACAACACTTTCCCGCGACCACATACGACAAAAACGGAGGAAAACACCGCGCCGGGGACGCGGGTGGAGCAGGAAACTCACCTCGTATGAGAAAACAAAAACTACACAACAACAGGCTCCGCAGCACGACACCCATCTTCCTCCCGTTTCTCGGCCCTCTGCCGCCGCGCCGCTTCAGCGCAGGGTTCGCATCGCTGCGGTTCGCTTCGGTTCGGCTAAAAAAAAAAAAAAAAAATGCGGGTTTTTCCCAACGATACTCGGGATGCGGTAAAAAAAAGAAGAAGCGCTAATTGTGCGTTAAATGATCCGCGCTGCCATCCCGGCTGTCTGTTCTGCGGAGGATCAACTCTCAGCCTCACATTGTCCTGCAGGAGATCCGTCGTCTCCTTCCGCTGTGAGGAAGCTGCTCCCCCCCCCCCCCCCCCCCCTCCTCCCCCCCCTCCTCCCCCCCCCCCTCCTCCTCCTCCTCCCCCCCCCCTCTCCTCCTCCCCCTCCTCCTCTTCCTCCCCCCTCCTCTTCCTCCTCTGATACTTTACTATAGTAAAAGTCAACCATGTGCAATATAAATTAAATAGCAACCACTACCACATCTGCTATTTCAAATTGATTTTTTATACTTATTTTTCATATTTTTATACTATTTTAATTCTTATAATAATATAATATTATATTGTATTTCTTGTATTTATATTTGAATGTACAATGACAACAATGGGCATTCTATTTTATAAGTATTATCAGCAAAATGAGTATAACTCATTATGCAGACTCTTATATTATTATAGAATATTACAGTGGTTCTCAACGTGGGGTCCGGGGACCCCCAAGGGTCCTTGAGGGGGGTCCCTAGTAAAAAGGGGAATCATTTCTCTTCTCTATTATTACATCCATATGTAACAACAAAATGACAAAGTACTGCCATAATTAAAAACAAATAAATAATTTAATTTTCCATTAACATTTATTTTATATGTATTTGTACAATATAATATCTTTTTTGTAAAATAAATGGGTGGGGTGTTAATACATAAATTAATTAAATTCATGACATGTCATAATAAAAAATTAAAAATGTATTGAATTCCCATTAACATATTTATTGAATATTTATTGGGACATGAATTTATTTTTATTTAGGTTTTCTTTTTATATATTGATGTTGACATGTAAAGATAAATACAATACAATCATTTTTGGGGGGAAAAATAAATGGGTGGGATGTTAATACATAAATAAATTGAACAACTTTTACTGTCATAATTAAAAATAAATAATTTATTTAATTTCCCATTAACAAATTTATATATTTGTGTATGATTTCCCTTTTGCATATTAATTTATTTAAATATATAATATTTTATATATTGAGGATAAAATGTAAAGACATATATTAAATGCAATACATTTTAGAGAAATAAATGGGTGGGGTGTTAATACATAAATAAATTGAATTCATGACTTTTTCTGCCATAATTAAAAATAAATAATTTATCTAATATATCTAACATATCTATTTTTATTTGAGTATACTTTTCCCTTTGCACATAAATTTATTTATTTAGATTTGTTTGATGTTGACAATACAATAAAATACATTTTAGAGAAATAAATGGGTGGGGTATTAATACATAATGACTTTTAGTGTCATCATTAAAAATGTATTTAATTTATTTAATTTTCCCTAACATATTTATTTGTGTAGTTTTTGTCCTTTGAACATGAATTTATTTATTTATTTAGCTTTATTTACTTTTTATATATTAAGGTTAAATGTAAAGATAAATACATTTTACGTAAATAATTGTGTGGGGTGTTAATATATAAATAAATTTAATTCACGACTTTTACTGTCATAATTAAAAATAAATAATTTACTTAATTTTACATTAACATATTTATTTTTATATTCATTTGTGTATTATTTTCCCCTTGCAAAATAAATGTATTTAATGTAGTTTTGTTTTCTTTTTGTATATTAAGGTTGAAATGTAAAGATAAATACAATACAATATATTTTAGGGAAATAAATGGTTGGGGGTTAATACATAAATAAATAAATACATTTAACAATTAATAAATACCTTGATTACTATATTATTATTATTTAATTAATTAATTTAAAGAAAAATAAATAAATACAGGCATTTATTATTATTATTATTTTTATCATAAGTTTTGTCACTTTCTGTTGTAAAACATCTACAAGAACAGTTTTGTTTTTTGTGATTTTAAAGGACTTGGGCATGAAAAAGTTTGAGATATACCGCTGGTATATATGTTTTAATCAGTTTAGACACATGAAATAAAAAATAAAACTGTCTATAACACTACATTATTATTATTATGACATTTTATTACTACTCAAATTAATATTTAAATTGCTTAAAGATCAATGAAATGAACTTAAAATACTCTTGATCAGATCACAACTGTTATCAATTCAGAATCATTTCATTTCAACATATCACAGTGATATTTTATGTTGTGAATTCAGTTTAATTTCAGGTTTTCAGAAGAAGAAATTGAAATAAAAGACTAAAAATGATTTGAATCCCATCATGTTTCAGAATGAACGCGTCTATAAATTCATAGACTTTAGTTGGAGTTGAACAGCATGAAGCTGCAGCACTGAGGTGAGTTATAGAGGAAGACTGACCTCTACAGACGAGTGGAGGAGAATCACTCAACTCAACATCTATTACATCCCATTCAGGTTCAATGTGTCACCGAACACTTGCCTTTTTAATTCAGTTGCATACGAGTCAACAGATAAAATGTTTTTCAAGAAGACAAGATTGAGTAATATTGATAAAATAAGCAAAATTATGAACCGGTAAGACGTTTTAGATTAGTTTGTTAATTGAAGAAGTTCCAAATAAAGCTGATTAGAAACCACCAACAGGTGAGTAAAGGGGGCGGGGCAATCAATCAGCCAATCACAGGACATGAACACAGGTCAGTTGTGTGGGTTTGACCTTTAAAAACGAAGCAATCAGCTGGATCTTTAATGGTTAAGAAGAAAAGGGAACATGAAGGTGTTTGTGTGTGTTCTCCTGCTCCTGGTGGCCGTCTCCTATGGTAAAAACTCATCAATCAAATGTGTTATTGAGTGATTTGACGTTTTCAAAGTGACTTGATCTGTGTCCTGTTCATCTATGTGTTTGTCAGTTGAGGCCCTGCAGTGTCACGTCTGTGACCGCGGCAACCATCCTCATGGAAACTGTGTGGGGATAGAGGTGACTTGTCCTCGACCGCTGGACAGCTGCGCCACATTTGTCCATTTTCGTGAAAGTGAGTAAAATTACAGAAACGCTTGTCAAAGTTAAGCCTAAAACCTCTGGATCAAAGCTGAAAATGACTGAATCGACTGCCAGTGCGTTAAATGACTGCAAGTTGTGCTTATTTCTCTTTGCAGAAAAGCTCGTCCACAAATCGTGCGTCAAAACGAGAACCTGTCAGAAGATGGACAGGCATGAGGGTCGGCGTCGCCCTTGGGAGATAATCTGCTGTGGAACGGACAACTGCAACGCATAATAGTCCAGAGACCAGATCCTGCATGTTGAATAAAAATTAAGAGTTTGAATCATGGATCTTTGTGCAGCTTTTTTAACAAAGGGGGGGGAAATGAAGGGAATGTATAATTTGCTGTTAAAGCATTGTTTCCAACACTCACTCGTTGGATTAAGGTGACATTTTCCACTTATCCTGCAACTGAGACGATTGTTTCAGTCCTAATATATTTGATTAGTGGTTCGGTTCCTGTCCACAACCCAAAGATCATCACTTTACTATTTTCAGAAGACTAAAATCATATTTGTAAAGCTGTAACCAGAGAATTTGGATGTTTTCTTAAAGAATCAAACTGATCGTCAACATAGTTTGCTGATTCAAGAGTCATATCAATTTAAATCTAACAGTAAAATGCATCATATTTGGCAACTTTCAAAGTTAAACTTAAGTTTATAGAAGAGATTTGGTTTTGAAGGACTTGGACAGCAGAATTAAAATCTACTAGAACTAGGTGCTTATAGAGAAATGAAAGCTGTTAAAAGGAAGAATTACTGGGCACTAACGTCACGATTAGTAGCTGTTTCATGAACAATTAAATGAAATCACTCATGTGGCAGTGTAACACAAGCAATGACAAACTTCAAAAATCACTTTTTTAATCCTTACAAGAACAAAACATCAAATTCCAAACTTATTGCAAAAGCATCACTTCACAAAACAAGACCAAACTATCACCATCGAGTTAATTAAAACCTTTGCTGTGTCTCAAACCGCACGTTTCTCTCTCCTCTACTCAACAACCTGCCATTTTAAGTGTTTACACAGACAATGATAGAACTGTAGTGGACCCAGAGGGTCTTAGCTGTAACAGAAGGGGAGGGACCATCTGCTTTTTCTTCTATCTCCATATATATATATATATATATACATATATATATAGAACACCGTCAGTCAAAAATGTCATGTGGTGTAACCCTAAGCTTTAAATCTCTCTTAAAATTAAACATATGCTATCAAAATTGATCACTTACCAAATGAAATTTCATTAATATTTCAAAAATAGCACATTCTGTGATGGTACAAATGGACTTTCAAATGGAAACCAACACAAAATGTACATTTTAAGATGCTTTAACACATTTCTACAAAGGTAGAAATGGGACTTTCAAATGACATGAACCTAAATTGAACATTTTGACACGTGATGAATGATTTTAAAACTGCATTCATCTATATATACATATACGTGCATATATGTATATGCTGTATGCAACAGTCTGCTGATAATAGCACACCTAGTAGTTAAATTAGTAGGCAGGATGCATCATATACTGTAGTATTATGGGAGGTAGTAGAGACGTTTGCGGTTTGAGACGCAGCATTAGTGTAAAAATCAAAGCAGTTGAAGTGAGAACAGCAGCGGTGCAGCTTCAGGCTCGTTTCTGACTGTTCCGACATCCAGTACAAACGGACTCATAAGAAAATAGTGCGCGGGCCAGTGTGTACTCTTACCTATGAAAAAACATATCCAACTATTTAAAAAGAAGCGGATCATATTTATCAAAAGACACAATAGTGCAATCGATTCTCCAAAGAATTGCATCCATCGTTTTTTTCGATTTTCATCCACATGTGAGACGAGAAAAATGTGGACAAATTACAAAAAAAACAAAAAGAAAACAGCGACACAGTGAGATAGTGAGGCCGACATCTAGAGTTGGTGATTTAAGAAGCGATCCCAGGCTCGTATGGCCGAAGCATGTGGAAGTAAAAAGACATGCAGGTGTTCACCTTATACACAAAGGGTTAACCCCATGGCCAGCGCCTCCAACCCTTGAAGGCCTAATGTACAAACTGTAGCTGAGTCCATTATTTCTCTACATCACATCCACTTCAGAGGCTTCCTGAGTTTGGTGGGGGGAGAATAAAAATATTGCTGTTTGTTCTTGGTATTCCATCGCCAGCTGAAGTTTCTGCTGCAGTTCACAGGACAAAAACTAAAGTAACTCAACTGCAGGCGGTGGTTATTTTAGCTGGAAATGACACTTTTAAAAACGCTCCCTCTGGCCTTTTCTCAGCGTAAAAACAACAGAAATAGTCAGGGATAAAAGTCAGAATGCAATTAAAAGCAAAAAAAAAAGATTAAATTCGCTGAGTTTTAGTCAAAAGTCTGGTACAAAAGTCAAAAGTGTTTGAGAAAAGTCTCAGAGAGGAAGTCCAACATCTGACAAAGAGTCAGGATTTAGATAATTATGGATCGAATTCTAGAAAACAAGTCACAATTCAGAGATTATAGAGGAAGATTCATGTTATTTATGTTGATGAACATAAGTAAATATATCTTTCATGAATTTCAGGTTTTGTACAGTTCAATCAGGAAGGATAACTTCTTATAAAAAGTCTGAATTTTAATATTAGTATTATCTCAAAATCTGCAGATTAAACCCTGAATAAAAGAAAGAAATAGTCAGAAAACTACTATAAATTAAGAAATCTATGAACACGATGTCATATTATTATTATTATAAGTGGAGAAAAAAGTCTTTTTCTGATTCAGATGAAAAAAAAAAATCATAAAGTGAAAATCTGAAGCTTAATCTCTGAATTGTCACCAAGTTTCTCACATAAATCAAAGTCAATATGTTCTAAAAGACTCATCTTTGATCAATGACGTCACAGTATTATACAAGTGACTAATGAAAAATAACAGTGATACTAAATGTTCTTGATATGTTTATATCACAGTATCTAATATCTCAGGGAGTTGTTGTATCAATGGGCAGGAGTTATACTGGATGTTTGTATAATTTTAACATCAATATGATGACATACTCTGATTTATCAACAAGTTTCTCATCAGATTTTCCTGAAAATTAAGTTATTACTATAAATATTGATACTGCCATATAAAACAACATATTGTGATTTTATTTCCCATTAAAATAAAGCAAATTATGCTTCGTCACCCTATTAAAATAATGGCCGAAGTCATTTTTTGACCAAAGAGTGTCTGGTAAAATCACCTTAATCCTAAACTGACTAAATCAAAGGTTTTTACTGTTTAGGATAAAATGTGATGATTTAGGCAAGAATGCTTCAAGAAATTCTTGAATTAATCTTAAATCTTAAATTAATCTCTACTGGTGAGTGATAAAGGCTTTAGGCTACAGGGTTTTATAGTAATTTAGTCTAAATTTCACAAGTTTTACTTTAATAATAAGTGTTTTACCTTCCAATAAATTCAATATGTAGCCAAATATAAAGACAGAAAGGAAGTTTCAGAATCTTCAGTCCATTAAACTTCATTGAAAATTCACCACATCTCAAAAAGTCGCCAAAACTGTTTCACTATGGAATGAAAGGATAATTTAATCCAGGTTTAAAGTTGATTAAAGTCACATTAGAATGTTTAAAAACTGGCCTAAAGTCACTTTATCCTTTAATGTTACATAAACGTTCTATGTATGTCAACAGTCATCCACTGTCAAGGCCTTTTTACTGGAAATGATTAATAATTAAATGATTCATTAATAAATCTTTTTTCTGCCTGAGGCCATTACTTGAACAGGGTGATGATATTCTAGAACTGGGCCTGAGTGTGTTTTTCTTCCAACGCCTTCCAAAGATTATTTGCTGTAATAAACTTCCACCATAAACTGTGTGATTTATCTCAGAATAACGCCGCCCCTCTGGCCAATCACAGCCCAGTATTCTCTAGCGCCACCTGTCTAACGTAGTGAAGCAGACATTCAATCAGTGAAACTTTGTGCTATTAAGAAATCAAAAATGATATCAGATGTGAACTTTTGTAAAAAGTCAGAGCTGCGTCCTGCTCACACCTCGTAGTGCAGGTCGTTGAGCTCCAGTCTCGTGTAATGGCGTCTGTCGAAGGACTCCATGGCCTTGCGGCCGCCGATGGCGAGGGCCAGCGTGAGCGCGGCGAGCCCCAGCACCATGAACGCCACCACGCCGCTCTTCAGGGCGCCGTGACCAGCCGACCCCGCTGACCCCGCTGACCCCGCCGACCCCGCCGCCGCTTTACCCCGGGCGGCGCTCGGGTCCTGGAGGGCGTGGCCCGGCTGGACGGGGACGATGAGCAGCGTCGCTGGCGGCGGCGTCCTGGTGGTGGACGGCTCGGTGGTAGTTGTAGTAGTCGTGGATGTAGTAGTAGTCGTCGTAGTAGTGGTGGTAGTAGTAGTAGTAGTTGTAGTAGTAGTGGGAGATGTCATAGTAGTAGTAGTAGTTGTAGTTGTCAGAGGTTCAGTGTTGGGCTGTGATTCGTCAGCAGTCCTGTGTTCCGCCTCTTTGCTCGCCGCCACGACAGGAAGTGACGTCGTGGAGCTCTGAGTCGGCCGGGCGGCGGCGGTGGTGCTGACGGGATGAGCTTTTCCTTTCTTGGTCGTTTTATTTTGCTTTTTGTTCGTTTTGTTCGGCTTTTTCGTGCTCGTGGTGAACGCCGCCGCTGCTGTTGCTGCTGCTGTCGTCGTCGTTGCGGCTGTTGAAGGCGCCGCTGAGGTCACCGGAGTCATCGTTGCTATGACGATGACGGGTGGAGCTGCTGTAGTTGTGGCAGGCGCCTGCGTGGTGGTCGTCGGTGTCGTTGTAGCCTCTGTGGTGGTCGTCACGGTGATGGTTGTCGTGGGCGGTGGCGGCGTTGAGGCGGTGGTGGTCGTGGCGAGCTGTGTGGTTGTCATGGTGACGGGCAGGGGTGTGGTTGTACTCTCTGTGGTTGTAGTGGTGGTGGTGGGTTCTGTGGTTGTAGGTGGAGGTGGCGTGGCGGTGGTGGTGGTAGTGGTGGAGGCGGTCGTCGTGGTGACGGCGGCGGTCGTCGTGGTGACCGGTCTGATTGTGGTTGGATGAATCAGGCCTGAACAGGAGAAAAGACAGATTGAGTAAAAGTTTAACAGAATTATTTAGTTTTCTTGCTGCTCGATTATCATGATTATTTTAGTTAATATTAAAATTCCAATCTTTTAGTTACATAATGTTACATCAGCATGAGTGACTGTGCTTTTGTTTGAAAAGGTTAAACTGATTTGTTGTGTTGCTGACATTACCTTTTATAGCAAATCTTGCACATTTTGTTTCTCCTGCTCTTCGTCAGATTCTTGGAACCTGAAGTGTTCCCAGATAAGACAACTTTTCCGACCGTTTTACTCTAACAAACCACTCTGCTCTGCCTCTGACATTTCTCTCGCTGTGTGGAGGTGTTGTGCATGCACGCCTCTTGCAGAAATTGTGTAAAGAAAACAGACGAATAAATCATCTCGTCTCAAATATAAGGCTTTGGAGATCGTTTGACGAGAAAATTAACAATTGCAATCAAAGTTTAATTAATTGCAGAGCCTCATATGAGATGATGAACATCATCACAACACAACATCTTATTGTTTCCACCTCTGAAAATCTAAAAAATCTATTTAAAAATCTTTTACACATATAGAAAATAATATATTTTACATATATATAATAATAATAACAGCAGCTTCTGGACAGTTGCCATTATTTTAATGCTGGTTCTTGATGCCCAGTGCTGCCACCTAGATGAAATATTGTGTATTGCACACCCCATAGTATGAAGGTATTAACAGATATACAGTAATTACACAGAAATGATGTAATTGACACATGTAGGATATGAATGGGCCTCATGTTTGTGTATTGTAGTGTATTTGTATGTGGATCCTAAGAAGAATTTAAAAAAATACACAACTAATGCCCCAGATCCAAATAAAGAAATAACAAAAGGGAAATAAATGTGTTTAAACAAAGTTAAAATACCAAGAAAAAATATTAAATAAGCAGGAGGTAAGCCCAGAAATAACCTCACAGCTGTGGAAGCTGATAAAGAAAATAAATTAATAAAGAAATGAAGCATAAATGATCAGGAATAAGATAAATTAGATAATTCTACTCTATAATCTTGGAGTAATTGTACCAAAATGAAGATATGTCCTACTTGTTATCAGCGTTTTTATTGCAAAACTTGCACCAAAGGTCAAACTATAAAAGATGATCTGATTTGTGGAGTGAACTGATGAATGTTCCAGACTAAAGATAAGAAATAGGAGCCGTTGTTTTTACCTTTGTAGATGTCGTAGGTGTTGATGCCGTCCTGAGCCTTCATTAGAGGACAGTCCTGCTCCGTCTGACAGTGGAACAGGAAGCAGTTGTTATCGCTGCCTGCTTTGTTGCCGTTGAACACGGCCATGTTGCACTTAGAACCTTTAAAGAAACAAAGAGATTATCGGGTTAATTCACCCTGGAGCTTCTAAATCAAAACCTGCCACATCTCAGCTTTCAAAAGGTTTCGATGCTGGACGTTGGAGATGAGTTACGATCAATAAAAAAACAGGCAACTGGAAAAGTGATGGAAAAAAGGAGCTGACATTAGTTTAATTTAACTTTGAATTATGGAATGAAAGGACAGTTTAATGCAGGTTTAAAGTTGAATGTTCAAAAACAGCCTGAAACACACTATTTGTTAAATAGGTCTATTTTTCAGTTTTCCTGCTATAAATAATAATAAATGTTGAATATTCCTACAACCACAAAGGTTATTGGACTTAAACCTGGAATTAAAATAAATTTACAACATGTGAGGTGACTACAGAAGAGTCAGAATCTATTTATGCTGCTGTTATAGAGAAAATATAGTTAGAATATTTAACAAATAATAGTGTTTTACTACAGAATACTTCATTTAAAACTTAAAACAAGACACAAATCAGAATAAAAACTTGAAATAAGCTTTTTTCAATGCAAAGTTCAATAAGATAAGAGTTCAAAGGTCAATTATTCGTCCATAATAACTGAGGATCATTATAGAACATGAAGAATATATTCTGTAAGATGTTTAAAAAGCAGATTATAAATCACATTATTCTATTAAACTATGTTCTTATTGTATTGATGATGTGGATATTGATGATATATATTGATGCTGTAACAGTAACATTATGTTTTACTACAGATAAAATACTTTATTTAATGTTGGAGCTGAGGTTTTCTACTGTTTCTAAGTAAAACTTTTCATTTTAATGTTCTATGTTTGTCCACATTCATCCACTGTCAAGGCCTTTTTGATTAAAATAAAGTTTTTTTCCAAAAACCTAAAAGTTTTCTGACCACCTTAGCTTTGTTCCCTAAAGGAATCCGTCTAGACCGGATCCCAGAAAGCAGCTCCAGGCTCCTCATCTCCTCATCTTCAGCTTCCTCAGGGATGAAGATAAGACTCTTATCTCTTAGAGTGAGAATAAATGAAGTTTATTATCTGATGACAGAGACAGTGATGGAGGACACATCGTCCAATCACGTGGACACATGATTTATTTAGAGAAATGAAGATAATGTGCTGCATCTGCTCACTTTTTTACTCTTCTACTCTTTAATTGTTTGTTTTAACATCAGGGATTAATAAAGTTCACCTTTTAAATAAAAAAACTATTTAAAAAAATCTATGTTTTAACACTTTATCAAACTTCTCCTTCTATGAAACACTGAGAGAAATTAAACCTGATCAGGTGGAAATATTAGTAATATATTAGTAATATTGAGTAGAATAAACCTAAATTATTAGTTCTTGATTTTGGACATTTTATTATAATAATTTCTTCTTATGTCATATTTAAAAAAAATTAATTCAGATTTTTCAATTTTCTTTTTATGTAATATTTTAATATTTTTACGTCATATATTGACTTTTATTAAAATTCTGACTATATAATTAATTATTTGCAGTGTTTCCATGTTTATGTCATAGTTTTGAATTTTTATCTCAAAACATTTACTTTTTTTTTTCAATATCTTATTTTTTATGTCATATTTTTATCCTTTATCTCATATATTTGACTTTTTATTTAATTTATTTCACTTTTAATCTCATATTTTTGTCTTTATATCTTGACAACAATATTTAAATTATGATAATGTTGTCTTATGTCATATTTTTTCCTTTTTTAATTCATATTTTTCAATTTAAATATAATTTTCTTCATCTTTTTATGTCATATATTTGAATTTTTATCTTCAAATTTTGACGATATATTTTTATATTTAACTTGCAGTCTCATATATATAATTTTTTTTATATCTTTAAAGCTCATTTTTGTTCTTTTTATGTCATATTTTTGTCCTTTATCTCATAAGTTTGACTTTTTATTTAATTTTTTCCACTTTTAATCTCATATTTTTGTCTTTATATCTTATATTTTTCTATTTAATTTAATAATTGTGTTTTCTTAAAACAATATTTAGCAAATTGCAAAGATTTTATGATAACATTGTCTTGCTATGACATATATTTGACCTTTTATTTCATATTTTTCAAATTCAATCGCATCTTTGTGCCTTTTTATTTTATATTTTTGACTTCTTATCGCATATATTTGACTTTTTAGTCTTAAGTACTGGACTTTTTAGTGTTTTTTCATTTCTTCAGGGTTTTCTTTCTCACCTGGCTTGACCTCCTCTGAGCAGCAGGCCAGGACACAGTCCCGCTCCGACCGGACCGGCCGGGCGTCCATCGCCGTCCCGGGTCTGGCTAAAGCCAGTCTGACGTTAACGGTGGCGCTCTGGTGTTGTCTGGAGAAACACGTCTCTGGTTCCACGGCTGACACGGGCGCCGCCAGCGCCATGACGACGGCGAGCAGCAGCCGGAGCGTCCGCCAGGGTCGACCGGACGCCGGAAGAGTCATGATGGCGGCTGATACACGATCAGAAAGAAGAGCAGGAGGGAAGAGATCCACAGAAACGTCCTGATGGACACAAACACAATATGACCATCAATCAGTCATCAATAGGGTTAAAAAGAGGTGGAAGATGATGGAAAACTTCCAGATTGAAGTTAAGATGAGAACAAACAAATAAGAGATCTGCTGCAAAATGATCAGTTTTCTGATTTTACTACTTCTAGGTATGTGTTTGGGAACATTTTTGGTTGAGTCTATAAACTACTGACATCATTTCCCCCAAATTTCAAATACAAATATAAACATATAGATTATTTATTTGAAGAAAATGACAAATGGTCAGAATAAGACAAAAGATGCAACAAATTCATTTTAAAACAACATAATACGAATGTTTACACTGAAGAAGAGTAAGAAGAGTTAAGGGCCAACATTTGATTTAGTAAATTATGGATTTATTCCTGTTTAATCCCGAAAGTTCCTAATCCCTAATGACCCCAGATCAATCAACCAATCAGCTCGCTTCTTTATATTTATTAGTCCCACATGAAGCTGTTTAGTGTTTGTTCCTCTGCCGGTTGCCTTTTTTTAATTCTGCGGCTCAGATTTTTATTGTTTTATTGCTTTTTCTTTATTGTTTCTATGTTTTTATTGGTTGTCATTTACAGTCTTTTGTTGAAGCACTTTATTTCTACAATAAAAAAAACGTGTCATTATTATAATGAGAATAAAAAGCTGCAGCTCAAACGAGGTTTTCCGGCCTCGAAAAAGCTGGAAGAGAAAAGGAGCCTAACTTTGGAGAATTATTTAGCCTCCTTTCACACAAGCTACCAGCAGATGCCCCAAATCTTATAGTTTCATGACCCCAGCATCTTTACTTTAAAACGTATGCATTTATATCCATGAAAAGTCCATTATCTGTCCTGGATACTTGTTTTTTAAAGCTGATCTAACTGAACATCTCTGTGAGGTAAACGAGTTCATTCACCAGATTTAGAACTGTCTCTAACGCTGTAAAGTCAGTTTTTGTAGTTGTTGACAGCTCTTTAATGTAAATATGAATCTGCTTTAAAGATGGACTTGATCAGTTTGTCGCTGACAGCTGGATTAACTACAGTCTCTTCTAAACTGTCCCAGATCTGTCTGAGCCGACAACACAACAAAAAAGGGGGGAGAACTAAATTTGAAAACCGATCCGCGGAGTAAAAATAGGAATCTAAAAACGCTCCTTCGGCAGCAGCAGCTTCTGTTTTTAGAAGAAGAGGAAGAGAATGAGGTCGATCATGACTCCACAGCACGAGCAGAAGTTCACACACACACACACACACACACGTTTCTGGCTGAATAAAGCCAGAAGACTTGGAGCTCAGAAGGAGATTAGCTGTAATCCAGACGTCTACTGAACACTCGGCTTCCTGATGGAGTCTTTAGCTCTTGATGGACGTGTAATTTGTCTCCAGCTCTCAGATAAAACAACGTTTTATTAAAGAACTCACCAGACTGGCAGGGGGAACAGTCCTCCATCAGAGGCTCGCCGGCTCTTTGGGTCCACAGTCCACGGAGCAGGACTTTAGCCTTGGTCTCCTGAGGGGAAAAGGCTGCCGTTAGTCCACCTTATCACATTTACTGCTGCACGTATCTGAGCCACGATCTAACACATCCCTGAAGTCGATTAAAGGGCAAATTCACTGAAGCCGAGTGTTTGCAGTGAGCAAAACGTGGCTCAACAGCAGAACCCTGATTGGAACTTCAATTAGTAACCATGGTAACAGCTGTGCATGCCTACTAGTTCATGTCAACACGGCTACTGTTAAAAAGCTCTAGTGTGACTTGCTAGTTTTATAATTTTGACTCAAAATTTAGATAAATTTGACTCATAATAAACTTTATCTATAAATGTTAATAGTTAATTAATTAAAAAAATAATTGTATTGTTTGTTGTCTTATAAATAAAAACTTTCAACTTTACAATAAATATCCAGATAATGTTTATAGACAGTTTACAAACCAATTATTAACTATAAACAAGCAGTAAAATAACTATAAACTAAAGTTTAATAAAGAATATATTAATCATAGTAGTAGAAAGAGGTAGAAATACTGATAAATAATACTCAATAAGTAAATTGAACATGTTTCTTCAACAACAGAATTATCAGAAACATGTTCTTAAAGTATAAAAAGTAAAAATTCTCCTTATACAGGCTGTTATATTATTATAGTATGTTATACTACATTAATCACTAAATATATGTGAGGGTATTTTCATCAAACTTTGGGTAGATTCATAGTAAAAGTACTGCATCATAATATTTGGAAGCTTTCACATAAAGTATAAGTTACAAAAGAAAATAATAGAATATAGATAAAAGAATATTAGTCTATTAAATAATACATTAGTATAAAGTATATTCATTGCATGTAAATTATTCAAATGTGTATTTAAAAGTAATTAAAGCTGCGAAGAGTCGCTGCTGGTTTTATTTAGTGCTGATGTTGCCAGAAAATGGAGCAAAACTGGGACAAAGCAGCCTGCTGTCATTGAAGAGACATTAGCCTCGTATGAGACGCTCCACTAGACTCCGAGGAGTCTCTAAGCTACTCCTCAAAAATTAAACACGGGCTCCGTATAATTCGCGGTTGTTTTTTCCTACATGTACCAAATGTAAAACAACTGAGTTTATTTTAAAGCTACAGTTGTTGTCCGAGACTACGGGGTGTTCGTTTTCTTTAGTGTTGCTGCTTTTTACAATAAAAAGGGTGTTTTCGCTCTCTGAAAATCCTGCTTCTGCTGTTTAATTTGGAGTTTCTGCTGCTCGACAGCGCCCCCACTTCCGGTTCACCGCGCAGCAGGTGGAAACCGGTATTACACATCCGAAGCGGATGAATTAGAGATGAAACACACTTTTACTGAAGAATTAAAGAAAACGAACACGCCGTAGCGATGGATAACAACCTCAGCTTTACCGTAAGCTATGATTTATTATCATCGGTGAATGTAGGACGAAACACTTGCGACAAATATGGAGTCGGCATTTTACTTTTCGAGGTTAGTTTCAAGACTCCACAGAGCGCGGAGAGTCTTGAAGCTAAACGGGCTCGTTATTTTCCCCACAAGAACCGCGGGTGTTACCGGCAGGTACCTTTATTTCCACCGAGCAGGACGCGGGGGAACCGGCAGCATCCGATCCGTGCGGCGGCGGCGGCGGCGTGTTGAGTCAGACCAGTTCAGTCCCAGGAAAAAACCCAAGATGCTTCATCCCGAGAGGACGGATGTTGATGGAAACCATTCGCTGCCGATTCTTCCCCCCGCCCCACACGGCGTTTCCTCCTCTCACCGATCGATAATCGTTAATTAAAGCGGATCAATCGCTTTGATGTGTCCCGTTCTCCGGTGGATGGTCGTTACATGATGGCTGGTGCGGAGGATCTGCCGCTTCTCTCCGGAGTCTGACCCATTTTAGTCTTTGTCCTCCGGTAGGGGAGGGGGGGGATGGAGCTGCGTCCCCAATTCGGTTTTTATTATAAGAAGAACTACTAACGCAAATAATCACACTCCAAAGGTAAAATAGAAGCAGCTTCTTCCCTAAATCTCTAAATCAACCTTTAAAATAAAAAATCTGCGTTAATAGAAGCAGGTCGGAGCAGCAGAATCATCAATAATTAAAGAGATGAACATGAACAATGCATCTGAAGGCAGCACACTGCAAAAAATCATCTTAACAAGTGGAAATGTCTTGTTTTTGTACAATTAGTCCAAACATGATCATATTCAATTGGCAAATAATTTAGCTGATTCCATTTGTTCTCAATTTATGCTAAAAAAAGATAATAAATTGTTATATTCTCATATTAAGTTCACTAAAATCAGGGAAATAAACTTCTGCTGCTGGTCCAAACAGGAAGAATAGCACAAAAAATGCAAATTATCAAATCTAATCAGCTGAAAAGATGCAGATTTATGGTACAATTACTGTGTATATCTGCTACTGAGTAGAAATATCTGGAATTATCTTGCAGATCACGTTGCTAAAACAAGATTAAATTGAAAAATATGAGATAAAACATGAGATTAGAAGTCAAATGTATGAGGCAGACACAAAATTTCAGGATAAAAAGTCAGAAATAGGAGAATAAAAGACAAAACATGGTATAAAAAGACAAAAAAATATGAGATTGAAAGTCAAATATATGGAATAAGTCAATAATTTGGGATAAAAAGTAAAAAATATGAGATAAAGGACAAAAATGAGGTGAAAAGTCATAAAGATAGAAGGAAAAATTGGAAGAAAAGGACAAATATGGGATTGAAATTGAAAAATATGAAATCAAAATTTAAAAAATATAACAAAAAAGACAAGATAAAACTTGAAATAAGCCAAATGATCTGTCAATAAGAATAAAATAATTCACTATTGGAGTTATTGTCCCAAAAACAAGACATTTTCACTGATCAGATTTTATTTTTTGCAGTGTAATAACAACGTACCAGCACAGTTCAAAAGATATATTCAAAATAAGATCATTTTGCTTATTTCTGTGTTCTCAGATGATTTTTTAGGAATAATTTACATTCCAAAATGTTCCTGAAGTGACTGAAAACAGGAAAACACCAACACAGTTTATTAAACTAAAGGATTCCAACTCATTATTTCAGAATTACAAACTTTTCACTAATATTTCCAGATGTTTTAGATTTTTTAGACCATATTTCTGTCTGAGAACAAATAAACGACCATGTATATATACCAATATATCACTGCTTCTGTCACTTTCAGTGTCTTTTATGAATAGGAACCAAAAATGAATTGATAAAAGTTTAATGATCTAATTTTCACAGCGTCTTTGCAGCCAGGTTTTATTCACCGTCGCCATGGAAACCAGGATGAAACACAGCAGTTTGCACGAAGCTCTAAATATCGAGAGACGCCTCCCTCGATGTGTTCGTATAAAAACTCGTTTAATTCCTCTAAACAAACTGGTTTCACTTCCTGCTGTCGGATCATTTTTTTCCCAGTTGTCCGTTTAAAAGTCGCTGCCCTGGAAAACAACAGCTACTTCCTGTCGTCTCTTCATTCAGCGTCTGCCATCTCCACGTCCTCCTGCTGTCCGGCGGCCGCCGCCTTCTTCTTCTTCTTCTTCGTCTTATTGGTCGGAGCAGGCGTTGAGTCGGGTTTCTTCTTCGGTGGTGGCAGCGCTGCAGCTTCAACTGTAGAAGAAGACGACAGCAGAGGAAACGAGTCAGAGACAGTGAAGAATGAATGAGATTTTAAGATTTGCAGCAAATTCAGCCAAGTATTTTTTTTCCCCTAAATGATATCGGAGTCCTGGTATTTGACAGAACAGGACGAGGTGTTAACCCCATTTATTAATACTTTAGAGAATAATTACAGCAGCTAATTGGCTTAGAATTGCTTCTGGCTCGTTTTGTGTTGCCGTGACAACGTTAACGTTACCTGCAGCCATGAAGAGGCAGATTTTAATTTTATGCATTCTTTATACTCTAGGAACTAATTTCATGTAATTTACGGGAAATGAGAAATGTGACAGTGAGAAAATTGAACTTTATATTGATGACGAATAATTAGTTCTGTTTATTGTAGTAGATTTACCAGTTTAATGTCTTATTTTGTTAATAATTGTATGAGAGAACAGGCTGAGAATCTTTCTTGTTGGCCTGCTCCTTTACTGCTGACAGTTACCTTCCATGCTGCTCTTCTCCTGCTGCAGATGCTGCAGCTGTTTGAGCAGCTTTCGTCTTTTCTTCCCAGACAAAGTGATGTTCGCTCTCGGACTCGACCTGAAGGACAAACACATGGAGTTTAGCTCCAAATTAAAACTCCAGGTCTGTACTCATCATTTAAATCATATAAAAAGGGCAGTTTAATTTTTTTTACTGACTTTCTCTTCTTCAGGTGATGGATGGTGATGAGACCGTGGTCGACCACGGCACCGACTATCTGATTTTTCTTCCTCTTTTCTCTGCTGAGAACTCGCCGCCGCTTGAAAAGCTTCTTCCCCAACTCCTGAAATTCAAATATACAAATATACTTATACAAATCAAATATATATAGATATATAACACAAATTCCAACAGACATATACACACAACCAGTGGTGGAAGAAGCACTCAAATCATTTATATAAGTAAAAACACTAATAGAGAAATGTTAAAGTTCTCCATTAGAAGTAAAAGTCCTAATTAAATATGATAAAAAGTCTTACTTTACTTTAAAGCCTTACTTTAATATTGTAGTTAATTAAACGTACTTACTATATTATCATATATACATGCACAGAAAGTACAATTACAAAAAAATCTACTCAATTACAGTCATGTCATTCTGGAATCGATAAGGGAAATAATAGTTTCAGTTGGTAAAAGCTGGTTCATTCATGTAGAATTGTTTTTATTTAACTTATTGGAAGAATATGTTATTTAAAAGAAAAAAAAGTTTTAAATACTTTTCTTCAGCTGTTTTACAGAGTTTGTAGTTAGGAAAGTATTGCAGTTGTTTATGTTGTTAGCTATGTGCTAGCTAGCTGCTAACAGCGCCGTTCTGTACTAATGAGTCTGTTAAAACTTAATAACACAACATGAACGTTAAAAGTTCCACATTAACAACAAGAAGCGGTTCTCACGGTCTTTGGTCTGTTGATTTTTCCTCCTGGAGGAGACATGTTGCTGCTGCTTCTGTTTCTCACACGTGCGGACGCAGCAGCTTCTTCTTCTTCTGCTGAATCAACGTTTGCAAACTTCCGGTCTATGTGCTCGCTGCTGCCGCCTGCAGGTCGTACCCCACATTACACACCCGGGTCTCTACTATGGATGTATTATAAGAACTTAATGGCAAATTCCATGGTATCTACTTCTTTTAATTGAACACCCAAAATATACTAAATATAAAATCTACATGGTTTTTAAGATGTAAGTATCACGTCAATCATATCAATCAGGTTCACGGTTGCGGGCCGACGTCCCTCAACGGCGGCCATATTGTGACGGTCCAGCTGTGATCTGGTTATCTAACCGTAACAAAGTGAGATCTGCGTCCACAAAAATACTCATAACTCGCTGAAATTTTGACCAATTTTCAAGCGGTTTAGTTTGTTGCATATGTTATTATTTATAATAGACGGTGATTTAATATTCAGAGATTGCAACTTCTTATTTAATTGTCATTGCTATGTGCAATGTTAATTGTGGAACCGACACAAGATGGCGGCCGCGCGTGGACGCGGCTCAATATGCAGCAGTTTTGGGTGAGTCATCCATAAAGTTCCATAGTTATTTATGTCTCTACCCGCATTACACGCACTGTCCTCCACATTTATTATCTGTTTTATAACTTTATTGAACAATTCGATACAAAACAATTTTAAAAATGAATATTGATGAACTATTTCTTACAGAAGCAGCCAGTAAACTGCATGGGAGGCAGCAGAGCTCATTAAATAACTAACTAATATAAAATAAAATCATTCCATCTTGTTTAAAACACCTTTGTGACATAGTTCCTTACACATTTTGGATTAGTGTTTATCAGTTAATATTAGTAAAGAAGAAAAACATGTATATCTCTCAGGTTAATGACAGTTTCTGGTTTAAATCCAAAGGTTGTGAGTTCAGTGATTAGCAGAGTTGAAGGTGTAAAAACTACAGACGTGATCCAAACCTGCTAAATTAGCAGCAGCAGCTCTCACACACAGGTACAAATGTTTTTTTTCATTCATAAATACCTCATCAGTCATTAGTAAATATGTGATTAATCCTGACTGAAGCATTTAGAGTATTCACACTTTAGTTTTTTTATTGTTATGGAGAAAAAATGTATAAGGCAAGCTTAATAGGACCTAGTACGGAACCATGGGGTACACCACACAGCTTGAAGCCACATTTTCCATCCATTTAATGTGATATTTATGGTGTAAAATGAACACAATTATGAATTTATTGACATGCAGAAGTGAAATCAAAAACCCAGAGACTGAGAGGATACTGTCAAATGTTTAATCTGTTCAGTACAGGGTGTTTATCTCAGTGCAAGTGCTAAAAACAACAATATCGAGCCGTTAACGTGTTTGGTTTATGTACAGATATGAACTTTGGCGTTGAGAAGCAGAGCAGGCCGTGGAGGAAACAGAGACAGTGAAGGCAGCAGGTGGGGTCGAATACAAAGTGAGGCGTCGTCAACAAACAGCTTCAGTCAGGAAAAAAAACATCCGGAAAAAACAGCAGCGAAGAAACAAAAAAACGGCTGAACAGAGCGAAAAGGTCAAGAATCAAACTGAACAACAACACAGAATGACGACCGTTGTTTTTTTTTTTTCTTCTTCATTTCAATCAACCACAAGAACAAGTCAATGAACAAAATTAATGGTATATATATTTATATTTATATATCTAAAGTGCATTATGGTACAAAAATATAGAAGGTCAGCAGCACCTCGATACATTTACAAAATAAATACACCATTCAGACAAAATAAATTACCGCAAAAAAAATCTGACATAATTGGAATAAAAAAAGAAAAAAAAGCAAGGATTCACAAAGATTAAAATCTGTTGCCCCACAGAGCATCAAATAAGTTTTTTTTATCATATTCTGCTATCTATTCTGCTATATTTAGAATATTTACAGACAATAAATATTTTCCAATTTCTTTCCAAACAATCACAATTACAGAAGTCTGTAACCTGAATATTTAGGAGTCCACTCGAACTGTCCATAGTTTTCTGAAAGACAAACATAAAGAGAGAAACTACGATTAGTGAACAGTTTTATGTATTAAAAGTGTTGCTATGGTTACAGTCACAGATCTGTAATTAACAATTATTTTTACAATGATAACTTGGATTAATTAATTATTAGAATAGTTGATGTTATGATCACCAGGCCCTTTTTTTAAAGGAAAAATACACAAAATTATTTGGTTTCATCGTCTCTAAAGTGAAGATTTGAAGCTTTTCTTTATTATAGACACATAAGAATGTGTTAAATTTTCTTGTAATGGTTTATTAATCTGGATTTGACGTTTAAAACTCTTAAAACACGACTTAAAGAACAGCGTTAAAGCTGCAGAGCACCAAAGACTTTAGAGTTCTTCAGTTTTATATTATTCTACTGTCTTGTGAGCTTCTTTTCGCTGTATTTTTTTCTAACAGTGTTGACTTGTGTAAAATGAATTCATCTGATTAACTTTGAGCTCACCTTTGTCAGAGCCTGACAGCGTTTTAATGCAGCGCCCTCTGCAGGCCGAGCAGAGACCTCCACTCCAGGTGGAGTCCACTCCCGGGCTCGTCCTCCAGCCTCCAGCCTGCCGAACGTGCTCGTCTCTTCCTCTTCTCGCCCTCCCGCCTCTTCCCGGACCTGCCTTTCTTCTTCTTCTTGCCGGACGCCTTGAGGACGCCGTCCTTGTACGTCTGAGACTTGTTGGTCTCCTGCGGCAGGTTGGTGCCCTCCTCCTCTTCCAGCCGGAAGCTGATGGGGAGGTTCTTGGTCCCTCCGGGGGGTTTGGAGTGCAGGGTGCTGCCGGTGGTGCTCAGGTTGATGCCCAGGCCGACGCCCGGCAGCCCGATGCCGCTGCTGCCGCCGCCGCCACCGCCGCCGCTGACGGTCCGGACCGGGAGGTCCCGGATCTCAGCCGTGTGGACCTCGTCCAGAAGGTCCTGTAGCCACATGCGGCGCTTAAAGTCCTGCAGCGTCCGGCCTTTGTCGTGCATCAGCTGAGCGTGAGTCACAGAGCGTTTTCTGCAGGAGACAAATGGAAAAAAAACATGAATATCAGCAAAATCAGCAAGAAAGTTTGTCCCATGTCATAAAGAGTAAGAGTTTAATCTCGCTGGGAATCTCTGAGATCATAAAGTGGCAAAATAGCTTCAAATAAATGGAAAATGTTCAAGATGGAACCAGGAAACGCATGGTCATCATGCATCAGTCATGTAAATCCTTTTATTTTGGTCAAATTAAATCTACTGAACAGTACTGGAGTAAAATAGTGAAACATCTTTTTTAGCAGATGTTGGATCACTGAAAAAACAAGAAAAAGAAAGATATATATGTGACAGTGAGTTGATTTTGGGCCGATGTGAAGTTCAGCTGCTCCACCAGCAGGAAGTGCTGTGAACCCAGGAATTAGAGCCGAGGCTTCAAACTCAGCGGCTGCAGCAAACAGCAAAGTCCGTTTCCCACTTCTCCGCTTCCCCTCGCCCTCTCTGTACCGCTCAGTTAAATAGTTTGAACAACTTTGGACAATATTCTGCAGTAATTCCCTGTTGCATCCATGCAGTGAAAAGACATGATTCATGGAACCGCAGGAGTTGAATTGGTTTCCAGGGTTGTTAAAGCTGATACACAAGATCTCCGCCCTGCCAGAGGTCCAGATGAGCTCTCTTTCTTTTTATTTTCATAGAAAAATGCCAGTTTTCCTTTTGATTATTCATTAATATGATTGAGGCAAAACCTTTGGCCCTTCACTTTTCATTAATACGGACGCTGACTGACAGGTTTGTGGCACTCGGACTGGACAGATGAAAAACTGCAAACGCTACAAGCCAGTTACTTCTGTCCAAAACACAAAAACATCCAAAACATTTGAGCCAGAGAGTTGCTGTGATTTCTGAATTTCAAATGTATGAAAAGGCTGAGAGAGCAGAGAGGAAACTTTTACCACAGCAGCGCTTCTTAATGTTAATATGCTTTAAAGCAAAAATACATTATATATCTAAATCCAGCCTGAGGATTCCACAGTCATTTAAATTTATCATATTGCTGCAGCACCACTTACAATAATACATCTATAAAAAAATAAAATAAATCAACTTCAGGCCCCAGCGAGATTTGAACTCGCGACCCCTGGTTTACAAGACCAGTGCTCTAACCCCTGAGCTATGGAGCCCTGTCACATCCAGGAGGCCACACCCACAACACTTTGATAACCAATCAAGAAACCTCAAACTATTATAGCAGATAAATAGTCTTCATACTTTGATTTTAACCAGTGAAACTTGTTGCCACACCAACATATTAGTCTCCACACAAGCTGGAACTTCTGGAGAAACCTTTTTAAAAGTTCTGAAGGCCCCAGCGAGATTTGAACTCGCGACCCCTGGTTTACAAGACCAGTGCTCTAACCCCTGAGCTATGGAGCCCTGCTGTAACACAGAGGCCACGCCCACAGGCCGCGCCCAAAGCACTCTGGAGAAGCTCTAACGCCCGATCTACATGGATTTATGTCCTAATTTGTCTGATACTGATTCCTCCCAGTCCTGCTACGTGAGTTTTTGAGGAGTTCCACAGAAAAAAGATCTGACAACACCATTCTGGAGTTGCAGTGTATACCTGGCGTAATGATGTCACTGTATCACATGACCAGAAGTATATTTTATAAATAACAAGGACTTCATGCCCATTGAACTCTGACCTACAAACCCTTAGTGATTACTTGACTATGGGGGGTCATGACCTTTATAAAAATGGTGGCCACATGGTGGTGCCATCTGCACATAGAACTAAAGAAGCCGATTCCCAAACTTTGGATGAAACTGGGTATTTAAGAGACTCTGTTGTAGTAATTCATCGTGTTGCTATGGCGCCACCTGCAGGCTGAACTCAACTCCATCACCATCACTGAGGTTAGTTTGGGTGAGTGTTTGCAGACTTGAGTTAAAACTCTGGTGGTGTTTTAAAACTTCACCAGGCCCCAGCGAGATTTGAACTCGCGACCCCTGGTTTACAAGACCAGTGCTCTAACCCCTGAGCTATGGAGCCCTGCACAGCTGGTTCCAGCTGTTTTTCTTGATTCCAGTTGATCTAATCTTCATTTCTTGAATCAAAAACTCGGAGACGTCGTTGAGATTTTGCTGAGACGCTTGCTGAGACGCTTCAGCTCATTGATGAAGCCCTCAGCTTTGAGCCCTGAGACTAAACCTGCCTTGAACCAATGAGTCTAACCTGCTGTAAAACGTACAATCACCTGCTCGCTGGCAGAAAATTCGATTAAAACAAACCGAGAGCAGAAGAGGAAGAAGAGACGAGCTCCCAGCTCTCCATCGGCTCTGATTCTGACCAGATGGGACGAGGCAGCGGCCGACCTGTTATCTTTCCAGATACAGCCGGAGCTGCAGGAGGATTGGGGCTTTGTTTTGCCGCGGCGTCGCGTTACCCAGAGTCTTAACTCTTAGAAAAACAGAGAGGCAGAGGGCACGGCTCGAAGCCTGGGAACCGCGGAGCGCCAACGCCGGCCAAACACTTCAGGTGTCTGAGCACACAAACACCCCGGCTTCAATTGGAGATACCGGCGGCCGATTAGAGATCACAGTTTCCCATGATGATGCCCTCCCCGCTCCCTCTGGACAGCTCGGTTTAATCTGCAGGGCGTGGAGCTGCACACAGCTTCACACTAATTATTCACAGTTTGATTTGGAGTCATTGACGGAGCTTTTACGCTGCAAAAAATGTGGACAAGTCTTGTTTTTGGTACAATTAGTCCACTGTTGAGTGGAATCATCTTGTTCCATTGGCAGATCATTTGTTTATTTGAGGTTGATTTTCTTTATTATGGTCAATTTAATCTTGTTTTGAGAAAAAGTGATTAAATCATTTGACTTTAACATAAAAAAAAACCAATGGAATAAAATAACTCAAGATAGTTCTACTCAATGCTGTACTAATTGTACCAAAAACAAGAGATTTTTCAGCATTTTTTGCAGTGTGCAGGAGATCTGTTGACCAGCAGGACACTAAAAACTAAGGAGGGAGGAAAATTTGGCTAAGCATCTCTTTCTTATTCAGCTCCCCCAACGTGAAACTCTTCCTGCTGAATAATATCCTGGACCAAACTCACCTCCCAAACACAGAGGGAGCCCCTGAGAGCAGCTTTTGTTTATATGCATACAGATATTTCCTGTAAATCGCAGGCCGAAAGAGAGAAAAACACACACACTGGCAGTCTTTGAAAACTGATCTGACGCTGTTTTTTACCTTTAATAAAGCTCACATCAAACGCTTTCCAGAGAGAGGAAAGGAGGAGGAAAACGTCCCTGATACATCCTGAGGTGGCAGCGCTCCAGCGGCCTACCTGATGTTAATTGTTTCTCTCTGTGGGAGAGGAATGAAAGGAGGAGTGTGTCGTTTCCCAGCGCTGCCAGGTTCAGACACTTTGGCTCAGGCTCAAATGTCTATCGGCTGCACTCCTACACTGCAAAAGATTGAATGTCAAGAGAAAATATCTTGCATTTGGATGCAAGGAGTCCAATAATGAGCAGGATAATCTTTGAGTTGTCTTATTTTATCGGCAGCTAATTTTGCTTGATTTTTGTTATTTGCTAATTTTAAGTTTTATTTTGGTCAAGAAATTTCCTTGATTTCTTGAAGCTTTCTTAAAACAAGATTTAATAGTAAAAAAAATGCAATGCAAAGTCAAAATAACTGGATAAAAAGACCAAAATATGAGATAAAATGAATAAAATATGAGCTAAAAAGTATAAAATATAAGATAGAAAGTCAAATATATGAGATAAAAAAGACCAAAAACTGCCCAAAATCCAGAAAAAACTTGAAATCCTAATTCCAACTCTCCAATGTCTGTGACTTTCTCTATTTGAAATTGCAGCTAAATGCAATTAACCAAGCGAAGCAGGATAAAAAGCGTCACAGCAGCAGATGAAGGAGGGGTCAGAGGTCACCGGCCTCCGCCGCTGTGTGATTTTTACCTCACGGTTTTCATCGCGCCGCCTGTTTTCCTTTCCACTCAGGTGGCGTTAACCCCGCTCCCCCGAAATCCTATTAAGTGCATATCACACGACGGGTGTAGCCGTGTTTCCCCTGACATAAGCAGAACGGGCCCCACACACACACACACACACACACACACTGACAAGAGAAGCCGCTCGACCCGAGTGGTGGAAACTGCTGGAGCCCGTTAACGTCCGCGTGAACCTGGATGACACACGGTTTGAATCACTTCAGAGACTCCAACTCGCTTCAAGACTCAAACTGCCGCCACCGAAATGCATTTCAGATGTGATCTCTCTCCCCTGAGACTGTGTTTAATTCAGAGGCCAGAAAATTATCCCCCCACCAAAAAAATACAAAAAAAGAAAGAACCCAAGAAAGAGCATCTTCCCACTGCTTCATTAAAACCTGATTACATCCAAAAAAACGTCCCAGTGATATTATCTTTCCAGAGGGAAGAGAAAAAAAAGAAGCTCTAAGTGTGTTTAGCAACTTGAAAGAACATTTATTCTGCTTGGCATCAAACAGCTCAGCAGGAGCAGCAGGTTTGGTTTGGTCCACGGCCGAGCCGAACATCAGCATTATTCATTTCCCTCCTTTTTTTTTTTTGCAAAAAAAAAAAAAAAAGACTCAAGAGTCTTTGTCCGGCGGATGGACGCAAACCTGAGCGGCGGTGGCGGCTACAGAAAACCCCCTGTGAGCTGTGAGGTGGAAAGTGACAGCGAGGAGGGTTCAGAGGGTTTCACGCCGGGCTGCTGGGAGTTTATCACACGGAGACGGCTTCTGCTTTAAGTAAACACACAGGTGGGCGAGGGCTAACTAAACAGCTGCCAGCACGCTTCACAAATGAACACATTTTCCAGCCTCTGCTCGCCCACCTCGCGGGGAAGTAAACGAAAAAGAAGAAACTCGCAAATATCGGAAAATTCTTTTTTAAAAAAGAGGAGATTATCTGGAGAGATTTTTTGGCTTTTGCAGGTTTTCCTTGAGTTTTTTTTAAAGGGGGGGGGGGGGTTTAGAGCTTAGAGGTGAAAGGTTAAAAAAAAAAAAGGGTGAAAATGTGGAAAATGAATAAAAAGGCCAGACTTACATTCGGTTGCTCAGGGCATCGATGGGTCGTCCGTAGTGAGGCACCGGAGAGCAGAGCAAGAAGAGAGCGAAGCACCACTGCTGCAGGACCCTCCTGGAGCAGAACATCTTTCTGTGGAGAAACAAAACAAACCCCATCAGCGACCCGAACCAGCCCCGGGAAAAAAGAAAAAACACACACACTCGGACGCCTACGGCTGGAGCTGCATCTTGCACCATCTCGGCGTGAACTCCCCCCAGCTGACAGGCTGCCAACTGGGAGAGTTTTTCTCTGAGCCCCAGTTGTTGAAGTGATTAACATAACCGCGCTTCACTTCACACTCCGCGGATGAGACGGGACGGGCTGCAGAAAACCAGTCCAGCATGTTTCACAGCAAATTCCGAATTAAGCCACAACAAAGCTCGAAATGAAGCAAACCAAAAAATCACAAGAGGAGGAGGAGGAGGAGAAAGAGAAGAAGAGCTAAAAAAAAAAGGGGGGGAAACTTACTTTCCCACAGCAGTGTCTGCCCCGCACGGAAAAAAAAAAGATAAAGAGAAATAAAATTAAAAAACAAAATCTTTCCAGTCTTGACTTTCCACCACAAATGAGGAACGTCTCAGCGGCAATCCAGGTGATGACACCTCAGGGAAAGAAAAAAGAAAAACATCCAGCAGCGTGTCTTTATTATGTTTTCTTTTTTCTTTTTGCTGTTGTTTAATGATCCTCAAGTTTTTAAAACTCCTTAAAAAAAGTCAGTAATGAAGAAGAGGTCCAGCTGCAGCTGCTGCAGTCCTCCAGGTGTCCTGCGGCTGAAGGTCTGGAGTTGGAGTGATGGCAGGGCAGGCAGCGGCGGGACGCTCTGAAGCTGCTGCTGCTGCTGCTGCTGCTGCTGCAGGTCGATCTGATGGGAACGTTTGCTGCATGCTGCCTGAGTGCCTGCGCAGGTCAGAGGCGAAGGGAAGGGGAGGACTTATTAACAAAGAGGAGGGCCTCCTCCATGCCTCGGAGTCTACTCGCAGGCAGCAGGGCAGATAGTAAAAAAAAAAAAAGACGGGAGGAGGCGACGGCAGGAAGGTGGCGCCCGAGCAGCACACAGAGACTCGACCTGAGCCCACAGCTGGAAACATATGAGGGTCAAATAGTGCAAAAAAAAAAAAAGAAAAAAAAAGAAAGAGAAAAAGTATGTCGAGTGATTTGTTCATGAGGCTCTTGTGTAATATGTCAGCGTCGAGGCTGGGAAAGTTAGTGAGGCAAAGATGAGTGAAGACAAAGGTCGAGTCAGTTGCTAAAACAAGAAGTAAAAGGTAAAAACGCAACATAACTAAATGCAAACTAAAATAATGATTTTTTAAAAAATGGGAAAATTGGAAATTGTCCAGAGACTAGAGCTGGAAACATCAGCTGGAAGGGTGAAATACTGCCCAAAAATACATGTATACAGTATATACAGTATATACTGTACACACACACACTAAGGTTGAATTCAAGTTTCCTACTAACTAGTAGCTTCTACTCCAATGCCAAAGTAGATGCCAGTAGAAGGCCTAGATGTATTATAGAACTGGATACTGGACAGAAAAATGGCCGCCATTCATTTCAATGAAAGTTGCTCACTTGATGCATATGCCGAAAAAGTTCCTGATTTCCGGGTTTACTTTGCTATGACTTTTCCAGAACTTTTAGAAAGTTGTTTGATGAATCTAAGATCCATGACTTCAAAATTTGAAATACAAAGTTTAGTAACTAACGGTTATTATTGGGGGTGTCCTGTCAACAGCTTCTCTGTTACTATTCACGTCTATGGGAAAAATGCTTTTTGGGTCGCACTGGGCATTTTTGTTGCAGTACCATGAGTGGCCACTGGAAAAAATCTGCGCCATATCCAGGTCTATAATACATCCGTGGTAAAAGGCACAATTCGGACGTACTACAAAAATGCCATCAACACCCAATGACTTCTGGGATATCGTAGTGTGGTTCGCTTGCACGCTGCAAAATATGAGTGAATGTAGAAAACCATCACCTTACCATACTAAGCCTACTAAGGTATTTGGACGCTCTAGATAGTGGATTCCTCGTTTTTGGTAGGTGGGTAGTTGTAGCTATATATATACTATATATACTCCACTGATTTGTCCATTTGTTCATGAGACTGTTGTCTGAACTGAACAGCACGAATATCTGCCGGATCATCGCAGGTATCTTGAACATCGAGGTTACCATGGTAATAATAGACAGGATCTTTACGTCCTGTGTGTCTGATGCAGCCTGACAGCCTGACCTTTGGTCAGTCTCAGGTCCTGCTTTCAGCCTCTGGCCTCAACGCCGGGGTCTCGGCAGAGAGGACGAGGTCAGTAGTCAGCAGCATCAATAGATGATCCCAGAAATATCAAAACTCATATATCATAAATACAGACATGTATAAAAAAGTTTCCAAGCTAGTTTTCAGAATCTGTTTATTATATCTGTTATTTTAGTTTAATCTGTTTATAAGGTCATGTTTGTTAATTGGCACTAAACCCACCTATGTATTTGGTCATAAACGAAATGGAAATTCTAATAGAATTGAAGGTTATTCATTATCAGTTCCTCTGCCTTTTATTTTCTGGATTCACTGTTTAGTTGTTTGAGCCATAGAGCTGCAACAATCCCTAATATTATATTAATTGCCAACTATGTCGATTTGAGTCATTTTTACGAAGGAAATGTCCAAATTCTCTGGTTCCAGCTTCTCAAATCAGATTTTTGGGGGGTTTTCTTTAGTGTTATGTAATGATAAACTAACGATCTTTGAGTTGTGGACTGTTGGTCTGGACAAAAAAAGACATTTTAGGTTGTATCATGACACAAAGTTGGTCGGATGAATGGTTCTCAAGGTATATACGTCGGAGATCCCTTCCTTTATAGATAGATGTTGGTGCTATAGCACCACCTAGTGGCCAAATGGCACCAAATGTGACCTGGTCATTCAGACGTCATATCTACAGATATTCACCAAATGTGGTTCCAATAACACAAAATAGTCAACAGATTTGAACGTTTGATCTTTTTGGTCTAAACTCTGTTCACAGCATTATAAAGCAAAGTAAATGTTGAGGGTCAGCGACAGAAAACCATTTAAAGACCAAAATGTAAAGTTTGTGTTATGCCACCAACCTTTGGCCAATTTGCACTGAACTTGACACTGAATTTGATCCCCAACAACTTTCTGCACAGATAATATTCCACGTTACATTAAACACATTCCTACCATCAGCACATGAAGTGTTCATGATGCACATTAGCTTCTTCTGACCTATAAATCTGTTGAGTTGTACTTCACTGTCACCAACTCCTGCTCTTTAACACGTATCTCTGTCTCTTTCCCCACACAGATCATTACTGTAGATTACACCAATCTAATCTAATCTAATCTAATCCATTTAAATAGGACTCTGGGTGGAAACATTCCTCGTGTCTGAAGATCAAACAGCTTCACACTTAAAAGCCTCAGACCACCAACACTGTCACGGCTCTGAGCTCCGTCTGCTTCGCTGTAGCCGCTCACTGAGCTGCGTTTATTAGCCTGACGCGAGTTTAACTTCCTGCAGATAAAGACTCTATAAACTTCAATCTTCCTGCTCGTCTTATCAACCTTGTAACCTTCATATTGTCGCCCTATTAAAATAATAGTTATTACATTATTTTTGGCCTTAATCCTGAGTTGAAAGGATTATTCTTTTTATGTCCCATAGGACAATAACCTAAGTGAAGATTTAGGCCTTTTTTACTTTTTGCCTAAGTCAAACTTTAGGTTAAAATTCCTTAACTTTTCAACTGTTGCTTCACGAAACAAGAAAATCTATGGTGCGGAAGAAGCTCTGAACATGATTCTTGAATCAATTTCTACTGGTGAGTGACAATTTCTTTTATTATAACAACTTTATTGTTACATAAGTGACGAACAACGTCCTATGTTTGTCCTTTTTGATTGAAATGCATCTAATAAAGTTTTTTGTTTTCCCAAAAACTAAAAAAAGAAAATTACTTCGGCCTTTATTTTAATAGAATGATGATACGAAACGTGATTTCTCCTAAATCTGCCCTGGACAGGAAGTGACATTGGATATAAGTCAGAAGAAGAAGAAGAAAACTCTACTATAATCAGATTTCAGATGATTTTTCATGCAAGAGTATTTGTACATAGCTGTATTGGTACTTTTACTGCACTCTTCCATGACAATGTAAAGTGTTGCTGCAGATAAACAGGCCGATTTTCACTTTGAAGGACATGCCGTTATAATCACACAAGAAATCCTACATGTAGTGACTTTAAGTAAAACATGTGAGTTCCGTGAATACCACCCCCCCCCTCCTCCTCCCCAAAAAAAGAGCAAACAACAGTAAGTCAGACAAACACTGCGGGCAGCAGCGCCATTCCTCTGACTGACATGTATTGAAATATCTGCAATGTGTTCCAGCTGTCGCCTCGTACAATTAAGAACAGATCTTTATGAGCGAAAACCAGACACACACACATATTATACACACCAACACACACACTTAGGGTCATATATCTCAGGTGGGACCCTCAAAAATCCTGTGTAGGGATCATTTGGGAGTGAAAACATTTACACTTCAACATGCTGTGGGCTCAGATCTGTGTAATTGTCAGTTGTTTATATGTCAGCACCACATAATGAAGGTCTGAAGCACATACAGGATTAATTTCTCCTCAGGAATGTGAGAATGTTACAGTAAACGACGGCTGATTTGGTGACGTTTTGGTCACTTGAGGGGAAACGAGCTGCAAACAGAACGTCTTAATAAAGTCGTTATGGTGCAACACGATCATTTAGAGTTGAGTTTAAAGTCTAATATTCTCCGTTAGCCGTGGTTCTGCTCTGTAGCAGCTGCTGAGAGAAATAATCTGCTCTTCAGCTGCTAAATGCTCCACTATGTTCACAGCTAGTTTGCAGCTAAGTGTGTGTTTGGAGCTGAGCAGGTAATGTTCAGTGCTTTTTTTTTTAACAGCTTTTTCTCTGAAAATGACGCAATGAGAATGCTGCGAATGGACCAAAACATTAAAGCTGTAGATAAACAATGAAACTCACTGTAAAGTAAAGCTGCAGAGTCTCTGCAGGTTCATCACGACAAAATAGCACCTAATTAATTTTTATTTGCTATTTTTGATTCATTACATCATATTTCACCTATTTTCAGATGGTTAGTTGTAGTTAAAGGAGAATTTAGCTTGTTTTCTTATATTTTAGTGTCTACTAGATCTCAAGATTCTCTAGATTCTCAATTCTATCCCAATTTTCTGCTTCAACACTATAATGGAGGTGGATGGGGCATATATGGCTAGATGTGTTTGTCCTTGAGGCTTAGATTGTTATCATAATGGTTCATTCACACAAAAAGACACTTAAGAGATCATCCGGTTGTTTTCCCTGGTTCTTTTTTCAGAACTGGTCGTCTCTTATTGGCTGTGACTTCCTGTAATGACACTTCTACCATCACCTCTCTGCCTTATGATAACAATCCGAGCCTGGCAGAAATGATAAATACTGCTTATAGAGCATAAAGGCTTATGGCCGTACATGCCCCATCCGCCTCCATTATAGCGCTGCTGTTCCTCATTCTCGATACTGGAGCAAACGGAGAAATTCCTGCTTTCCGGAAAGTTTGGAAACCACTGATCCAACGTCACCCAGACGAGCTGAACACACTGCTGCCGTATTTTACATTAAGTGGACCACGGGTTTGTTTTTGAACGGCTTTAATCAGCACACCAGCTAAAACTCTCCACACACTGAGCGTAAAGAGGAGCATGAAAGGCCGAACGCTCGCCAACCGTGCACTTCCAAATGTTTAGCTAACGTTACGGATGGCCTCCGGGGGTTTCAGACGGCCAGCTCCAAAACAACCCGAAGCAGTGACGAGTTGCGTTCAGGCGGGGGGATCCTATACGTTCATCAGGGCTTCCCTACACTATGTTCTCTGACTCAACATGAAGTCAACCGGCTGAGTTGAGTCAGACTATGTTTTCAATTTACTCAATTATCTCAAACATTCTGGCTTGGCGACTGTGGTCTATTGATGCGTCCTTGATTTTTACCCAGAAATAGCAGCTCGGCTGTAAAGGTCACTGTAAGAACATAAAAAGCACAATGAACACATTATTTGTTAAATCTACAGGCTGCCAGCACCACGTCTGGATGTGGTGATGCAACGAAACTTTCTGCTGCTCATTTCATTCATTAGTGATAATAAACAGAATCCATTGTTCCTTCCCAAGTCATCGTTTGTAGAAAAAAAAAAAGAAAAAAGAAAGCCCTGAACATTTTGATGGTGAGTGATTAGTGCCAGGGAGAATCATGGGAGTAGTTTCCCTCCAGTCGTCTGAAAATTAGTCAAGTTCCTTCCATTTTATGAGCTCCTGAGGTTGGATTGGATTCAGGAACACAAAGTCCAGGGACTTTTTAAAATTTTTTTTTCAATAGAACAAAAGGAGGAGTGTCGGGATCAGTGACTACCTGTCGTTGTCCCTCCTCCTCCTCCAAAACGCCCGCCTGGTGTGGCGCGTTCGTCTGGAAAGAAAGATCTCATGTGCTGCAGCCCTGAAAGCTGCTTTACCTGCACGTAAACAGGTACAAGAAGAAAAAAAAAAGTCTTTTCCTGGCAGCAGGCAGCATGTGGGGTCGGAGCCAGGAAAGCTGTTTTAGATTCATAGAAAATTGCTGCGTTTTGGCAGAGCACGACATACACAAAACAAATGTCCGCTTTTAATCTTTGCGACCGCACCCCCCGCCTCTCCTTTTGAAAACAATTCTCCGCACAAAGGCACGTACTGTTAGCATCCACCCCCCTTCTCTCCTCCATCAGTGGTCCTCACTCTGCCACCCGCTCCGTCCTGAGGCCCCCACGCCGCTCACCACGTTGTTAACGTTAACCCTGTCCGGTCACAGCTGCACACAATTCATATCTCTCTCTCTCGCAAGAAATGTTGCAACAAGTGCAGATTTTAACCTTTTAAAAGCTGCTGAGTTCTTTACATTTGGAGCGGAAAAACGATCGGAAAGCAACTATATTGACGTCTGGTCTGTCATTTGAAGTGTTTTTTCAAGGGAACTTGCCAAAGATTTGATGGTTTCTTAAATGTGAAAACAGAAACACTTTACTTTAGGTCCACCTGTTTGGAATCAACATAATCAGTCTGTAAACAGTTAATAACTGGTTTATAACATACCATAACGCAGCTGTTAGCAGATGTAGATGTAGTAGTACTGCTCCTGTGGACACACAGAAGTGTTTGCTGCTATATTAACACATCGTGAACAACAGCAGACTTTTGTTTTGAAAATCCAGGTGTTTGAAGTTGACATGTAGTAGTTCTGTTTTTATCACTTTCTGGAGTCCATGTTGCACCTGTGCACAGCAGGTAAGTAATAATAATAATAGTAATAATAATATACTAATAATACACTTTTTATAAGCACAACTATCCCCTAATAAAATGCTTTGATAACCGTTACTTTTAAAGTTACGGTGAAGCTGTATCAAGAGAACATTAGAAGATTTAGATTATCTATTGGTACTAACCAACCAACCATCAACCAACCAACATCATTTAATTAGCCAACCAACCAACCATCAATTAACCAACCAACCATCAACCAACCAACACCAAATAACCAACCAACCAACCAACCAACCAACCAACCAACCAACCATCAACCAACCATCAATTAACCAACCAACCAACCAACCAACCAACCAACCAACCAACCAACCAACCAACCAACCAACCAACCAACATCAATTAATTAGCCAACCAACCAACCAACCAACCAACCAACCAACCAACCAACCAACCAACCAACCAATCATATACATACTGTAGATATAATAATTTAAAAGTAGCAGGGCTGTTTTTATACAAAATTTTGTTTGCCAATACTAATTTCTGAGAGGTCACACCCACTTTCTGGTTAAGACCCGCCCACTCTTGAATACAGATACTGACATAAGGGTTTATTAATAACAACGGTTTGTTGCTGTATTCTTGGCTTCAATTTAAATTGCATTAATGTATTGGGGGTAAAATGGGGGGAAGATCATGCAATACCATTGAAAGCTCCAAAACAGGTAGTGAAATCACTTCAAAATCTCACCCTCAGCCGTCAAAGCTGTGTAAAAGTTTTATGTTTAAGCGTCCAACCATCAAAAATAGTCAACTGGGCAGACATGCTTTAAAGAGTTAAATAATCAGAGTTTTGAATGTGAAACAACATTTAAGTCTGTTGCCATGACCGGTTAATCTGACTAGGGGGCATGTTTAAGGAGCTTTTACGGTGTATACATAAGTGGTTATTTTCCCCAGTGAATGTAAAACAAAACGTACGAAAAGTGACCTCAGACTCCATTAAACAGACGTGATGGCAGTTTTCGCGGCAGCTGCGCGACTCGCTGTAAATCACGGAGGAGCTCTGGGGTGAGGAATGGAGGCCGGATGGAGAAATGATGGAAAAGTGAGAGCGGAGGAGGGGGGGGCAGGGTGATGGATGATGATGATTGAGGGATGATGAAGAGACCGTGAGACGTCGCGCCCATTCTCCTCTCAGGGGTGGCCTTCCTCTCGCTCGGCTGTAACCTCTGGCTTACCTCCGGACCTCCTCCTCTGCCCGCTCGGCGGCGACATATTTTAACGGAGGAATTCAGGAATGTTTTTTAGGGGGAATGGACAGAAACTCAAGGCTCACAGTTTCTTGTTTTACTCTCATTCATATTATACAACACACGCCCACCACAGGAACACATGCTGAACCACAAACAGGCATTCTGTGGAGGCGTTCACTGCAGGGAGAGCTGCAGCCCGGCCTGACCCTGTGACCGCTTCACAGGACTAAACTCAGCCCACAGCGGCCTCACTTATTTGTTTCGTATACTCTATGTTTGGTCTGCGAAAACTATTTAAATACTTGAAATATCTTACCGCTTATACACATAACCCAGTGGTTCTCCACTGCTTTTGGCTCGTGACCCCACTTCAACGTCACAAAACTCTAGGAAACACAGGAAGTATTTTTATGAAATCTGTTTGTTTCCAATCTTGTAATAGTTTTACTATGTAGTAAGTAAAACATAAATGTCCTGATGTTAAGGTAGAAAAGGTCATGTTGTCAAGGTAGAAAAGTCACGATTTTAAGGTAGAAATGTCCGGATGTTAAGGTAGAAAAGTCACAATTTTAAGGTAGAAATGTCCTAATGTTAAGGTAGAAAAGTCACGATTTTAAGGTAGAAATGTCTGGATGTTAAAGTATAAAAGTCATGATTTTAAGGTAGAAATGTCCTAATGTTAAGGTAGAAAAGTCACGATTTTAAGGTAGAAATGTTCTGATGTAAATGTCCTGACGTTAAGGTAATATCATCCTGATGTTAAGGTGGAAATGTCCAGACCTTAAAGCGGAAATGGACCTGACTTTAAGCCTATGTTAAGGTAGAAATGTGACATTATGGTACAAATGTTCTAATATAAAAGTTTGTTAATGTAAAAATATCCTGCATCATAATTATTATATTTATTCCAGATTCCATCATCTTGCAGAACTCATGGTCTACAAAGTAAAGGTGTTATTAAACAATTAAAATACTGATTGGTTAGTTTATTAGCACACATGGAACAGTGTTTTTTGTGTTATATAATAGTAAAATAATTACTTTTGGGTGTAAATACAGAGGATTCCTTGGATTCTGCACAGAAAACATGTAAAATATGGAATCAGAGTGAATATCTTGCGAACTATTAGGACTTTAGACAGTTTCAACAGTGTCAGTGGAAGCTGTTTTCATTGATGTGTCATCTGAAGTCACATCAGAGCGAGCGCCAGGGTTATAAATAAGATATCATACGTCAGCATAAGCAAATGGAACAGCAACGCTAAGCAAAACTCTTCTTCTCTGTAACCATTTGGCAGCTGTGCTCTTCTCTGCATGCTGCATGCTCGCGCTGCGTGAAGCAGGAGGAAGCGTTGGGAGGAGAAGACGACGGCGGCGCCTGCAGTCTGGGAGTCTCTGACTTTTGCAGATGTCACCAGATGAGTGTACAGCAATCCGCTGGTGTGTCACTTTTGGATGCCGCCGATAAAAAATCACGTCCCTGAGCTCAATTAGATCTGATCACGGTTATCACGGAGCTGCCAGCGCGCTGGATTACACCACGGAGAGGACAGAAAGTGGTTGTGAGCTGTTATGTCATGCAGCAGTCTGCAGGGATTAGACTCAACCGATTCCTAGGGAGACACTTGAGATATTCAACACTTCTCCATGAGAGTTTGTAGGATAATAGCTGCGCTTGTGTTTGAAACATTAGTGAAGGCGTGCTGAAAAGAGTCAGGACGCATCAGTGTCATCATGTGTTCATTAGTAACAGCGAGACACACAACAACGGGCTGATGTGTGCAGGGAACAGACCCAACACCAGACACACAAAGACTAAAAACTCATGATGCAACACACTAAAAATAAGTTTGACTTTAACTGATCAAAACTAATTAGCATCTGGTACAGAGGTGGAAAGTGCATTTACTCAAGTACTGTACTAAAGTATAGTTTTGATGTTCTCCACCACACTTTAGCTGACAGATTTAGGTTTTTTATACGTGCATAATGTGTAAAAACTGCTAATTATGATGCCATACTTACTATTGATCTATACAAAGTTATAGTTATAGTTTAGTCACTAGTCTGTAGAGTGAGTACTTTTTATACTTTAAATTCAGTACATTTACTCCAATGTAGGATCTGTGACTCTTGGTACTTTCACAACATTTACTTTACTAAAGATACAAAAAAGTACTAATGTAAAAGTATGTGTTGTGTTATGATTGATATATTAAAAAAATGTAAAAACAGTATTTTAATGATTGTAGCTGGAGGAGGCGGGGCTTATTCTGAACCTTTATGAGGTCACAAGATAAATCTGAGGGTCTGAGAGGGCAGATTCAGTAAGAAATAAGAAATTTAGACTAATTTAACAAAATGTTGCTGCTTTTTGAGACATATCAGAGAACAGTAAATGTTTAAGGCTGTCATATACAGTAGTATCACATGGAAATAGTACCAGTACCATAAATTTGTATGTAATTGCAGCTCTATATTGCTTAAGTGGTTAAAAATATAGAAAAGCCTGAACAAACAATATTCAAAGGTTGTCAAAACATGCAGCATATAATGAAGCCAAATGGATAAACTCTATTCTGTACATAAAACATCTGTACAAGTTTCTTTCACCCCCATTAAAGGTTATTATGGAGTTTTTTCTGACTGTAAAACCTCTTGAGGTAAATCTGTTGAATCTAATTAACCCGATTTTTGTCCTTCGTGGGACTCTTTACGCTACCTGTCGCCTCTGAAATTCAAACCCTGGACAACCAAAGGTCTTTATTGACCATAGTAACAGCCTCAGGTGCAGCTTCTTCCTGTTAAATATGTTCTATGAGGTTTTTGGGAAACATAAAGTGGTCTTCTTCACTCTTTATGTTAATGCACATGTAATGATGCATGCAAAAGAAATGAAAGAAAACCTGTATTTTCAACGTTTTCTGCAGAATTTACTCACTTATCTCAGAATTCCCGGCTTCTCCTGAATATTACGAATCCAAATAAAAAGTCTCCTCTTGATAGAAGTTGCTGTGGTTGTCCTCTGAAGAGAAGAAGCTGCTCTGGTCGGTTTGCTGCTGGAGCGTCTCTGCATTCACTTTGGCTGCTTGGTGGAGGTTCCAAAAGCTTTATATGAATAAGGTTAAGCCTCCTGCTGACATCACACAGTGGTCATCAGCATCATCACAGCAGAAGGAGAATCCGCGGAGCTGCATATGTAATTAGCTGGATGGACTTACTCATTCTAATCTATTCTTCCCTCCCACCCACATTCCCTCGTTTTGCAGGAGGAGGACACACCACAACTTTACTCCAGAAGTCAAAGTCAACACTAATGACACATGTGAGCGCTACTCCTCGTTTTGGCGTTTAGAGTTTATGTTTTTCACCACTGGTGGTTGGTGTGGTTGCTTTACTCTCACTTGGTTACAGATTGATCCTCCTCGCAGTGTGTTTTACTCCTCTGCGCGTCACTGAGGCATGGCAATAAAACCTGTTATTCCTACACCTACCTAAACTTTACTTGGGCGGATTAATGTAATAATTTAAAAGCCGATTATGAAAACAGCATCGAGACACACAGCGGTCTCGCCTCTGTTTTTGTCTGTATCGTCTCTGTTTTTGTCTCAATTTAATTCTACCGTATTAAGTAATGACCCCCCGCTGCCAGACTTGTGTTGGACTGACCGGAGGCGAGCTGACGGGGGAAAAAAAAAAAAACTCTCCAAAACATGGTAGTAGCGGTTTTGCTCGTCACGCCTTCCCCTGCTTGCGTAGCGTTCCTCCTAATCTCCCAACACGAAAGCAAAGTGCTCCGGTTTCCAGTCCTACCATCTGGTCTGAGGTTCTCTATGTTTAGCAGAAGGGTCGTGGTTTGGGGTTGTGAACGCCGCCGTGTCGAACACTCATGAGAGAGGGCTGCTCCGGAGCCAGAAGCTGCCTGCCAGTTCTGCCTCTCCGAGAAGCCAAGTAGTATTTACTATTAATGTTCTCGGAGGAATGACTTGAAGCCGTAAAAAACACCTGAGATAGAAATCAGGATGATCTGATGAACCTCAAAGGACTGATCGAAATATTCATTCCTTCATGTCCCTGCTCCTCAATATAACAACTTCTATATTTAAACTGTTAAAGACATGTTGGAAAGAGTTTGTTGGTGAATATTTGTGGCCAGAATTATATAATAAGGATCCATCCGTGTAAAGGCCAAAAAAACAAGCTCATCCTCCAGATAAAAATATGGATTCAACATCATCCAGTGATGAAGATCTTGTCCTTCCCCTCACTTCACAGATAAAGAGATTACTATACTATAGGTAGAGAGAAAAGAAGGTTTCCCTTTGATGTTAGCTTCCGTTAGCTTCTGTTAGCTTCCAAAATTGTTGATGCCACTGACTTCATGTCTTTGTTTCCTTTGCTGCACAAGATGATGAGACATGATATTGTCTTGACCATGTGGCGTCCATTCCTTCTGTGTGAAAGTACTCATGAGTACATTATGCTCAAGGTGTTAAAAGATGTTTACATCTAATGCTAAGAAACAAACTAGCGCAACTAGCAGAGCACTTTTTTCAGAAAACATTCTGTATCTTCTCCAAATCCAAAGGTCCGTCTTCTATCGGACTACATGTTTATATTTCCTATCAGGATGGTTTCTAGCTGAATCACCATCAGAGTTCTGTCAACTGCTCATTCAACTGTCAACATTCCATTGACCAGCAGGAGCCACTAGGAGCCATTAAAACACATTTCAGAAATGGGATCTGCCCAAATGTTTAACGGGTTTGATCTTCATCAATCCTCTACTCAACTACCAAGTTTCATGAATATCTGCCCAGTAGTGTGAAAAATAATGAGACCATCATATCATTCCACTTATCTTTGAGCTTCTCATCTGATCATTGATAAAACATGATAAAACACTTAGCCTGAACCTTTAGCAGGACTCCTGATGAGATGCTTTGAGATGATCCTAGAAGAAGAGGAAATGGGTCACAACCTGCATGAGATGGAAAGCATCATTTGCTTCCACACTTTGGAAAAAGTTCTTGGAATTCAGCTCCAGATGTGGAGACTCCTCAAGTCTTTCCCTTGTAAGAGGATCATGGGTAAAAATGCAGTATGAGAGGTTGTCGGTGATTAAGTGACTCAGGGTCGGCTCTGTGAAGGTTTATGTTCCAACGAGATGACTGGAGAGTGTTGAAGGGCAAATGGAGGAAGAGGAAGCTGGAGGTCAGGGAAGCATGTTGGTCACCAAAAGGTCGGCGGTTCGATTCCAGCGGTTGGAAAATGTGTGTGACAAGACAAAAATCAACATTTCAACCCTACTGTGGTTTAATCCAGTTAAACCGACATTGTTTAATTGAAATCCGATCACTTACACAACCGCATTCAGAGGTGGTTTGGATGCATTTGACCACTCATCTTTTCTAGTATGAACACTAATGCGTCCTGATGTGTCCTTGACAAGGACGTAACAGAATTACACCATCACACAAATCAAGACTTTCTACAGTAACAAGATTTTCTCTTTTACCTCATTGATTGATCTATCTATAACGTACGTCATGATAAAAAATTATCAGGAAATAGTTAAAATCGGGAATAATGAAGCTTGAAAGCGCTTTTCCGGGAATTATTCCTTTTTTTGTGTTGGGAAGCATTAGTCATCAATGCGACGGGATGAAATGATCACTGCAGTCTGACGCTGTTAATATCAAAGACTAAACATAGAAGCTAAACAGTGAACTAACAAGATAACGCGAAGAAAAATCATCATTAAAAGCATTTTGTCTGCTCCGCTGCCACAAGCTCAATGTGGCTTTCATTTAGACGCTCGCTCTCCTTCGCGAAGATGAAAACGCTGCAGTAAAATGTTTCCACATGCACAAGTGTTGTGTTTATTGTGAAGACGTAAAAGTTTGAAGATGATACATTAATGCAGAAACAACCGTCTTCCTGCAATGAATCTGTTTGAAGTTGCGCTGTGATAGATTTAACTTCCACTTCTCATTAGTCATTATCTTTGCATGCATGTTTGAGTCACTTATAAAGATGCACCAAATAAATTTTGAAAGATAAAACATCTTAGACAGTGCTTCAAAGTACATGTGTTGTATTTTAAAGAAAAAAGGAGATGTAAGCCTATAAAACTTAGGGGCTGGAATATCTAGGAGCCAATTGGGTTGGACAGAGAGTTGAGATTTTTATTGTAGTTCATAGTGTTTTCTCATACTTTTCTAATTCTTTGTTGCATTCTTTGTTACTTTGGTAAAGGTTTTTTGATCATATGTTACTGTAAATTACTGTTGGATGCAAATGTGACCTTTGTGAACCAAGAAAGCTTGGAGGTGTGGATGCAACCAAGTTAAATAAACCCCCAAAAAAGGACGACCTTTGTCTGAGAATTTCATCAAGCCATTTGTACTGTGCCCTTTGCTAAACATCCAAGTGGCTTTAGAAGTAATTCAACCCCCTTTTTTAGTCTTATTTGCGAAAATGGTATGCCCAAGTTGTAAGTAGCACCGTTTCTACATGTCACATGTCGTTCTAAAGCCCTGGCTATTGGCTTATTAGATTTGGATGTCTTGTCATTGGAAATGTCCATTGGGTCACACTGTTGTCCATTAAACTAAAGGTGGTCAAACCTTTGTAATTGATCTTCATTGGATTTCAAGCTTTTATCTCCTGACCCCATGCATCATTGGCTCATGCATGGTGTCAATCAACGCAAAACACCTTCAAGACCATAATTGTTGCATTATTTGCACATGTGTATCTTAGGAGGTTAAGTTAAACTAAATTGTAGAAGTCAGTTGGTTCTAAAGGAGATAGAAAGGAGGTAGAAAACAACCGGTTTACATCATTTTATAAAGCTGCACATAATCATTGAGAATCAGTTTTTAGTCCTGTGTAGTTGCATGAAACTAAAGCACTGATCCATCCACCCAAACCTCCTCCTGCTGAGAGAAGAGAAACTGAAGGGGAACGTCATCTGTTCGTGATTTGTAGAAATGTAAACTGTCAACTTTTCCCTCTGGAGTCTGAACTACAGAACAGATCTGATATTGATTATGCCTCCATTTGACTTAGACAGGCAGGAAGTGAGGTCACCAGCAGTCGAACAGTTCATTCTGAAACGTAATAATTTATTTTCCATTTTCTTCTTTCCATTTCACTTTAGGTGAAAATAATCCTCCACAATAAACTTCCAGTGACTTTCAGTGCTGACAGAAGTGGATCGATCATTAAATGCAGTTTCTATAGGGTCTTTTCATCTCCAGACAGTAAAAACATATTTATCCACAGAAGTGGTTATGAGTGGTTATGAGTGAGTGTGTGCCATCAAGAATCCATTTTTCCCCCTGAGTCACTGAGCATTTATTACTGTCCTGATCCCCTCTGTCAGCTCTCATATGCTCCCCAATATGGTTTCACTTTGAAAGCCTAATCTGATTCAGTTACCCCTGATGCAGAATATACTGTCGTTTGAAAGTGAAAACACAACGAACGACACAAGAAAAGCACCACAAGTTCATCCTGCAGAATCACAGAGATCTCAGGCAGTTAGAGAACGTATCCAGTGACGCCTGCCGTCGCTTCATCATCCGTCAACGTTAATAAATCTCTTTTATGATCCAGTTGCAGTATTAGCCCACCGCTGGCTGCAGCATGTGGGGTCTGTGTGCTTCTCTGAACCTGCAAATCAAGAGCAACTTTACAGAAAAATGAAAAGAGACAAAAAATACTCTGTTGGACGTTTTCTCATTCTGTCTTCCCAGTTTTTAACAGGGTAAAGAGGCCCTGTTATATAAAAAAAACCCTCCTTTTTAGTGCTTGTGTTTAAATATTACATATTTGACATTCAACTTCTCTGCAGAAACTGGCGACTGGGCTGCAAATAAGACCACACACTCATTCTGAAACCCGGTCGAACAAAAGCCATTTAGAAGTAGCTCTGGTTGTGATGTCACAACAGGACCGTCCCATGATACCCGGCTATATTGCTGCTACAGGTCTAACTAGCTCCTTTTAGACCATAAATCTAAATTTTTTGTCACATTAGGTAATGTGAAGCTATTCAATTCTCTAGTTTATCTCCACAGGAGTTTTACTTTTGTAACTTTTGGGATTAAAACAATGATTCCTCTTCATCTTCGCTTCTCAACGGGGCAGCGGAGAACGTGAGTCACACATTCCACCAGCTGCCTCCAGTGAGTTTGGACCACATGTTTGTGTACTTTGGTGTGAACGCAACGTTATAAGAAGAATTCGAGCCTGACAGAGTTGAAAAATAACGCCTACAGAAGACGTACGTAGCCCCGCCAGCCTCCGATGAAGAGGGCGGCTGCTTCTCGCTCAGTACTGGACCAAATTTATAAATTTATACTCCGATGGACTCTTAAATTTAGGAAGTAGGTCCAAGTCGGAAATATCGATAGATACCGATATCATGGATCCATCCAAGTAAAAAATTTGAATTTATAAAAATTCCCAAATTCACGGAAATATTTGGGACAATAATGATTTTTACACATTTTAATCGGTAAAAACGGCACGTTGGGCCTTTAAATCTTGAGTCATCCCGTTAATGAAGCAGTGATGCTGCATTCGAAACACAACACATGGAAACTCACACACACACACACACTTAAATGAACATGTCTCCTGCACTCTGTTATTAGCGAGGAGTATTTTATGGAGCTATTTATAGCAGCGTGAGTGTCTGATTTGCTTCGTGTGGCGGAAAGTCAACTTGGAAATTGAAGCTAACTGAATCCATTTCAAGTGCAGCCAGGCAGACGGCTCCACTGCAGCACAGTTATACATTTCACTGGCTCGTGTGCTGCTTTCTGCTGTCCGCAGCCTCTTACAGCAACACATTCATCTCACACACTGACATCAGCCGTCATCGCTTGGCTCTGACGCAGCTTCCGTCAGCTTCATGAATATATATCTGTGTTTCGCCGTTCGCGATCTCCCGCCTTTCGGGGCTCGCTTTTTTGAGCTGGAAAACTCGAAAGATTCTGCTGGCAGCACAGTTCGCCTGGCGAGTCCCCCTGTGTTGCAGTGGAAGAAATGCGGCTGGAATTACCGATTCGTAGGCGAGCTTAATCTCCGAGGACACCTTTGGAAACTGCTGTAAACCAGCCACAAGAAAAACAGCTCATCACACATGCACAGCAAATATTGCAGAGAAATGTGCAGCTGAGTTGACAAAGTGCACAAAGTTTTGGAGCGCATTTCCTGGAAAACCGCTCTTCTGCAGATCTGCAGAAAACAGACCCGGGTGTTTAGATTCAGGTCTACGATGTGCCCCAAAGAAACAGTTCTAACCAGCCTCCACCAGGAAAGGTCACATTTATTATGGATTATTCCAGATTTGGCATTTGGCTTCACTTTTCAGCAAATCTCCCATTTTCTTAGATCTCAGGTTTTATATTAGTTGATGAAACCGTTTAGATCAGGGGCAATCCTGGTCCTGGAGGGCCGCTGTGGGTGCAGGATTTTGTTCCAACCCAGAAGTAACACACCTGATTCTTCTAATGAAGGTCTTGGCAATGGTTCTAGAGGTTGATTAGTAGAATCAGGTGTGTTACTTCTGGGTTGGAACAAAATCCTGCACCCACACCGGCCCTCCAGGACCAGGATTGCCCACCCCTGGTTTAGATGCTTTTTCCTGCTGTATCGACACCAACATTGAACCCCGAGAAAAATTCTGATCAGACTCCACATGCAAAAGTTTTAAAAGTATATTTTTTCCAAATTTGTAATGTTGATTCTTGATGCTTGAAACCGCTTTTGTGCCATTTTTGTGTTGTGCTGACGCAAAGTCTGACCAGACTCCACCAGTCTCATTTTCAATTCACTTTTAATTCCCAGATTTGAATTTGACTCTTGATCTTGGAAAAAGTTCGCAGTTGTCCTGGAGCTTTTTTTTTATTGGCATTTTTCTGCCGTGTTGACAACCGTACTCCTGCATATCGACCAACACCAGCAGGGCCGTAACATTTCAGAAATATACGGTCCCTGCCGGGCTCCAAGATAAATTGTGACCTGACTCATTTTAAATGTATTTTCTATCTTATTCCAGGTTTAGAGTTATTGATTTTGGACACAGTCAGCAGCTGTCCTGGAGCTTTTTTAATTTTTTTTTGTTGCCGTGTTGACAACCTCTCTTCACCAAATCTATATTTTAGAAACAATCAGTTCAAGTTCCCTGGTGGGCCGCCTGAGAAGAAATCTGAGCATATTTCACATGGAAAAAATCTCTTTTCTATTGAAGAATGTCTGGAAATAGGAATTTAATCAGCTACACGAGGTGGACGAAACACTCAGATACGTTCACGTCACTCAATAGCAAGTAAAAGTCCTGAATTGCAAATATTACTTCAGTAAAAGTACAGAAATATTATCAGCAAACAGCATTCATTGTGCAGACTGTAATATATTATTATGGTATATAACTACGATTTGGGTTTGAAATACTTTGTATAGATTAATAGTACATGATGAAAGTGTAAGAAAAGACAGGATTTAATAGAATATTATGTAAATCTTCATATTAAAGTACCTAAAGCTGTCAGATAAATGTAGTTAAGTATAAAGTTGAATCACATAGAAATATCCAAGTACCTCAAAACTGCATTTATGTATAGTACTTGAGTAAATCTACTTAGTTACTTCTACCACTACATTTACTGTTAACAGTACTGGTAATAAACCGTTTACATCAGTAGACTTTTAGATGTAATGGAGTACTGCTACTTGTATTTGAGTCATTCTTCTCTTCTCTAATCACCAGCAAGGAAAAGCAATTTGTCGAAAACAGGTTCAGTCTTGAGTTTGACAAATTCTACAAATCAATATGTTCGCCGCAAGTATTTTTTCTTATTGCTAACAGGTTTATTAGTGCGGTGGGGTTGACTGCACTAACTGATCATTAGTGACATCTCTCTGCAGTGGAAAGTCGTGTTCCCGTAAACCTCATTAACGTTCCCGGCGTCCACATTACAGCCCGTTAGCTCGTCTCGCAGGCTGACCTCTTGTGATGTGGAGGGAGCTGAACAAGCTGTGTAAAAACGGGGGTAATCCCTCCGGGCCAGACGAGGCTGATTGGATAATGCTGTAATAACACAGCAGACTGAGAGTCATGGTGGAGGGACACCGCAGTCAGACTGATCTGTGCCCAGCCACCACCGTGGTTTTTCGACTCCTCGCAGCTCCGAACGCTCCCGCAGGCTTTTCCCGCCCGGAGGAGTCGAGATCTGACGCAGGAGTTCCCTCGTCCCCTCCCCCGCCGCTCTCCTCGGATCCTCCAGTGTGTCACAGAGCAGAGAAAAAAAAGATCCTCCGAAGTCCCAACTGAGCCCGAAATGTCAAACACGTCCAAAGTTAGAAAGAGGTTTCTATTATTGGAGCGGCTCAGTGTGTCAGGGCTGATGCTTTCAGCCACCCGCACAGTTTAGATTTAGTCACTCGCTGGGAGGGAATGTGTCCAACTTCAAAAAAAAAAAGGGGACTTATTTATTTTTTCTTAAAACAAGATTAAATGTGTAAATATTTGGTTAAAAGTAGAACAAATATGAGATGAAAACTCAGAAATGTGAGACATAAGGTCAAAAATATGAGATAAAAATTATGGTAAAATGTCTAAAGTGTAATAAAAAATGTCTAAAATATGAGATAAAGCTTCAGATGTATGAGATATAAAGTCAAAATTATCATCAAATGTCTATAATATGAGAGAAGTAGAAAATGTGAGATAAAAAGTCTAAAATATGAGATAAAAACTCGGATATATGAGACATGAAGTCAAAATTATGATCAAATGTCTTAAATATGAGATAAAAATTATGGTAAAATGTTTAAGTATGATAAAAATGTCTAAAATATGAGATAAAGCTTCAGATATATGAGATATAAAGTCAAAATTATCATCAAATGTCTATAATATGAGAGAAGTAGAAAATAAAAAGTCTAAAATATGAGATAAAAACTCGTATATATGAGACATGAAGTCAAAATTATGATCAAATGTCTTAAATATGAGATAAAAATTATGGTAAAATGTTTAAGTATGATAAAAATGTCTAAAATATGAGATAAAGCTTCAGATATATGAGACATAAAGTCAAAATTATGATCAAATGTCTTAAATATGAGATAAAAATTATGGTAAAATGTCTAAAGTATAATAAAAATGTCTAAAATATGAGATAAAACTTCAGATGTATGAGATATAAAGTCAAAATTATGATCAAATGGCTTAAATATGAGAGAAGTAGAAAATAAGACATACAAAGTCTAAAATATGAGATAAAAACTCGTATATATGAGACATGAAGTCAAAATTATGATCAAATGTCTTAAATATGAGATAAAAATTATGGTAAAATGTTTAAGTATGATAAAAATGTCTAAAATATGAGATAAAGCTTCAGATATATGAGACATAAAGTCAAAATTATGATCAAATGTCTTAAATATGAGATAAAAATTATGGTAAAATGTCTAAAGTATGATAAAAATGTCTAAAATATGAGATAAAACTTCAGATATATGAGATATAAAGTAAACATTATCATCAAATGTCTTAAATATGAGAGAAGTAGAAAATAAGACATAAAAAGTCTAAAATATGAGATAAAAACTTGGATATATGAGACATGAAGTCAAAATTATGATCAAATGTCTTAAATATGAGATAAAAATTATGGTAAAATGTCTAAAGTATGATAAAAATGTCTAAAGTATGATAAAAATGTCTAAAATATGAGATAAAACTTCAGATATATGAGATATAAAGTAAACATTATCATCAAATGTCTTAAATATGAGAGAAGTAGAAAATAAGACATAAAAAGTCTAAAATATGAGATAAAAATTATGGTAAAATGTGTAAAATATGAGATAAAAACTCGGATATATGAGACATGAAGTCAAAATTATAGTAAAATGTCTAATGTATGATAAAAATGGCTAAAATATGTGATAAAAATCCTAAAATATGAGATAAAACAACAACATAACAAGATTAAATATATAAATATTCAGTTAAAAGTAAAAAAAAAAAGAGAGATAACATTTTAAATATATGACACAAAGTCAAAATTATGATAAAAATTCAAAATTATGGTAAAAAGTTACCATAAAAGTTAAAATTACTCAATATCAGACTTACTAAAAATCACTAGTCTAGTATCAAAAATCCAATATGGCAGGAAAAATGGCCGCCATATAGCTGAAAATGACCTTAACTTAAGAACTTAGCAACATATCATCAACTCTTGGTCTATAAATAAGAAAGAATATCATGCTGAGTAAGTCTCTATGTAATTTAACTCCAGAGAGAAACACATTTGCTAAAACTGACCTTGAAAATAACTTTAAATACGACGGAATTCACCAAAATAAGCAGAAAAAAGTGATATTGCACCAGGATCCAGCACTAGCAGCAGCAGAGATATAACATTATCTCTTTCTGGCGAGGGTCATGCTGGAGTTTCATCAAAACCACAATAGCAGACACCATAACTCTTAATAGACTAACTAACCAACATGTGCAGGCACTTTTCTGCTTTCTGGGAGTGTAAATCAGCAGCGGGAGGATCCAGCAGCAGTTTGAGCGCGTCAGTAAAACACTCCGTGACAAGCGACAAGGCCGACATTGTGAGCATGACCTCATGCTTGTTCAGGGCCCGGCCAAACAGCCCCCCGCTACGACTCATTTACTCAACCGCAGGTTTCAGATGGTTTTATGTGTAATGATCGATGAAAGGTGATAAATAGGCTGCGAGGAGTCTGTTTCTGCAGCCGAGGTGAGTACTTAGCTCCGTGATTGACCGTGGCAGCTCTCGGGTTCGCCGCTGACTGTCGTGTGTTGTTAGGCAGGTGCGTAATGGCCGAAGGTCTCCGGAGATACCGACACGTGGATGGAAACTTTCTCTTCGTTCCGCTGAAATCGAATCAAACGTCCGACTGTGTGTTTCTGTGGATCCGTTCCCGCTAGGAATACTGATGATGATGAGGTTTTTGTTATTGTGTCATGAATATGGCTACAGTACTCTAAAGACGCCGCAGATTAATACGAACCAGATCCCCAGATTTAAAAATACTTTAAAGGGTCCAACAAAGAATGACTGTGGGGATGTTAAAGGATCAGTGCTTTGTTTTGACACCGCTTTTAACCAACGTTTTGTCCCGTTGATCATTTTAACGCTAACCAAAAAGCTAATTTACGGTTCCGTGATGAATCCCGACGTACCTACGTAGCCTCATATCCTACCATTGAGGACACCGAGGTCATGACCTCGGTATGTTGATTTATTTAAATTTTTCCCCTAAGGCTGCATTTCAGCAAGTATAATGTAACACAAAGCCACACAGAAAGCTAATTATCATGACATCAACATGGTCTCATGTGAAAGATGCTCATATATTTGACTTGTTAAAAGCGAAAGTAAACACTGTCCAACCTGTTTTTAGCATTTGAATGAATCAGAGGATGCAACGTAAAAGACCGCATCATCAATCAAAGTTAGCATTTTTTTTTATATCAAGAAAGACAGAGGATGATCAGGCAAAGAAGAGGAAAGGTAGAAATTATAATATTCTAAGAGAATATGGCCTTCAGATAGATAGACAATAGAGATGCTAACCTGTAACCGACTGTAAATGTAGCCTCGGCTAAAATGTGAAAGGACGTGCGTGAAAGAAAGCGTGTTCACGCAAATCTCTTTCTCCCAATGCATTTTCTGTTTTTGGCATTTAGCTCCAATTCCACTTGGTTTCTGTCTTTCTTAGGGCCATTTTCACCACAGGAACCTTTACAGGAACCTTCAAAGTCCCTGTAGGTACATAGAAAAGCCCCGAAAAAAATCCAGAGTGTTGATTGGATAATATATGCAAGGCTACGTCGACCTAGGAAAAGGTCGCACAATGATTTAATCACACCCGGAGGAAGTTAACGTTACAGGAACCTTTGCTACTCGGTGGAAACAGCGGCTGAGAGCGCCGAGAAAGAGGAAGGTTCCTGTATTAGCTCAGCACCAGTAGCTTTCTCGATGGAAACAGGCCTATTAAAAGTCATAGAAATGCCACCGCCAACTAGTGGTTAGGGGGTGTAATTGCAGCGCACAAGTACTAAACATCTTGCCAAAGGACTGTAGTTAAAAAATTAGCTGGCAAACACCGGCACATTTACAGAAATCTCAATGTGAATTGTCCTTTTAAATTCATAAATAAAAATAAATGAAATGCTCACAATGGCACATGTTGGAGGTTACGGCCTCGACCTGAAGTAGTATAACTGAAGCTTAAACTGAACCACGGCATAAAACAGTAATATTATGTAATATATAGTTTAATATATTGTAAGAATTAGTCAAAATATGCATGTTGATATGATTCGTCTGACATGTCGATATTAACGTATCTGCAGAAACATAAACTCATTGTTTCCCTCTGGAGACTGGGTTGGATTTAAATTATTATTATTATTATCATCGTTAGTGAAGCTGTAAACTGAACCGTGTTCCTGCACATGCTCAGTGGCGTCTGCCGTCCACACAACTACTCTCCAGAGACTGAAACACGGCCTCTGTTATTAGTCTTTGGAGCCGTTTTCTAACGTGATGAAACTCTCGGTGATGAAGGAACATGTCACCGGAGCAGCGGCCTGATGTGTTTTTAATAGTTTCTACGGCACAGAGGAGGAAGATAAATCAGCTCCGATACTCTCAGGACTTGTTAGTGGATCGGTTCTTTGTTGGTTTGGATCCAACATGTTGTCAGACGTATTTAACAGTTTAAAGATTTTTTTTTTTTTTTAAAAAGGGGTTTGGTTATACAAATATCTAAACATCAAAGCCTTCATCAAAGCCATTCTTCAGTTTAATGCACAACACGTTATTAATTCATGAACCTTCAGCCTTCAAACTGAAGGAGAAACCCAAAAGGTGCTGGTGAGTCTTCGCAGTTCTTCTTCTAAATCGGCTGAACGAGAGCCGCGGGGTACGTGCTGGATCTGGAGCGACGCTGGTCCCGGAGCAGTTTTCTTGCCTCAGCAGAGCGATATAAAGTGTGTTAGAGTGTGATCACACCGAGACCACAGAGCCGCGCTGGCAGACGCTCTGGCAGTGTTGGTAAGCCCCCGGCTCACTCTGAGGCCTCTGACGTGAGCCAGAAATGTATTCCTTTCTACTTTGGTATCATAACAAGTGAAGCTCTCCGGGTTTAGACCGACACCGCACACATTATCCACAACACAACGCCCACTGCTGCTTTTAATAGCCCGCCTGTCACATGTGGATATTCGCCCGTGAAAGCGCTGCACACTGCGATCGGCATTTCTGTAAAAAAAAAAAAAAAAAAAAGGAGCATCGGGGACATTCAGGAAGACAAGCGGAGTTAATATGATCAAGACTGAGAATAATTCCGCTAAATGAAGTTTCAGAAACTTGCCGGCTTGTGGGGAGAGTAAAACGAGGCAAGGAGAGCAAAAAAAGAAGAAGAAGAAGGAATGAGCGTGGTGATTTTGGTAAAAAAAAAAAAAAAAAAAGGGTCAACAAAGAGTTCCCTCGCTGCCCCCGAGCCTCGTCCCTCAGTGATGACGCAGCAGGCCTCCACCAGGACGCCCACGCCGCCGCCGGCCAATCAGAGCGCCCCGAGCCCCCGGACGCTGCTTTTAGACATCGCGATGACATCACCGCTACCTCAGAAAACAGAAAAAGCGGGATTTATTTAGCCGCGTGTGGAATCCCGCCTTCGTCCGAAATGGCGTGCCCCCGCCCCCGCGCCCGGCGTTACAGCCCCGGCTGTGTTTACTGCGAAGGAGCTGGAGGCCAAAAACGGCGAGTCAGACGGAGAGTTTGTGCTCTGTGTTTGTTGGCAGAGGCGGCGGCCATTTGTGGCCGTGCCTGAGGTTTAGGGAGCAGCAGAGGCTGCTGGGAGCAGAAAACAGAGAGTCTGGCCTGTGTGGGTCTCCAGCTGGCCGACACCCGGCACCCAGGAGAGCTCGGAGGGGGGGAGGGGGCCCTCCTCGATCGGACCGGGGGCCCCCGGGGGGCCACACACCGGCTACTGTGAGGAGGGTCCGAGGCCGGTGGACCAGAACCAACACATACAGATGCTGCTGCAGGTCCAACTGCTGCAAGCTGCAGAAAGTCAAGCTTTAATCTGTTATAAATCGGATTATTTTCTTTATAAATGTGACCAAACCGTGATAATTGTCCAGTTTATTGTTGAACGACAGATGCTTCTGTTTCAGGTCCAAACAGTGGCGTCATTTCATTTTATGGTGAGGACACGTCCTTCTAGAGGGGGTCTGGGGATTAGGGTTAGGAAAAATCAAAAAAATCAAGAATCCATAGACCACCGGGGGGGAAACCCTGGTCCCAGAGAATCAGTATGGTGCAGGTTTTTGTTTGTCTCCTAATGAAGCTCCATAGCAAGGACCCTAATGGTTGATTAGTAGAATCAGGTGTGTTGCACCCCTGCCATAGACTATCAGTAATCACTATTAATGCATAATATCAGCCTTGAGCTACTCACCAGTCACAAAATAATCACATTTCTATCTTAAGTGACCCCAAACTTTTGAACGGTAGTGTATACACTTTCATTGCTAATGTGGTAAATGACTTTTCTTCCAGATTACAGTTTGTCATTTGGGGCTCCACCTCTTTTTGCAGGTCTTGATCTGCTTGATTTAGTTCAACAACTGATGCTTTTCACACCAATGAAAATGACTAAGATCTGGTTCAAATAGACCGTTTGGCACCTTAACGATTTTGGTCAGAAAGAATAAATTTTAAACTGTGTTTCCTGCCTTAAATCAGCTGAAAGTGTGAAACACACATCTGTACCTGCAGGTTCACAGTTTGCATCCAAACACAAAGAATCATCAGTTGTCCGGTAATGAAAACTCTTTTCAGGCTTCGCCACTAAATCTTTATGATCCCTGACGGCAGTTTGTTGTGTAAACTGCGCCATTAAAAGCTCAGAGTCTGTTCTCGCTGAGAGAACACAGTGTTACATCTGGGTCTTCTCCAACATGTTATCAGCATGTTTCAAACACCAGCACCGGTTCACACTCCGAGGCATTTGTGTTCTCATGGTTTATTGTGATGACTGCCCTGGTGGAGAGAGTCCAACATGTTTCTCACTGAGCATGTGCAGATTGGACGACCTGCCAGGTCACCTCAGTGCTGCAGATTCACCTTTACTTGGCATATAATAGACAATGACACTGTATACTTCTTAAAGCACGGATCATTTAATTTGATCATTTAATTTCTCTATATATTTCTTCAGACGACGTTTCCTTTCAGTTTCTCTTGAAGGATGAGCGTTGGGTGGATGGATCAGTGCTTTAATTCATGGAAAAGTTGTTGAACACCACTTTTAACTGATATTTATTTTGTCACATTGCCATGAATCATTTTAAACCAATCCATGAGCTTTTCTAAAGCTTCAGTTCTTCTTTTCTAAAGCTTCAGACCCAACAACGTAGGAATCAGCATCAACTTGACGCGGAACCATAAATCAGGCTTCACACTAACCTAAACACGACCACACCTTAACCACAGCATTGTCACATCATAAAACTGTATTTGTGTAAATATGCAGGTATTAAAAACAAGTAGAAGCATAAAGTAGCTTCAAATGGAAATAAAATACAAGTACTTCAACATTATACTTCATTACAGTACTTCAGTAAATGTACCACTGTTGATAATTGACCTTTGAAACTGTCTTCAGCCTTAAACTACAGCTTAACTTCGACTTATGTTGTTAAAGAATGATGCAACATAGAAAAAAAAAATGGAAAACAAAAAATGGAACTTGAATGACGTCTGTAAACCAGGATGGAAAGTATCAGACAGGAGATAAAAACCAAACCTTTGATATAAACTGTGATTCCTAAAGCCAAGTGAAGTTAATTAGTCGTAGATTTGGTTGTAAAAGACTAATTGTGTGAACTTTATCCTGACGATTCAGCGGTTAGGACTTTAATCCTGCGAGTTTAAATTCTTCACGTAGAAGATTGTCAAACTGTCTGTGAGCATTTCAGCAGCATCTGGACCCCACAGACAGCTGCAGGAGGGGCTGCTGGGAAATCTGCCAGCTGGAGGCAGGAGCCGTTTTTTAGGAGGTCTGAGAAACGACGACTCCCAGCCAGAGGATTTAGAGTCAAGCTCCTCGGTCCTGACCTCTCTGACTCCAGGTTTGGTCACACTGTCTTTTTTTTTCTAAAGTAGTGACATTGATTTTCCATCATGGAACTAGTGGAGCTTTATCCCCCCGTCAGTAAATCTTTATTGATGAAAGGGTGAATAATGGAATATTACTTCTACTTTGCTAAACTACAAGACTTTATTTTTTTTATTTGACTTAAAAGCCTAGTTGAGTACAAAAATCTCTCTTTTTTGAAGTGCTTTCTCAAGAAGAGCAAATTACGGAAAATATGACAAGACAGACACAAATTACGCCACAAAAATCACAATAAAACAGAAATGATGACAAAGAAAATAATATATCTTCTTATTATGTGACTACAAAGAAAATGGGACAAATGGGAATTCTGTTGTGAGTGTAATCCAAAGGATAAAACTACATGAAAATGAAAATATGAACAACATGTTTGATTTATGTGATCAAGGGGAAACTAAAAAGCAGTTAACTGATTCATATTGACAACAACATGAATATAAAAACAAATATTTGATTCAAATCATCTGCATAGAAATGTAAAGAGGTTTAATGTATAAATTATCTGACCGAACAGGTCAATTAAAAAAGAAGAGGACCTAGAATTCGGCCCTGTTGTACTCCATGATTGGTAAACAGCTGTATTTATATAATGTTTTTTACTCAAAGTGTTTTTCCTCCTGCTCACTAGGCAAGAAAATCAAGTCTCATTTAAATATTGATTAATATTAATGAATTTAAATTAAGAAAATACAGCAGTCGCCCAAGATAGAAACATCTGACAGTGAATATTTGTAAATCTAACAACTGCTGACTAAATGTCCGTAAAATGCTGTATTGCTTTTGTAAGTTCATATTTTGAACCACGTTAACTTTACTTATTATGGTTGATAAAGCAAAGGCTAGTGGTAGTAATGGTAAGAAGCGCCAAGCAATCTCCATGGAAACGATGGCTCAAAAATTGGGACAGTGGTGAGAAGATGGCTGATGTGACATGTGCCAACAATTTTACAACAATATAGAAGGGAAAATGATGGCATAAATGACCTCAAATGACAATTATTGATTGAAATTTAATATATAACTTTCAAACAAATCATCCTAAGAACCTTTTGTGTTCGTAGGTTGGATACTGTCTGTCCTTGAAATGAATTGATAACCATACTAAAACAAATTAGGTATTAGTTACTCCCTCTGTGTATTTCTGTGACAACTGAACATGACATAAAATGTGGGTCGACAGTTTTGGGAGGAAACCCAGTCGCGTGCTTTGAAAGAAGAAACCCCCTGTGTGTTTGAGTGAGTGTGTGTTAGCGTGTGTGTGTGTGTGTGTGCTTTGAACACAGGGAGGAGTGTGTGATCAGTATCAGCTGTGACATCACTCCGTCTTGATGTTGTGTTTGTGTTCAGAGTGTTTACATCTCCCCAGACACACCGTCACCCTGGGTGGGGGTCAGCGATGGTAAAGTGCGTGTGATGGTGGCGACTGTGGTGGTGGTGGGGGTTCGGAGGGGTGGGGGGGGGGGGTCTGGATGAAGAGACAGTGAAGTGTCTCCACCCGCCTGGAGACGCCTCGGTGGGATGACGCCATGTTTGACATGTTGGTTCCATGACGCAGCTCATTGATCATCAGAGCAGTCGGAGTCGACAGAGACGCCATTTCACTCGGCACGTCCAGTAAGTCGTTTCTTCAACCTGCTCCTCAGCTTTTCCTCTACAAAACCTTCATCTGAATAAACTCTGTTGTCTCTTTTAAGCATAACGATGAACTTTGACCTCAATTTATTTGCTTCAATTAAACTCAAATAAATTTAACATTCATTCAATGAACCAAACCAAATAGTTTTTCCTGCCTGCACATGCACGGAAGATGGAAAATAAATAAAAACGTTGGCTTATAATAATAATAATAATAATAATAATAATAAGTCCCATTGTGAATACAATAGACAAACACACAATATATGAATTAACCAATAAATAAAACACATAATTAAACAAATTTAAGAGTTTTGTTTTGGAGGCTGGCATTTTTTATGGCATCGATTCATAATAGTTTCGATAATTTTTATTCATAATTAAATTTACTTTTTTTCTTTAATTTCTTGATTTAGTTATTCTATTACTTATGTTTTCAATTCGTTTTTTTAACTAAATGTATTTATTTTGTTTTACTTTTTATTACATTTATTTTTCATGTATATATATATTTAAATAGATTTTATTTTAAATTGTTTAATTAAATTTGGTTTATATTTATCTATATATATATTTTTTTTACCTTTATTCATGTATTTTATATTTTTGTATATCTATTATATTTTGTTATATTTATTTTGTTATTGCTGTATCTTTAATACTTTTGTTGTTTGTTGTTGAGGCGATGCAGCAATATTTTCAGACCGGAAAAAAAATCCTACCCCTCTCACTCCCTTCAGGCAATTTAATACAGAGAGAGATTAATTAGTTTGATCATTATTTAATTAGATTGATATGCATGTTAAAAGCATCATGTTTTGTTGTCAGGTTAAAGTGGTGCTTTTAGTGTTGCCCTTTAGATCCAAAGGTTGTGAGTTCAAATCTAGAGCCTGGCAGAAATGAAAAAGGAAATGTAGACGTGTGCAGATGATTAAACCTGCTAAAGGAGGCTGTTAACATGCAACCTGCTGCAGGGTCGATGACTCTTCACCTCTAATGTTAGGTTAATTAGACTGCTTCTCACTTCTTTTTGTTCATTTCTGTTCCAGCTCCTGTCTCCTGGATGGTGGGCATGTTGGGATTGGCTCTGACAATGCCTCAGATGGGTGTGGGTCCCAAAAAAAAAGGAGAAGTAACTGCAGCTCTGACACAGTTAAGGACACACTGACATTTAAAAAAGATTGTTTGCAGGTTGCAGTTTTCCTGCAGTCTTCAGAGGCCAAAACACTCCCAACTGTGCGCGCACGAAGGAGGATTCGGTTTAATGAAAAACTGTTCTCAGCCTTTCGGGAGTTAATTCTACAGTAGAATAAAGACAGAAGAACATTGAGTCTGTGAGGGGGTTAAAATGTTTCGTACATCATGAAATCAAAGTCAACAGACGGCTGCTGTGACCTCGTTCCTTTTGAATGGAGAAAAGAAATATTTCCTCGGGATCTTTACAAGCTGTTGTTCAGGGCTTTTTTTCTGGTTAACTAACAACTTGGTTAAACGTCACATTCTATTAAAACCGCCTTGATCCCGTCCTCCACAATAATGCATTCCAGAGTTCTGGAAAGATCTCAAGGCTGCCCGTCCGTCCTGGAAGCGAGTGCTAACGACGGTGCGTGAGTGTTTCTGCTGTTTTCACTGCGCAGACATTCCTGAAAATGAGGGTAATACACACTGCAGCCACTCTGTCTAATGTTTAAATTGCTTATCTTAAAAGGAGAGCCACAGACCGCACGTTTTCCTCCTTTCAACACTCGCTCGTCAGTGAATGATGTTACTATTGATCTGCAGCCAGTCTGCCTGCTTTCTGTCCGTCTCTCCCACACACTCCATCTCTTCAAATCCTCCCGTTGAGCCGCTGATGAACCACATTCCCTGATTATTATTATTTTACTATTATTATTATTATATAGGATTCTGCTTCCAGCAGCTCTCAGCCTCAGAAGTTTTCAATTTGGTAGACAAACAAACTCTTAAAATCTTAAAATGTGTTAATATTCAGTTTGTCTGTGTGCACGCACACACACACACACACAAAATAATGCAAAGAATGAATAGAGCGAAAACAAATTCACTCCCAGAAGGTGCACAAATAGTCCAAATATGATTTGGAAGTAAGTTCACTGTGCAAAAAGCTAAACAAGAGATGGGAAATACAATATAAGAATGTGCAATTTGCTTTTTGGTTTTGAAATTAGTACTTTAAATTAGTATTTCCATACAATACGACTTTATACTTCACTCAACTACATTTATCAGAAAGATTTAGTTATTTTAAGGTGAAATCTTGTGCAGTAGAACTTTGTTTTGTTTCTTCTTTCCTTTTCCTGATTGAAGTTCCTGCAAAACAAGACTTTTGCAGAAACTTTGAGTGAATTTAGCTGATAATCCAGTTTATCTTACTGTTAAAATCTACCTTTTAAACTTAAGATTGTATCTTTTGATTTGATCGATGTGTCTTCCAGTTGAAACCTTCGCAAAACAGCCTCCAGAAGTCCAAATAAGTTGATTGATAAGTTGTTTATTTAAAAGATATTTCCTCAGGAGTCTGTGGAGGCCGAACCAGACTGAATATTAGCCATGAAAAAAACAAAAAATAATCAGTGTGTAGGTGCTCGTACGTTGATGTTTTCTTTTAGTCGTCGCTTAGAAACGAAGACGTCTGCTCATCCATCACAGCAGAAGAATTTGTTACAGTTAGTTTATGACCTGAAATTCTTCAGATTGTGATCGATTGTAAAACTTGATGCCCTGCGATCAACCTCCAGATTCCGCAGTTTTCCAGTCAGGATGATGAAACTTCGAGAGTTTTCCGGTCGACTCCTTTGTGAGGTTTAGATAACGGTTTACCGGATCATTCCAGTGGTAACGGCAGAGTGTGTTGGGAGTCCTGAACAGCGGCAGAGCAAAGATTCCTCTTATCACCTCTGCAGCTGCTGCTTTTACTTAACTACACGAACAACACCACATATAACGTGAAGAGGTCAAGAGGTAAATGGCCTTAAAGAAGAAATATGGGTATTTTTCATTTGTTCGAGTTTTGCATGTCCAGCATGGGTTGTTCCAATATTAGCAATATTTTTCACCGATGCCAGGCTCAAGTTGTTATCATAAGACAGAACAGTGATGGTGGAAGCCTCTCTAAAGCTTACAACAGTCTCGTGAGAGTTGTCTTGTTGCAGAATTCACCTGTGTGGGAACAAGAGAACAGAACCAGATGATTTTAGGAGTAGCGAAACATTATGATAACAATCTAAGCCTCACAGGTGCTAAAAACACTGCCTATAGCGACAGGAAGCTTACGACAGCTCACTTACAGACCAGTGCCAGGGTGCCACTGGTGAAAAGGAAGTTCTAAGATGCACCTTCTGCACCTTATCTTGGTCAGGTCTCTCTTAAAAAATAGGTTTTTAATCTCAATGACACTATTTTCCTGGTTAAATAAATGTTAAATAATAATAATAAATGTTTTTAACCACATTTGACATTTTCTTCTAAAAAGCTCAAGTCCTTGAACCCGTGACCTTCATGCTGTGAGGCATCAGCACCAATGTGCCGCCCTGTATATGATTTAGTAATAATTTTAATTGCAGTTATTGCTGTTTTCTCAATGTTTGCTCCAACTAAACAATGTTTTTCTAATTTACCATTCGATAACAGAAATGTGGGTAACTTTTCTTTTTTTTTGCAAAACTTCTCACTCCATAAACCTCTGAGAGAATCGCTGTTTATTCGCTGCTACAGCACAACTTTGAACTTTGATTGATATTGAGTAAATCTTATTGCTTATTCCATTGTGATGAAAGTACTTTTTGTATAAATAAAGGATCTGAGCACTTCTTCCACCAACGCACGCTTCACCAGAGACCAGTGAAATGAACCCTGGGATATTATTAAGAGTTTGTTTGGAGAACTGAGGGACGAACGTTTCATAATGACCCATAATCCTCGGCGGGCCTGGCGGTGTGGACTTTCAGCCTTGAATCTCGGCTGGCTGAAGGGTGGAGCCTGTCGCCTGCTGCGAGGAGAGGAAATAGGTTAACAGGATTCAATCACACAACGCAGCCAATCCAATTATGTAGTTAACTGAAGCTCAGGTGCACCTGGCAGCAGCAGCAGCAGCAGCATTTGGTGGAAAAAAACTTGAAATGGAGCAAAAGTTGAGTGTTTTTTACATGTGTGTGAACCACAGCGAGACCCTGACTGACTGAACACGTTCCTTCAATAAACAGCCGACTTTAGGGAACACTCCGGGTCTAACTGAGACTGAGCAGATAAAACAAACAGCTTAGCAGATGAATTGTGTTTCTCTGGACCTCAGACCAACTCTGAGGTCTGCAGAGGTGAAGCTTTCTCACTTTTCCTTTTACTGATGCAGCAGCTGGATCGCTTAATTCAGCTGAGACCTCAATGGTCCATCAGAGACCTTGACAGTCCATCACCGCCCTCAATGGTCCATTGGAGACCTCGATGGTCCATCGGAGTTCTTGACGCGCCATCAAAGACCTCGACGCTTCATCAGACTCAAACTTCCAGATTCTTCTTTTGTTTGACAGGTTTAAGTTTTGATATGCAAACCTACATATAACTGTGTAACTTTATCACAATACATTAACTACATCAACTCATAACACTATAATAAATAATAATAATACTATAATACTTCAACTACAACTGTAGTAGGATTCTTCACCCTGGAGACCCTGATGGTCCATTGGAGACCTTGGTGTCCTATTGGTGACCCTGACGGTCCATTGGAGACCTTGGTGTCCTATTGGAGATTCTTCCTTTTGAACCATGGAAGGAAGTGTTCTTTGAGGAACTCCACATACGTTGTGGATGTCATCTTCACACCGTCAGGGATCCTGAAAGGGCCGACAATCTCTCTCCCCATGATACCAGCCCAAAACATCACTCCACCACCTCCTTGTTGGCGCCGTAGCCTTGTTTGCATGGGGTGGCCATCAACCAACCATCCACTACTCCGTCCATCTGGACCATCGAGGGTTGCACGACATTCACCGGTGAACAGAACAGTTTTGAAGTCAGTCTTCAGGTATTGCCTGGCCCACTGGAGCCTTTTCTGCTTGTGTGCAGTGGATAGTCAAACGATGGCTGGGTCCCTGGAGGACCCTGCGTCTTGTTGTCCGGGGCACGTTGGAGGCACCAGCAGCTTCAAAAACTTGTCTGCTGCTGTGATGGGGCATTTTTACAGCTGCTCTTTTGATCAGACGTATTTGCCTGTTAGAAAGAGTCCTGGATTTTCCTTTATCAGCACGCACACATGTGAGCCATGATACACATTACCATTCATGAGTTTAAACTGACAAACAAAAAAATCTTACTTTACCACTCTTGAACACTTTTTGCATAATAATTTGGAACACAGTGTAAAATGATCTATGTCACCTGAAGAAGAAAAACGTGAAAAACTGTGCCGCAGCTCAGTACTGAATGTACTCAGGTACTACCTCCTGTGTACATGTGTGTGTTTGGACTGTTTGCCTGCGTGCCGGTGTGTATTTATTTGTGCGTGTAGACCAGGCAGATGGTGGCAGGTGCTGTGGATTCCCGTCAGGCGGAGGAGGAGGCAGAGGAGGAGGAGGTGGTAGCGGAGGAGGAGGAGGAGGCGGTTGGGGGTGAAAGCCGCTGTGGTTTGCAGCCCGGACCACCGTCAGTTTGCTCTGTGGCCGGCGGGTCGACCGACCAGCGGCTCTGAAGGCGCTCTCAGTCTGCGTCCACACACTCATCAGACCTGACAGGTTAATGACGGGGCTCGCTGAAGAGCCCAGAGTCTTAATAAGGGGCCGCCACGGCCAACAAACCTGCCAACCCACCACCACCACCATCACCGCCGCCGCTGCTGCTGCAACTGCTGTGTGCAGAGATGCACGGTTCAGAACTCTGGCTGCTTGTTTGTCTGGTTATTAAAGAGTGTTTACGAATGTTCTGTTTTCAGTGTGAGCAGCCAGAGGTGGTCCAGCTTTCACTTCACTTACTTGAACTGAGTGTTTCTATTTAATATTCCCATTTCTGTGGAATGAGGAATGTGCCAGAAAAAATTACACTTTTTTTAGAAGTTATTTTTATATATAGAGCTGCGGCGAAAGAAAACAAAACTGGTACAATCAATGTAGAATTTGCTATTTTTCCATCTCCTACAGTGAAATATATTAAATATCTTCAACCAGACATTTGAGGAGGTGATCTTGGACTGTGTGAAACACTAATTGTGCCCAAACTACAAATTAAATAATGGAGAAAATGATCTACAGCATCGTTTGAGCACTAGATTTCTGAAATCCTCACTCTAATTTTGGACTTTAATCCTGAATTATGTATTTTTATTGATTGGTAAAGTAAATGCCGGCTTCTTGAGGTAAATACAGATTTGAGTACTTATTCCACAGCTGTATGCGGGTCTGGTCGTGTGTGTTTTCTTGGGTTAGTGTGTGAGGTCTGAAGTGGTGAGCGGGCAGCCCTGGCGACTTGTTTATCCTTAACTGCTTCAGACAGAGATGGTTGTGTCTCACTCTTCTCACGGCGGCCTGAATGGCCTCACTCAACTGCCTCTGCACTCATCTCAGGTCTGTCACTATGACTGATGGTCACTTTACAAATGGGGCATTTCCCCCCACATGGCCCCACTGGAATAAACAGAGCAGCGCGAGGCCCAAACCAACCCGCCGCACCTGCAGTGAAATCATGGCGCTCGCTCTGAGCATGACTCTGCACAGAGACTGATGCCTCTTGTGAAGTGTGGGTTGAGTTTGTGCCATGTTTTCTGAATGAAAACACCAGAAGTGTAAAGAAGGTCACATATTGTTCTGCGGTTGCTGCAAATTATGATGTAAGGTGTTCCACAGGGATCAATATGAGGCCCATTGCTACTATTAGCAGGATGAAAGCATTTGCAGCATTCATTCTGCTTCTTTCACAGACCTCAGATGAAAGTGACTGAAACAAGCAAGAAAAGACAATTTGGATGTTTCTACAGCACCAGAGTCAGAACCAAATGAAAATCATCATTTGGCCTACGCCCATTTTTCAGTTTTCATGCTATAAATAATAATAAATATGGAATATCTTTACAGTCACAATGGTTATGTAACAAAAAAAATACGTCAGTGTCAGAATCAATTTATGTTGCTGTTACAGAGTAGAATATTGGAAAATCTTATATCTAAAAATGTCTTTTACAACAGCTAAAAATACTCTATTTAAAACTGAAAATAAACTGAAACTGACCCAAAGTTAAGCTAGCTAAATTATCTGCAATGGAAAGTTCAGTGATTAATAAGATAAGAGTTCAAAGATCAATTATTTGATTATCAAATCATCAAATAGCCTTAATGCAGCCCTACTACTGATATTATATGAAACTATTTTCTTATTGTATTGATGATGTGGATATTGATGATATATATTGATGCTGGAACAGTAACATTGTGTTTTACTGCAGATAAAAACACTTTTAGTGTTGGAGCTGAGGTTTTCCTCATGTGATTTATGAATAAAACTCAATGCTGCCTTCATATCAGTGGGATTTTGGATTTCAACGGGTTAAACATTCATTTTAAGTTAATCACTAATAAATATAAGTGTTTATATACATGAAACACTGTGGCCTATAACCGTGATCATCTTAATATGCAAAGATTTCCGCCTCAAGACACGTTTGAACATTTTATTGGCAGTTTCAGATCCCGTCTGCCCTGTAATAATCAAATACAACATGTCGAGGCTTGTTTTTAATCCCATTTATGAGCCCTCATGCAGAGAAGGATCCATATTAGCAGGCAGCGTGTGATGTTGTCATGTTGCTGTTGTGCTGTTGTGGTTACAGACGCAGGGCGAAGCCTCCATGGGCGTGTTGGTCGCTCTCAGGAAACTCAAAGTCATTTAAAGCACAGTGTAAAACACTAAATGAGCTCGGCCTCAACAAACCGCTGAGGGCTACTGTGAGGAAGAGGAGGAGGAGGAAGGTTAAATACTCCTGAACCCACTCACCTCTTCATCACTGACAGAACATTAGCTGACAGGAAACTAATACAAGTAATTAACAAGTTAATCTGATAATTTACCCTGTTAATCATCCATTATCCTATGTGACAACAAACTGAAGTACAATGAAGAATATAAATATTGTACTTGCTACACCTTTAGTTACTTTCCAGATAAGGAATTATCTTATCTATATTATATTAAATACATATTTCTTTTATAAATTTGCACTATTATGCAGTACTTTGATTATTAATCTAACCTAAGTATTTCAAACACACACTCATGTGGTGATTAAAAGAAGTAGCATAACTATAATAATATAACAGTCTGTATATTAAGTACTTCATGTTGATAATACTTCTGTACTGCTTTACTTAAATATCATTTTTCAAATCAGGACTTTTACTTGTTTTTTAGTATTTTTGACAAGAGTGTTTCCACTTTAACTCCAGTAAAGTATCTGAATACTTTGTCCACTTCTGCCTGCTGAGGACATGAAGTCAGAGGATCATCCTGAGGAGAACATGGAAACTTTACGACACTATGTCCGAGTTTAGTAATGTGGTTGTAAATATTTCTCCCTCTGGACTTGAGCTGAACGACAGATAAACAGGAACCACTGACGACGAGGCCGGCTTCTTTCTCTGTAACCTGAACTCTGGAAACATTTCTCTTAACCGGAGAAAAAGCTTTTGACTGCGAACGCCGCTAATAATCACGTATGATGCACGCGAGCGTGTCAGCCTGTGGAACAGAAGTGAGGCAGCAGGATTAGTGTTTCTGCGGTGGTGTTCCTGGCCTGTCGGGTCACAGCTTTAGCGGCAGACTGTTTTCTCCTCTTCATTAAAATGTGGGCCACTCTGCAGAGCACATTCACAAACTCTCACCGCAGACGCAGGCGACTGTGTGACTGTGGTTAGGCACCTTTAAGGAGAGGATGATAAATCGCCTTTTAATTGCTTATAAATGTGTAACTGGGTCTGGCCGCCCGCCCTCGCCGCTGATTGCTGTTCCGAGTCCAGGAGCTGCAGCCGGGCCCCGGCGGGAGGAAAGAGGAGGAAGTGCGGAGCGTGGAGACCACCGGTTGCTATTGTGGCAACTTAAACATGTTGCATTCCCCACAACTGCCCTTATTATATTACTGCCTGTCAAAGCTTTTACATTATTCCATAACACGACACGACTGCACATGAAAATCCTGTTTTCTGAAACATAAACTTCACCAAAAACGCAGAAATGCCGCCAGAAAAACATCAAAAGTAATAATAATCCGACCTTCACTTGTCTCTGAGGAATGCGTTGACAGTTTACATTTATGCAGATGTGTTGAACGTCAATACGTGCGTGTTTTCACAAATAGCGGTTTATGATGTGGTTAAGGTGCGGTTAGGTTTAGTTCAAGTGGATGAAAATCAATACATGTTGTGACATCACTAAGGCTCAGAGTGTCCTATCAACCAGGGCCGTGGCCAGGATTTCTCAAATACCAATGTCAACATTCTATATATAATATAATATATACTGACATACTGTGTCATAACTAGGATATAATATGTATGTTCACGTGTATATATGGACACTGCCATTCAAAAGTTTGGGGTCACTTAGGAATTTCCTTATTTTTGAAAGAAAAGCACTGTTTTTTTCAATGAAGGTAACTTTAAACTGATCAGAAATACACTCTATACATTACTAATGTGGTAAATGACTATTCTAGCTGCAAATGTCTGTTTTTTGGTGCAATAGGTGTATAGAGGCCCATTTCCAGCAACTATCACTCCAGTGTTCTAATGTGTTTTGCATCAGAAGGTTAATCTAATGTTACTTTTCTGAGCCTGGCACAAGTTTTTCTTATCAATTAACTATTTATTACTTCTGATTTTTATTTAAAAGCTATAATTTGCACCATTGTTGCTGCAATTGTTAATAAAATAATAATGTTTAGTCATATTATTTACTACTTATATCCATCCAAACAGTCAAATCATAGCCTAATATCGATGGATGAGTCATACTGTGCCTAAAATATTCATATTCGTTGCATGTCCTTAGCCTACGCTACATTTACAGCTACGACACTATTTCTCTCATTCTCTTAGAATATTACAATTTTCACTTTTCCTCCTCCTTGCCCAGGAGAAGAAATGCTAACTTTGAGGATGCAGCTTCTTATGTTGCATCCTCTGATTCATTCAAATGTCTAAAAATAGAATGTGCAGTCTCAGTAACGTCGCGACGGTGTTTACTTTAGCTTTTAACGAGTCCAATATACGAGCATCTCTGTTAGAGAAGCCGCGTTGATGTCATGATAATTAGGTGGGCTTCATGGATTCGGTTTTCCGGCTTTTTGTTAACATTTATATTTGCTGAAATGGTGCCTCAAGGGAAAAATGTAAATGAAAGTACTACTCCTCTGTCTACTTACATGTGAAGATGTGTGCTTCTCGACATAATGACTAAATTTACTGTATCTTCTAATGTTTCCTAGATGAAACAAACAATATACAACGTCCTGGTGCACATGGGAATAATGAAGGAATTAAAAACAAGCTACCAAATATTAGGATGCAGTACTTTTACTATAAATCTACACAAAGTATCTTAAACTGGCTCCACATTGATAAATTAAAACATTAAAATACTATTTGTATTTAGTGATTAAAACAAACATATCACATGCTGAAAAATTTGTGTTAAAATTACTTAAATTTATTATGTCAAGTTTACATGAAATTAATTTGGATATATATTTTTAAGTTGATTGTACTTATATTTTTTAATACTTGTAGTTAATTATTATTTTAAGCAGAATTAACTTTAATTTTTAAGAAATTTCTACTTAATATGTAGATTCACTCAATCTAATTGTCTAATAATAATAATAATTAGTCTAATAATTCAATAACACATTAAAATCTATTTTAAAAAACAGATAGAAATGGGAAAAAAAACTTTTTTATATACTTTAAGTACATTTTGCTGATAATACTTCAGTACTTTTACTCAACATTTTCAGTTCAGCGCTTTTACTTGTTATTGAGTCATTTTTGATGACAGTATTTCTACTTTTACTCTATAAATACTATAAATATATATAATCTTCCACGTCTGCCTGCTGAGGACATGAAGTCAGCGGATCATCCTGAGGAGAACATGGAAACTTCATGACACTACGTCTGACTTCAGTAATGTGGATGTGACTCTTTCACTCTGGACTTCAGGTGAACGGCAGATAAACAGGAACCACTGACGAGCCCGGCTACTTTTACTGAAATAACATTTTCGCTTCAGGACGTCGACTTGTTATTGAGTATTTTTAGACGACAGCATTCTACACTAACCTGAGTGAAGGACCTGAATGCTTCGTCACATTAGAAGTCATAAAATCTCAGGCTGAAAGAAAAAAAAACGTTTAGTTCTGCTCTCTAATGTAAAACTAGGTCAAATTTGACTCTGAACAGTCGCTACGGGTTAAACGTAAGACGCATCCAAGTTAACGTCATGCATCTACCTGTAAATATGCAAAAAATGTGAGAAATAACGCTGAAAAGTGATTGTGAGCGGCGGCTGGAGGCCTCGGCCGTGTGCTGGCCCTCTGTGGTATGTAAACACAGCGTTAGTCAGCGGCCTCGGTGATCCACAGTTTCCAGAGCCCGGCGAGGGAGAACCTTTGCCACCAGGGGCGTCTGACCAGATGACTAATAAAGGTGTCATTAAGCCTGTTGGTTTTCTCTGCCCAGGTAGAGCTGGCAGGTTGTTGTTTATAGTCTGGGTTGGGGATCGGAGGGGAGGGGGATCACATCCTCGACCCTGAATCGAGGTGTCATTAAGTTGTGTTGATTTTCCACTGCGCAGTCGGTCGGCGAGGACGCAGGTAGGCAAGTAGCCTCTCAATAATTATGTGAAAGCCTTGTCGGGGGGGAAAAAGTGAGTCGTGGGCCGTGGAGCGCGACATCTCCCTGAAGGGTGGACCCCACAAAACGCTCGCGTCCCCGTCCGGCTGGTCGCCGTCCAGATGGGATGATTCAGCCCCGCTCGCCACTCGCCCTGCTGATTAACTGGCCTTTTTCATACAAATTACTCGAGTAACTCCAGGGTGTGGGAGGCCTGTTTAGATGACATTAGCGATCGAGCGGGGCGTGAGGTTAGAGGCTTGATTGGGGGAATAAACCGAGGCGAGGGCCAGCAGACACGCCGACCGCAGCTGTCAGCAGCAACTTACCCCGAGCCCTCGAGTAAAAATTTGAAAAGAACAAGCAGTGAATTGTAAAGTCAGTCATTGTTACGAGAGTAATTTGTTGTAGCCTAAGAGTCATTTAATAAACTCTCCACAAACAGTCATTTGTTATGTTTGGTAAGTATTATTGGGCTGGATGGTTTTGGATTTGAGAGCGCGTGGGTTTGCCAGCAGCCCCTAGAGGCTGAAAGGTTCATTACACACCACAAAGTCAGACTTGGACAGAAAAAGAAACCTGTGAGTTATTCTAAGGTTTGAAAGGGTTTTTTTTTACTCTCTGTATTTACAGGATGTCAGAAGTGTTACAGTTTTCACAGTAAGTCGAGGTTTTAAATACTTGTTTGCACATCCTCTGTAATAGTTTTATTAAAGATATTTTATTTGATCTCTTCTCTGTTCCCTGTCTCATTAATCTACGTTGGAATTCTGAAATTGCACCTGCAGGACATTTGATGGTTTTGCATCTTGTGAAGCACTTAAACTATGAGTAAAGAGCTGCCTTCAAATATAAATAAATACATAGTTCTAATAATGCTACCAAGTGTTATCTTGACTAATTATCACATGTTAGAAACCTAAGCCTTTGTTAATTCCTTCAAATGGTCACATAGTTGCTTGAATCCATTAATCCGATTCAGATACAATTTATCATTTGCATATTATTGATTTGCAAAGACAGGTTTTTCATTTCACACTACAAACTATAAGTAATGCTCTATGAGAAGCATCAGAATCTGCAGTTTTCTATTTGTTTTTTGCAGAAGGAACAATCAGGACGTGATAAAACAGTGAGGTATATTTCTCTGACTACAGAGTGTCTTGGGGGACACACAGTGTCCACATCTCCCTGCAAGTGTTACATACTACAGAGGCTTACCGTCACTCCACCAGTACATGAAGTTATTTCCTTATTTGAACTGAGTGTAGCGTTGCATATGCATACTGTCATTGATATATTAATCAGAGGAACTATCTATACCCTGTGTTCAAAAAAAGGGGCTTATATGGTTATGTTGAATCTAAACAACCGACGTTTGCTCTCTCCCCGTAGAGGGTTTTAGGGGTATAAAAACCGCACCCGAATAGAGAGGAGGGGGATTTGCCTGACCTCTGCGTATCATCTTTTCTGGGTTCTCTCTGCACTAAGCGGAGGTCTTTAATTTGACTGGGAAATCCTGGACTGTACTGCAGACAGTTCTTTTATGATGCTCAACTTTCAATAAAATCCTTGAAAATGCATCAGCAGTGTTTCTGAAGATCCTTCCTCTCAGCTCGGTAGTTTATTCTACAACAGCATCAAGGATCATCCTCTGGGGAACAATAACGTCTGCAGCTTCTTGTCCTTGTTAAGGTGCATGAGTGTGCTAACGCCATGCTAACTTTTGCTAATAATCATAACACTGCCATTTGCGGCTTTTAGTATTGCTTTAAATCTCTCCGATGGAGAAACACATGGTGGAAAGATGTTTTTGGTCGATGAATGAAGTAGAGCGGTACGAACGTTTACAGGTTTTTCCACTTGGCTGCTACACATCTTGGATAAAATCAAATAATAATAAAAAAAAAAAAATCAGAAGACGAAAACAGGTATCTAATTTTATCCTTTGGAGAGTGACTGAGGACACATCTCTCCTGCCTTCAGACACACTTTTCAGTAGGATCACAGTCCGTTTGAAGTCAGTTTTCCTCCGAATTATATTGATTTCAGCACCTTGTTGCTGCTGAGGGCTCCGACACTTCGACAACCTGTGACACTTTTACACTCCGGAGGGCCAGAAAGCTGCAAAGAGACTGAGCAAAAGACTCAACCTCTTCAAGTGAAAGGCGAGCACATTTTTCTTGTGTGGACCAGTTTTGTGTGTGGACATTTATTTGACATGTCACGTCATCGCCGGTCATGCCAAGCAGCCTGGCCACCCCTACTGCAGACTGCAGGGCCATGTTTGAACTCCATGCCATACCTACACTGCTCTTATTCATTTGTGCAATAATTGCTCTGACCTTTGCGAGTTTTCCTTGCCTTGCTTCAAAATATAGGCTCAAAATGTTAGAGATTTAGCAGAAAAAAAACAGGCACTAATTAAGCAGAGTATCATGGCTCTTTCCTTTTCACCACACATCATATTTTAGCAAATTTGTCTGCACTTCTGTTCAGGCCCATTTGTGAGCTTGTGTTGAGAAAGTGTGATGTAATGGCTGAATAAAGTAGGAGTGATTCACCTGGATTTGTTGAACTTAAGAAACTTGTATTTTCATAGCTGCAGGTTCCAGTAGTCGTAAATAGTGTTTGCAGAATGACTAACATAACAGTTGGAGGAGTTAGTCGGCTCATTGATGAAACGGTGAGTGAGTCCAGATACTGAATCAGAGTAAATGATGGAAATTATGCGAGTCAACACTTGAACTCTGGATGAAATTCCAGTCTAAGTAGCTGCTGGTAGTCTCTGCATCTACTGCATCGACTGCTGCTCGTCTCAACATGTGACAAAAACTCTACCTAAAGTCCTATTTTTCCTAAAAAAGTGAGAAAATGGGTCAGATAATTAACAACAGACATGCAAACCTTTCTTCTTGGAGAAGGAAATAGTGTCAGAACTCCTCTAAGTGGGTTTTTACAGCCTAATTGTTTTTTTCCCCTCAGCCTCTTTGACGAGCAACACCTGAAAACAAAACTATTTCCTACTTGATACTTGTCCAGTCATTCAGTGCAATGCGTTTTATGGATTTTATATTTTCTACCTAAACTCAGACTAAGCCTAAAAAATCTTGGTGTTTGCTGTTTTAATCTAGAAGCTCATGACACATCTTTAATTAGGTCACCTGTGGGTCATTGAGGTCACCTGTAGATCATTAGGTCACCTGTGAGTCACTAAGGTCACCTATGTATCATTAAGGTCACTTGTGAACCATTAGGTCACCTATGGTTCATTAACATCACCTGTGAATCTTCAGGTGACCTGTGACTTAATAGGTCACCTCTGAGTCATTAGGTCACTTGTCAGTCTTCAGGTCACCTGTGAATCATTAAGGTCACCTGTGAGTCAATAAGGTCACCTATATATCATTAAAATCACTTGTGAACCATTAGGTTACCTGTGAATCATTAGATCATCTATGGTTCATTAACGTCACCTGTGAATCTTCAGATCACCTGTGAGTATTAAGGTCACCTGTGAGTATTAAGGTCACCTGTGAGTATTAAGGTCACCTATGTATCATTAAGGTCACTTGTGATCCGTTAGGTTACCTGTAAATCATTAGATCACTTGTGAGTCATTAGATCACCTATGGTTCATTAACGTCACCTGTGAATCTTCAGGTCACCTGACTTTTTAGGTCACCTGTGAGTCACTAAGGTGACTTGTGAACCATTAGGTTACCTGTGAATCATTAGATCACCTGTAAGTCATTAAGGTCAACTATGGTTCAAGCGGCAATGAATCTTCTTAAGGTCACCTGTGAATCATTGAGGTCACCTGTGAATCATTAAGGTCACCTGTGAATCTTCAGGTGAGTCACAGAGATCACCTTTATGTCATTAGGTCACCTATGAATCATTGAGGTCACCTGTGAATCATTAAGGTCACCTGTGAATCTTCAGGTGAGTCACAGAGATCACCTTTATGTCATTAGGTCACCTATGAATCATTGAGGTCACCTGTGAATCATTGAGGTCACCTGTGAATCATTAAGGTCACCTGTGAATAATTAAGGTCACCTTTGAGTCTTCAGGTCTCCTGTGAGTTTTGAGGTCTCCTGTGGGTCACCAAGGTCACCTGCGAGTCATTAGGTCACCTATGTATCATTAAGGTCACTTGTGAACCATTAGGTTACCTGTGAATCATTAGATCACCTGTAAGTCACTAAGGTCACCTATGGTTCAAGCGCCACCATCATTGAGGTCACCTGTGAATCATTAAGGTCACCTTTGAGTCTTCGGGTCTCCTGTGGGTCACCAAGGTCACCTGCGAGTCATTAGGTCACCTATGGGTCACCAAGGGTCACCTGTGGGTCATTTGGTCACTTGTCAGTTATGTAAAACACCTCGATCACACAGTGTTTTATGTTTTATGTCACTGTGAAAGCCTTTTTGTTTACTTTGGTCCGCTCATGCAGCGTTCATGTCTCCTGTCATATCAGAGACTGTAATTAGAAGTTCCTGACTGATTAATGAATAAATAATGCTCACGCCAGCCTCAAAGCTGGAATTACAACTGGGAAAGTAGGATCTTTCTAAAATGTCTCATATGTCTGACATTAATAATACAGAAGTGCCTGAAAACCAAACCACACCAACCAAAGTCAGTCATTCAATGTTATTAAACCCAAATTGAATGGATATAATGTAATTTTGTCAATGCATGCTACCAATTCACTTAACCCTCTGGAACCTGGCGTTGCATCGATGCTTAGACATGGTCCATAAAAAACTTAAATAAGTTTTGAACCATTTATGGTCGAAACAAGCTTTGAATTGTGAGATTCTCAGCTTTCAGAAGCAGCTTGAATGATTCTTTTTCAACAATCAAAGCTGATTTATGGTGCGTGTGAACATGTGATATGTAAACAGAAGCCTGCTGGCTCACAAAAGCAGTGAACAGAGCTGGAAACAAGCCTAGGACAAGCTAGAAATGTTGAAGACTGTGTGTATTTATCCGTGTCCAGCGATGTCAAAGTAATTGATATATGCCCTTTAAAATAATACAAAAAAGAAAAACAATTATGAATTGAAATTAATGAGAATTAGACTTCAGAGGACACAAATGTATATATTCACATTGTCTACTACTGGGATAATATCTAATAAATGTATGTATCTTACTGAGGAAAAGGTGTATTTGCACCAAACTTCATATAGAGCTCCAAAACACACAAATACAACTTTGTACATTGAAAAAAGCTAATTTCTCTGGTTGACTTTGGAGTTATCCTCACACATGATGCTAACTTTACACTGCACCAGTAAAGGGCAGGTGCCCCTGAATCATATAATGTAGAACACTTGATACTGACTGAAACAATAAGCCCAGAATTGGCAAAAATATACAGCTCTGCCCAATGTTTCTTTGTCTTTGTAGGTTTCAGGGAGTTAACATACAACCTTCCCGAGTTCCCAGTTGAACGCTCACTAGAAGTTAACATGGGAATCTTTCCGATCCTTCTCATTCATCCAACATGGCGTAAGCGGGGCATTAAGATCTGATTTGAGGTTTCTTACAGGAATAAGCTTTTGTGTCAATTAAAGGCTTTAAAAAGCTCCAACTGTGAGTCACTTAACACTGACTACTCCTAACCCTGACGTCTATAGCAGTGGCCACCGGGGTTTATGGGCTCTATACCAACCTGGGGAGAAACCCATAACACAACCTACCGTTGAACAATCCAGAATGCTTCTGTGTTTCGGAGACATCAAAGTCGAAATGAACCTCTTTAAAACAGAAATCAAGGGTAATAAAGGAATACTTGCTGCTCCCCTCACTTCTCTGTGCCAATCCTCTCATCACATTTTGGCTAATAAGATGACGATGGGGCCAAATTCTCAAAAAGAGACCTTTACACATTCCAACATCGTGATTATGGAAAATAAACCAAAACCATTCTTCTAACCTTGTCCCTTCAAAAAGACTTAAATTTTTCTTTTCCCTTATTCCAAACATGGCACCCGGCCGGCATGCTCTCCTCTCGCTGGTTGGAGCTCGGAGGTTTCCTGCAGTTTGCCCAGTTGTGAGCTCACTTTTTATTTACTTACCACCCCCCCCACCAGCGTCTCCAACGGGACGTCTGGTATGAAGGCCAGGTGAGGAGGTGAACCTGAAAGTCTGACGTCTGAGAAAAGCCAAATCAGGAGAGTGGAGGCAGTTTCAGTCCTGGTCCGACTTTGGGGAACGTGGCTGAAAGTGCGAGAGATTAACACTCCTACATCAAGATGTTAATGGTCCGCAGTTGTGGATCATAGAATTGCCACCAGCCATTACTGCAGTTATGGCGATTTCAGCCGGGATATAACCAGAGGCGTTTGTTTGAGTCTGAAAGGAACAGTCTATTAAAAACAGCGATCGTAAATACTCCCATGTCCACACCTCTTGAAAAACACAGGCTGAGGCTGACAGAAGATAATAAGTAGTAGTGGAGGCGGTTTTTTAATAACGTGACCTGCCTCGCCTCCGTTTTTTTTCCAGCCGCAGCATAGCGAGGAGCCACAGAAACCTGCTGCCGCTGCCGGGGGCCGAGCTCATGGCTTCAGGTTGTAAAAGTCAGACAGCTCCTAAAAAATGAAGAGGGAGGAATGTTCGCAGGGTCCAGAAACGATTAAAGAAGTTCTCATCATCCAGCCTCGCTTCACATCTTCATAGGAAAATGTGCAAATGTAGGGCAGAACATAGGAAGTAATAATGTACAGTCACTGCAGTTCTTTACTTCAGTGCAGTATGTAATATAAGAACAAAAAATATTATAATAGAAGAAATAGAATTTAGATTAGACTTATTTGAAAGCATAAACCTTCACTTTTATTTGAGAGTGAATTAATATACTTAACTCTTGCTTTTGCTCAGATAATAATAAAATATTAGTAATATCTTTATAAGCAACAGTGATATTTGATCTGAAATTACAAAAAGTTGTGCTACACTGCAAAAAACGCAACTTAAATGAAAATACTTTGTGTTTTGTACATGTAATATTGAATAGAATTATCTCATTCCATTGGCAGATAATTTGGTTATCTGATGTTTTTTTTCTTGGTTTAAAGAACTTGACTTTTTATTATACTATTGTCTTTTTATCACGTTTTTGACTCTGTTTTATCTCATTTTCAATTTAATTTTGACAAACTGACATAAGCAAAATTATCTGCCAACGGAATTATATAGTTCTACTCAATAATGAACTAATTGTGCCAGTAACAAGATATGTTTCAGTCTGAACTTTCCCCATTTTCACTTTGGCTACTTGGTGCATTTTTCTGTAAAAACAGCTCCACTTGTTAAACATGAAGTGTTTTACGTGTAGCTGAGTGTTATTACAGTACTTGCATTCCCTGTGGTACATTTACAGTGTTCAGTCTGCAAAGCAAACTGCCTGCTGAGCTGAAAGCACTTGTGTCTTCATGTTCTGTAGCTGCTCTCTTGTTTGTTGCTGAATGTGCCTGTTTTTTCACTGGCTTGTTAGACTGTAAGTTTATAATAAAATTCAAATTATGGTAAGGAAAATGTTTACAGAACTAGTCGGGACTTCACAGCTCCTGACAGAGTCTATATTTATCCAGACTTCACCAAACATCTGGATCTGGTACAGCAGGGAGAGCAGCCTGGGCTGTAAACTTACAGTAGGTGCTACTGTACAGCCTCCACTTATTAGCCCTTGTCTTGTTCCCGAGGCTTGGATCGGATTACTCCACCACACAGTAAAAAGAGTGAAGGAGTAGTCGTCCTTCTGGTCTGAAAATCCCCTGGCAGACGGCGGTCTGATGGCAGACGCATCGACTTCGGCGCAGGACGGGTTTGAGTATTCCACAACAACACAAACACAGCAGAAAAACGCCACAAAGAAGCTCACACTGTTCTCAAGTACGACACTTCAGCCCACAAGACAAGAGGATTGTGGTGATCAGCCTCCGCCATGGAACACATTAGTCACTTCAGACACTCAAACAGGCCTCTTCTGGTTTGTTGGATATCAATATCCAACAGTAAATCATCTCCACCAAAGCCACAAAGACCTTTAACCTTTTCTACATATGATTAGAAGTTTTAAAAACGCATTTAGAGGCTCTTAACTACGGAAGCCCTGAGCAGCCAAAATGTAATAACTATCTATAAATGGAATAACTGCCGTTACATAATAAATTATTTGGTTCTTAATGTCTGAATTAGTGTAATAATGTTTTTTTTAAAGGAGAATTAGATCGGACCCACAATTAAACCCAAAGGATCTATTGACTACTCTGATCTATTGATTACTATAGAAGCTTCAACACAACCGTCAGTCCATCTCTCGCCTTGTTACCCACAATCATGAGATACTTGAACTCCTCAGAGGAAGCACACCATCGGTTCCAGGAGAGAACCATGATCTCAGACCTGGAGATGCTGACCCTCACACTGACCACCACCAACCAAGTGGGAGGTCACGGTCTAATGAAGTCAACAGAACCACATCGTCTGCAAAGAGTAAAGGTACAAATCTGAGGATTCTAAACCAGATCCTAAACCCACGGAGACTATGTTTGACTTTGTGTTAAGAAAATGACTGTATAGTCCCATACTTCCACAGGATTCCCTGCGAGATACACTCATGAGACTTTTCCAAGACCACAAAGCACATGTAGACTGAATAAGCGAACTCCCATGGCCCCTCCAACAACCCTGCAAGGGTAAAGAGATGATCCTTTCCAGAACCCCGGAATAAACTTTCAAGATGTGATTTGTTAATTAGAGCACACCCTCCTTCCCCTGTTTTTTAAAAATGGGGACCATCGCTGTGTTCTCCCCTCCACAGGTACTGTCCCTGCCTCCATGAGACATTGAATAGATGTCTCAGGAGCAGGTCTAGAGCCTTCAGCATCTCGGGTGAATCTCATCCACTGTGCATTGCCACCAAAGAGCTTCCAACTCTCCTCAGAGGATGTGTTGGTTTGGTTCAGGAGTTCCTGAAAATGTTCTTTCCACTGCCCAATAATATCCTCAGTCTGATCTCCTGCTTTCTCTTCCTACAGTCCTTCTCTGTAGCCTCCTTGATTTCATCCCACACTTTGCTTCAGCGTTTTTGTTCTCCTGGTACCAGTCTGTTATTTCAGGAGACCCCTGGGCCAACCAAGCCCAAAAAGCTACCTTCTACAGCCAGATGGGTTCCTGGATGGTCTTCTGACCACAGTCTACAATGGAGGCTTTGATCCACTTCCATATCCCCTGTGGATAAACAGTTCTTCCTGGGGGTGAGAGTTAAAGACCTTGCAAACAGGAGCCTCCACTAGACGTTATATAAACCTTCATGTCAATGTAAAGTCTAAATTGAGAGATCTGAGTGGTTCAGCTTTATTGCCCCTTCTTTGAACATGTCTGTAGTCAAAGTGGAAAAAAGCTAAGAGAAGAAAGGATGATGAATTTAGAGTTGGGGCGAGAGAGAAGTTAATCTCTGGAAACTAAACTCACGGCTCTACATGGAACTTAATTTACACCTAATTACAGGAGGTTGTTTGTACAGTAATGGACAACACATTCCTCAGACTGCTGCGGAACACTTATTAAAACCCACTGTAACAGCTCATATATGTTTGTAAAAGGTTTGTTCCCATCAGGGAAGCAGAGATGATGTAGCGCTTGTTGTGGAAATTCATGTCTTTCCTATCTGAGAGGATGGATAACAAACCTGCAACCAGCAGGTACCTCCTCCACCTCCTCCACCTCCGTCTCCACCTCCTGTTGCTGCCATCTGTGACGGAGCAATTTACGATTTCAGTTGTTGTTTATTTTCTTCTCCTTTATTCATAGTGGAGCGGCTCTTTTCCTTTTGCAGAGAGAGAGAGAGGCTCCTTCTGTCAGGATGCTGCCAGCAGCAGTTTTTTCTGTCTAACTGTATATGACATGTTTAAAGTATCAACTCCTCTAACCTAACTCCCTTGTTCATACCAATTGACTCGAGAGGAGAAGAAAATGCAATTTGGCCTCGCCGGCATGCGTCTCTTTTTTCCCCTTTATTTGGGCGTCTCCATGGAAACGGGACTTTGTTGACGGGGCGTGTTGACAGGCGGCCTCTCCAGCCAAACGCAGAGAAATCCCCACGACTCCTGGTGAGGGCAACGTATGCAGGGAAAAAAATCCTGTAAAAAAAAAACACACACAGCAGAGAATGAGCCTCTGTTGCTTCATTCTCTTTGAAATGGGATTATTCAGTGTGACTTTATATGTTTTGTCCTCTCAGGTGTTTGTTCTCTGGATGATTTCCTCTTCTTCTCCATCACGTCTCAGAGGGAAATGTTGTGATTTTCATCGGCCGCAGTTACCGGTTAGTTTGGATCTTTATGTTAATAAAAAACATAGAAATGTTCTGTGGAAATAAATCCAAACTGATTTTTCTGTTTCGCCTCTTGTTTCCTTCCTCTCTTTTCTTCTTCCTTCCCCTTTTCATTTCATTCCTTCCATTTTCTCTCATTCCTTCCTTCTTAGTTTCATTTTCCTTCCTTCTCTTATTTTCCTACTTTTGTCACTTTCCCTCCTCTCAGTTCCATCTTTCTTGCCTTCCTCCTCTATTTCCTATTTTTTCTACATCATTTTTACTTCCTTTTCTTCCCCTGCTCTCATTCTTTCTTACTTCTCATTTATTATTTCCTATTCATTCCTTCCTTTCCTTCAGCTTCTTTATTTTGTCCCTTTCTCATCATTTGCTTCCATTTTCTTTCTTTGGTTCCATTTTTTCTTCTCATTCCTTTACTTTTTCCTATTTATTATCCCTTTCCACCCATTTTCTTCATCATTTTTCCTCTCATTTCCTTTACTTGCTCTTCTTATTGCCTTATTTCTTCCTTTCCTTCCTCTCTCCCTGTTTCCTTGCCGTCACTCCTTATCTAACAGTAATGCGTGAAAGTTATTAAGAGATGTGTTTCACTACACTCGTGACTAACACTTGGACTTCTTGAACATTCCGAACACACTTTATTACTTCCTGAAACGTTCCTGCGCTGCATTAGCCTCCTTCCCTCAGCCTGCCGCTTGTCAGTTTGACTGATGAATCCTTTGACGACGGGTGAAAACGGACGATTTTATTCTTCGTTTCTCCGACTGAGGCCCGTAATGCGTTGCAGGCCTTTTTGTTTCTCATCCAGCGGCGGTTCCAGGAGGTGCCGGATTCCTCCGGCAGCTGGCGGGGAGAGGAGAGAGATGACTTCGCAGAAATGGACACCGGCGTACCTGCAGCGGAGCCACGCAGGAGGCTGTTTGGATAAGCCCGGCGTCTGGCTGCAGGTAGCCGGCCCAGCTCAGGTGGCTGTTGATCCACGGCGCTCAGCCTGCAGCCCGGAGAAAAATCTTGACTTCCACTCAGGAAATAATTAGTCTCATTTCCTCCTTTATTGGCGTGCTTGATCTGCCAACATGGTAATGGAAGTTCTGTGTCAGTCTTTCTCCAAAAAATGGATGCCATGAAGAAAAGGAGCTTAGTGAAGATTAACTGATGCATCGTCCTCCTCTTTTCTTTTTTTTTTTCTTTTCTTGCTGGCTGCATCGGCCAGGAGATCCACCGGAGAAGATGCAGAGAAGAAACTCGGTTATTGACGACTAGTTAAATACTGTGGAGCCAGAGTTCCAGTGCAGAAACCTGCAGGCGGCTCTAAGGATCCTTCAAACGTCAGGTCCAGAAGTATGTGGACAGTGACAGCCTCCTCTCTTCTGGTGTCAGTGTTTTCCAACAGATGGAATCAGGCTGCAGAGATTTGATGCAGAACATCAAACCGACGATCCAGTTCATCCGGAAGCTTTTGGACGAGGTTGTGGTCAAGTTCTTTCCAATCCAGTCTGTGTTCTGCAGATACGCTGAATATCAACGTTTCATACGTTTTTCTCCTGTTTTATGGTGTAACTCTGTGGTTAAGGTGGGTTAGATTCAGGTTAGTGTTTGCAAAAGATCATGTTTGGGTTTAAATGATCAATACACAACGGGACTAGACAAATCCAGTAAATTAACCTGTTAAAATCTATAAAAGAAAACAGCAGCAGCACTGAGGTTTATACATATATCGCATGAGAAAAATCTCAGCTACAATCTTATCAGATAAAAATATCTTCTTTTTGGTACAATAAGTCCAATCTAACTTATTCTACTGGCAGATAATTTAACTTTTTTCTTGATTTTAGTCAATTTAATCTTTTTTTAAGAAAATGTCAAGACCAAATTAACACAAATCAGGTAAAAATCTTGAAATAACAAGTTTTCTGCCAGTGGAATAAGTTAATTATACTAAAAATAATATATTTTCACCTGTTAAGATTTAAGTTTTTTTCAGTGCAACACTAGATAAAGTATTTTTATCTGTAGTAAAACACGTTACAGCATCAATATATATCATCATTATCCACATCATCAATACAATAAGACAATAGTTTAATATAATATCAGTAGTAGAGACTATTTAGATATTTAATTTAGATTTGAGCTGTTTGTGTGATTGATTATTTAATTGGGTCTTTAATGATCCTCAGTGTGATTTCTATGATATTATGGACAAATAATTGACCTTTGAACTCTTATCTTATCTCATTGAACTTTACATTGCAGATAATTTAACTTATTTCAACTCTTTTTGATTTGGGTCAGTTTGGTCTTGGGTAAAGTTTTAAATTTATCAGTATTAAACAAAATGTTTAATTTTTTGCTATATTCTAACTATATTTGCTCTATAACAGCAACATAAATAGATTCTGACTCTTCTCTAGTCACTTCAGATGTTGTAGATTTCTTTTGATTCCAGGTTTAAGTCCAATAACCTTCATGGTTGTAGAGATATTCCACATTTATTCAGGAAAACTGAAAAACCGCCCTGGGACTTAAGTGGTTAAACAAAGCACCGATCCATCCAATCCAAATGATAGTATTACACTAAACATATAAACCAAGCAGCTCAGTCATCAGCAGTGTAAATAAATACTAATTGCTGGTAAATACTCCCACACTGTACCCACCCAAACCATGTGGAGGAATCAAAAGCGCTAATATTAATGCTGATATTAAACAGCAGGTATTTTACTTTTCAGTCCTCCAGACTTTGTGTGAAGTGAGTTAAGAGGCAGCGTTTTTTAGTGTTGAAAGAGTGTTTAAAGTAAATGGATCCGAGCCGTTTCTCCGCCGCCACATAAAACTACAAACGCAGCACTTTGCAGCGCCTCTTCAATCTACCTGCCGAGCACGGCGACAGGCTCCAATTATTTATCGCTGCTTCTCGTCACAGCCAGCGGTGGTCGGCCGGACGGCTCTGTTTGTCTTTGCCATGTTTGCGTTTGGACTGAAAAACAGCAGCAGCCCAGTCTGCGTCCTCGCCTGAACCGAACTGACCGGTCCAACATCCTGACTGGACCCCGGGCTCATACAGAACAGGCCTCGCTTCCATCCACAGACGCCCTGTTGATGTTAGTCTGAGACGTGTCGACCGGCGCTCACACAAACTCCAAAAGAGAAGTGGAAAAAAAACAGAAAAAGTCGCCAAAAAAACGAAGAAAATCATATTCTTGTTTTGTTCAGATTTGTTGATTCACACGCTTCTTGGGTAGAAGATCGTTTTTATCCCTTGAAGCATTAACCTGTCCCTCCAGGAAATTGCAATTTTGCGATTGTGGTGATTAACACGAATTTAAGAAATCTCTGCAATTTTCGCAGGTGTGCACAATTTCGCTAAATTACAGCAACTTTTCTGCATGAGCTGCTCACCGCAGCGCTTGTGATTTGGAGCGATCGGCACATTTCGGTGCTGCGATAATTCACAGCACACACAGTGATTACTTATGACTCTTCGAGATTTCCCTTTGCTTGCAATTTTTCACAATTACAGCAATTACAGCGCAGAGAGAGGGCTCATAAAACGAGAAGAGAAAAAACCTTTTTCGGTGCAATAATCACAAAAAAAAAAATCTGCATTTGGCAAGAAGTACACACAGACATGCAGACATTCCTGTGTTTAAAGTTTAATTTAAAAGATAAATAGACCAATCACAACACAGCAGAGCGGCTCCATATAAATGTAAATAAAGCCTCCACAATTTATTCTCTATTAAACCACTTCAGGTCTCTCTGGACTCATAGATTTTTTTTTTCTTTTCGCTAATTGGTATTTATCAGGGATCATTTGTGATACACAAACATTTTCTCTAAAACGTAGAATAAGAACGATCACGGGCGCCTGGTTATGTTTAAAATTGAGGGAGTAAATGTGGAAAGATATTTAATTGGAGGAGGCCTCGGCGTCTTCCTCTGTGAAAAAATTCAAATAATTTAAAACTAATTTCCTGCATTTCGACACCATCTGAACTCTGGGAAGAGACAGCAGCATTAGTCTAGATAAGAAGTCACATGAAAGACAACTTATAATAACTAAACTATTAGTATTATGATTATATTTCATACCATTGACAGTTTCTATATATACTTTAAATGTTTTAGCTGCATATTCACGACTCCAGTCTATGAAACAAAGCACCGATCCATCCACCCAACGCTCCTCCTCTTGCTGAAACCAGCCTATGTTTTACAGCCAATTTCTAAACACTCAATAAGGCTAGACACAAACTTTTTTCTCTGATGAAAGAAGGGAATCTAAAGTTTTGTTAGATATGTTCAATGTTTATGTAGCTTGAAAACCCAAAATTCTGTGACTCTTCAAATTTCAGCGAAAACGTCCCAATACTCTTGCAGTATGGAGGCTCTGACATGGCTGACAGTCAAATATTATTGTTAAATATGAACTATTGTGTTAACATTTCATTGACAAGCAGAGAGTGGGTTGTTCCAAAACACTTAATTGGCATCTTATACTGGTTTTATTGGAGACTCCAACTTCTGTCTTGCTCTCTGAGCCTCTGGCATCACAAAGTGCTCACAGGTGGTCACAGCCTTGCACAACAACCGCAGCTAGCAAGCAAGCTAACAAGCTAACAAGGCCAAAAATTAGCTTCCCCTCCTTGAAAGACCAGCAGCTGCCACTGGTGAGAAAGTACAGCTCAGCAATAGCTTACATAGTTTTGCGGATGAGTGAGTTTTGCACACACTTTGGGAACTAGCATGTTTACTACAAATCAGCATGTTTACTACCATCCTCAAAAAGATCATTCCCATAAAACCTGTATGCACGGTGCGTACAGGATTCCAGCTGATTTAATGCATCTGTGGTTTACAGAAACGTAAACTGTCAATGTTTCTCTCTGGACACTGGGCTGTTCGTGTCACGCGTTCAGTATGTTGCACAAAAATGCTGTTGATGCTAACACATGCTAACGCGAACCCTTCCTATTTTTAGCCTCCTGTGATGTCTTTTGTTCTCGAGTCTCAAGCTGCATAGATTTGAGGTATTTATTACTTCGGGGAGGACGAAACTCCTCCGATAGTTTCCTAATTTGATTTTCAGCAGAATATTCCAGCTCTCTTCCCATGTGTATCAATTTAACTGTCGTTACGCTTCCAAAAAAACAATATGGATTCTTATTCAGACCGACCTGAGGGACTCGGTGTCAGTTATCACTTACAGTTCATTTAGGTTTTCATATTTAAAAGACACACACAGAACAGATCAGCATGCACCAATTGGCAGGTTTAGTTTAGCTTGTGTGTGTTAAGCATGTTTCTTCACACGGGTCAGTGCAGAAAATGAAGTGAAGGTCGCGTCAGGGACATTTTTTTTTCTCCTTAATGGCAATTCCATGCTGTGTGTGGTGTGTAATAGATATGCAAGTGCAGTTATACACTTCCTTGTTGTGACTCTGTGGTTGTAAATTGTTTTAAAATGTCTTGAGGAAGGGCCCAGAAAGCTTTTCTGGGAGGCAAGACGAGGACGGAAGCTTGTTCAGCGTTCCTCCATATGTCGCCCGGACACCGGAGAAGCCAAACACGGAGAAGTGGGAGTCGTTAGGCGAGAGAGAGGAAGGCGGGCACTGATGCTTCAAACAGGCGTAATAACCCGCTGCCTACTGCAGGTATTTAACTTCTCCGGGGTTATTACAACTTATTATTTTTTACAGTTTCCACCGTCGTTCCCACATCTGTAATAATGACACTACTCGTGAGGTTAATTGGTTTGTTCCCGTTCAAAAAGTGATTATTACCAAGCTTCTGTCAGGAAAGTGCAGGTTTTACAGCGTGTCTCAGTGTCTGATGTTATTGTTTTAAGTCTTTTTAGGCAGGATTTCATCTGCTGACATTTGAAATTTCATGTTTTTTCAATGAAGATAACTTTAAACTAATCAGAAATACACTCTATAAGGAACATTCTAGGGGGGGTCCAGGGATTAGGGTTAGGAACATTTTAAATCTGTAAATCTAAATGCAGCAAAATCAAGAACTCATAGACAATAATGACTATTCATGCAGAATGAATCTTCTGATTGAGCTACTCACCAATTCATCACATTTTTATCTGTTCTAAATCTACACTAACGTTGAAGAAAAGCACTGTTTTTTTTCAATGAAGACAACTTTAAACTCTACATCACTAATGTGGTAAATGACTATTCTAGCTGTAAATGTCTGGTTTTTGGTGCATCAATATCTACATAGGTGTATAGAGGCCCATTTCCAGCAACTATCAGTCCAATGTTCTAATGGAACAATGTGTTTGCTCGTTGCGTCAGAAGGTTAATGTAATAACATTTTCTATTCAATTAACAATTACAACTCATGGTGGTAAACAGGCACAAGTTTTTCTTATCGAAGAATGATTTATTTTCTATCACTACCTTATTTTCTACCACCTAAATACTAAGAAGGTAACTGACTAATATATAATTTGCACCATTGTTGCTTAAATTAAAATCTGAGGTAAATAATAGTTAATAGTACAATGTGTTTGCTAATGGGTGATTAAAAAAGCCTTGATGCTAACATGTTAGCACAGATAAAACAGGTTTATCTGGCTAGAGAAGCTAAAAAACTATCCTTTGAGCAGGTTGAGTATCTGCAGCATCACATTTGTGTGGTCAATTCTAATCTTGTCAATGTCTTGACTATATTTTTTATTCATTTTACTCATGGTGGTAAATAAAAGTGTGACTTTTCATGGAAAACACTAAATTATCTGTAGCCACAGCCAAGAAAAGGTGAGACACCCGGATGAGATTGAGGCATTACAGGTTGTTGTGAGTCAACTTTGGCTAAATCCAAAACTCTCTCAGCAACAAATGACAGTTTTTAGATTATATTTCATGCTCTATGTTAGTTTCTCAGCATCCAAGTGAGCAACTTTCATAGAATGAAACATCCTTTTCTCTTTTGGTGGCAGCACCGCGTCGCTTTATCCATACATCTGCAAATCTTTTACTCATTACTTCATGTAGCTCTGCAGAGAAACATAACCTTTGCGGTTGACTTCAGTGTCTGTGCAGGATATCCCTGCAGTAGTCTTATCGTTTATCGTATTTATCTTTTATTATCTTATCAGCGAACAGTCGACCTTTCCCACGAACGGACGCCAACACCCAGAGAGAGTCATCCTGAAACCAAACGACCTCTGTTTTTACTCAGTCGTTCGGATGGAAAGATGCTTCCATTCCCCTCAGGCTGATGCAGATGTGAAGTATTGATTACAGACTCCATCTGTTGTGCGTTTTCTCTGCACTTTTCTCCCCCCCCCCCCTCGTTTCTCTATTGTGAATTACTCCCTTTGTTGTGTGTTATTTTTCCCATCCATACTCGGGCTATTTCCATGAGTCACTCAAAGCGCTCACTGCTGCAGTCCAGGCCCAAAGTATTATTACAGACAGACTCCTTGTTTATGGTTTTCTCATCAATAAATGGTCTATTGTTTCCGGACACCATTGGATTAATATCTTTATGCTATGAATGCTGTACGGAATATCGTTTTACACACTATACGTCAGTACAGGAGTGGTAGTTTTTCACTTAACCTCAACATTTTACAGTGAAAGAGTCAACCCTGGCTTAAATACACAAAAAAGGTGAAAAAGGGTACAAAAAAAAGACAAGGAGAAATGATTTCAAAATAAAAGAGGAAGCAGAAACGTGTGTGATACGAACAGGCCAGAGTTTAATATCAGGTTTTCTAATCAATTCACATTTCCATAAATCTGTTTTCATGGTGTAACGCTGCGGTTAAAGAGTAATTAGGTGGTAGGTTAGTGTTAGAAAAGTCTATACCCAACATGACGTCCCATCACCTTTAGTTGTGCAGAAAGGAGAGCACAGGAAGGATGTAATGAAGAGAGTTTTTCACAATAAAATAAAGAAAGAACAACAAGTAACGTCACAGACGGTTGGACACAGACTGAAAGCAAAAAACTGGGCTTAAATACACAAAGAACTAATTACTGACAAGAGATAGGAGACAAAAGGGGAATGATTTCAAAATAAAACAGGAAGCAGAAGGAACAGGGAAACATTGATTTCTGGTTTAACGTCAGTTTTTTGATCCATGCACATTTCCATAAATCCTTTTTCATGGTGTAAAGCTGTGGTTTAAGTGTATTTAGGTGTAATTTACTGTTAGAACATCAGGTTTAAAATGGCCGACGTGATGGGATTCTACTCAGTAATTGAGCAATTGCACCAAAACAGGACATTTCCAGTGGGTGTAACTCACATCACTTCTTATTCTACATGTTTCCATAACACACAGACAGATTAAAGCTATGTTATATAATGTTTTTGGATTATAGAAACACAGTTTTCAAGCTTTCTCTTTGTGTGATCATAAAACAAAAGGCCAACGCAGCAGCCTGCGGGGGAGAGTTTAGTCGGCGGCTCTCTGCTGTTTATCTTCTGGTGTCAGATGTGAAACTGAGCAATATGTCAAGTCAAACACTCTGCGGTCAAACGCTCATTCCCCACCACCACATATTAGTCTTTGGGGCGACTGTCGCTGCTCCTACGACACTGGATCAGAGTGTGGGTGTCAGACGAGGGTTCTGGGTGGAGGGTTTTTGGGGGTTTTTTGGTCGGTGGGCGGATCTTTTGGGGATGGAGGGGCCTCAGAGCTCTCTGCCAGCTGATGAAAAACCCCCGTCTGCTTTAAGTTTTACCAAGCATTTTCTCATAATTACATTGTCTCGACCATGAGTAGCTGCAGGGTTCGGGAGCAAAGGGGGGGGCAGAGCAGGGGAAGGTGGGTGGGCAACGCTGCAGATACCAAATTGGTATTAAAGAGCGCCTGAAGCGGGGGATTGTCCTGCTGAAGTGCAGGATTTGGCTTCTCCGCTCCAAAAGTCGTACATTCAGCTTCAGACCTTTGGCTCTGAAGGTTTCAGGCGAATCCAAAGTCTCTTTTCCTTTTTCAACTGAGACATGCTAAAAATAAAAATGAGCCTCCTTTTTTTTTTTTTTTTTTTTTTTAAAGAGTGCGGCTTTTAATGGCAGCATGTAAAAATCTGCTATGTGTTAACAGCTTCACTGAGGCAAACCAAAAGACATGCCTTAGCAGCCTCAAAACAAATTGGGATGGCAAATGACGAAGCAGAAGGCTTTGGATGAGTAGGTGGCCCTCTCTATTTCTCTATTTCTCTATTTCTCTCTATTTCTCTATTTCTCTATTTCTCTCTCGGTTTCTTTCCTTTCTTTCGGTGACGCCCTGCGACTTCTGCACAGAAAACAATCGCTGAAAGACTCGAAACTTAAAAGATAAAAGATTAATGTTCACATCGGGAGGGAAACATGAAAGAAAAGTGCTGTTGAGTCTGTGGATCAGTGAAATATAAAACTACTGCTAAACTAAGTCTGTGATAAAAGAAAACACTAACTAAATCTACTCAAGTCCACTTTTAGTTGAATATTTCCATGTGATGCTACTTTATAGTTTTATTTTAATATGTAAATTAATGTAAAATACATGAATGAATATGTTTTAACATTGTGTTAATTGGCACTTTTGTCTGAAAGCTGCCAAATATCACGATGCAGCACTTTTACTATTAATCTGCCCAAAAACACTCAAATGTTAATATGCTCTCACATCGAAAACAAGCAGTATAACATTATAATAATATAATTCTGTATAATTGACTACTTTTAAGTATATTTTACTGATAATACTCCTATTTTTACTTAATCAACCTTCTCAAATCAGGACATATTAATATAAATCCATCATTGGTGCGTATGGCTGCTGTTCCTAAAAGTCTTCTGTGGATGAACTGGTGAAATTACTCTTCAGAATCAGTTTTAGTAGCAAGGAAATTCCTTCTCTTTGAGCTCATGAACACAGAGTGGTAATAAGTATCAGGACGCTGCAGAGATTCTGCCCAAAGTTGCGTCTGCTCCGAAGAGAAACCGCACAAACCTGGAAGACGTGCCTCATTCCTGCAAACTGAAATAACTGTAATGGACAGATGCAAGCGTTTCCACGGTTACGCCTGAACGCAACACAGAGAGGACATGTTGCACCGCGAGTCACAAGGAGACAACTGATCGAGTTGATTGATCTTAAAGGATCGATAGACGACTCTGTTCTCAACATTTCAACTTTATTCTCAAAATGCAAAATGAATTCAAACCTTCTTTATCCACAGCTGCATATGTGAGTGTTGTGACTCTACATCTGATGCTGTTGAAGCAAAAGATTATTAATAAGTGTCAGATTCACTGATCAATGTGGAGTAAATGAGGGATTTACACACAGCCCATGATTCTATATTAGCATGTTACTGTCCTCTTTACCCAGTAATCACTGAAGCCCCAGGCCTATTTTTAATTTTTCCTGCTATAAATGATAATAAATGTTGAATATCTCTACAACCACAAAGGTTATTGTACTTAAACCTGGAATTAAAATAAATCTACAACATGTGAGGTGACTACAGAAGAGTCAGAATCTATTTATGTTGTTGTTACAGAGCAAATATAGTTAGAATATTGCAAAAAAAAATCAAAAATTGTTGTTAATGAAGATAAAATACTTTATTTAAAACAACATGCAATGCAAAGTTCAATAAATAATAAGATAAGAGTTCAAAGGTCAAGTGAAATCCCACTGAGGATCATTCTAGAACTATTTAATTATCTAAAGTGGTTAGTTGCAGATATTATATACTGATATTATATTAAACTATGTTCTTATAATATTGATGATATATATTGATGCTGTAACAGAAACATTATGTTTTACTGCAGATAAAAATATTTTATCTTCTGTAGCTGAGGTTGATTTCATGCAATATATGAATAAAACTCAATGATGCCCCATTTTCAGGGTTATTTGGATTTTAACAGGTTAAAAAAATTGGTTCCTAAAACACTCTGCAGAACCCAGATGGTTTTGGGAAGATTATGTTGAACAGAACCATTTGTACAACTCTTAAATCATAGTGTGTGTGTGTGTGTGTGTGCGCGTGTGTGTGTGTGTGTGTGCGTGTGTGTGTGTGTGTGTGGGGGGGGGGGGTAAAGTAAAAAGCTGGAAGGAACGTTCTGGAAACGTTACAGGAAGGTTGTGTGCCAGCAGCAGACTCGGTTACACATGCAAAACCTCCCAGAAATGTCCCAGTAATGTTCCTGAATGGCTAATCACTGCTGCTTTAATGATATTTGGCTCCACCTTTATTTAAGCAGCATCTCCATGTCATGTGTGAACAGGCACCAGGAGGCAGGAACCTTCTGGAACGGAGCAGCATGTGTGAATAGTCAAAAATCACCAGTGGTGCCTGGAAAGTGTTCCCAGTAATTTACTGGGAACAATATGTGAAAGGAGCTTTAGGTGCTTTTTCATGATTCATGAATTAATTGTAATTCGAGTGAACCAACACATGAAAACATTTTATGATGCTAATATTTCACTAGATGTTAGAACATTTCCAGTAATGGAAATCTGTCACTGCCCAACAAATCATAGATTTTAGTTTTTTTTTTTGAAAGATTCACCGCGGACGCCGCGGAACGGGGCCTTTTGTGAACTGATCCGAATTCCTGCAGGAAGAAGGACGGCCGCCGTGGGCGGGATCGCAGCGTTCTGGATGAGGAGGATTCGGGCCGGCAGGCAGGAAAACGGCGTCGCCAGCTCTGAGACAATCAGGGAAGGTGAGGCACATAAATCGGGATCAAAGCGCGGCCATCTGGCACGTTAACAGGGATGTTGACATGTTTGGCAGCGTGGCGGTCCCTCCGATTATACCCCCTCTCACTTTTCCCACTGAGTCTAATAGTTAAATGCGGACCGGTTGAGCTTAATGCTGCAGTTTAGGTCAGACAGTGAACTCATGCGGTGCTGTCTGATGAAATAAATCACCAGGTCCACTTTTCTTTTTCTTTCAATCGCTGCAGCTCGTAGAGGCCTCTGTGCACTGAGCTGCTAAAACAATCCCTATACAATTAATCCAATAGTGAGTAGAATTATCTTGGATCAACTCATTTCAAGTTTTCAAGATTCAATTTTTAAAAATTCAAATACTACAACAAAAACTCATGATAAAATATGAAAGATATTCAACTTTATGCCAGTTATTCTTGGCATTAACACATTTTCAAACACTCAAGCCCCAGGCCTATTGTTCAGTTTTCCTGCTATAAATGATAATAAATGTTGAATATCTCTACAACCACAAAGGTTATTGTACTTAAACTTGATATTAAAAGAAATCTACAACATGTGAGGTGACTACAGAAGAGTCAGAATCAATTTATGTTGCTGTTATAGAGCAAATACAAGACTAAACTGACCCAAATCACAAAAAAATGAACTAAGCTAAACTATCTGCAATGCAAAGATCAATTATTAATAAGATACGAGTTAAAACATCAATTATTTGCCTATAAAATCAAAGGAATCATTACAGAACATGAATATATTCTGCAAATATCAAAGCCCTACTACTGATATTATATTAAACTAGTGTCTTATTGTATTGATGATGTGGATATTGATGATATAGATTGATGCTGTAACAGTAACATTGTGTTTTACTACAGATAAAATACTTAATTTCATGTTTTAGCTGAGGTTTATTCATGCAATATATGAGTAAAACTTAATGCAGGAGGTTTTGGATTATAACAGGTTAATTACAGTGCAAAGTCTCCCATTTTACAAATGATTGTCGCTTATAAATCGCAAATAAAAGTGTGAATGAGACAGTGGAGGGTGCACTTGCATGCTCCTGAATGTACAGTGAACATGAGCAAGAAAGAAAAGTGCATATTGCAAAATTGGGTGAAAGTGACTTTGAGCTTTCAGGGATGTTTGCTGTTAGGCACGTAACGTTTGAATTATTTTCCCACATCACGGTGACGTCATTCATTTCCAGAGCGATGTTTTCCATGTGTTGTGTTTTCGTCTTCTTCTTCATGTCCTGTAAGCTCATTAAAGTGCTATCATAGAGGGTTGGGGAGCAGAAGAGCGTGAAAAATTTCAGTTCCAATATGCCAGTGGTGGGCACATCGTGGTCCGTGGGCCAAATCCAGTCCCTCCAGAAAAAAAACTAAAACATTTGGCCTCTGATGAAAGCAGAAGTTTGGACTTTCATAGGTTTCATCACAGCCGCTGAGCTGTTTCAACAGAAATATAATACACGTATAATACACTTTGAAGATGGCTGCTATTTGTTGTACGAGTTATTTTTTAGACAAATGATTAATAAAATAAACTAAATTTATTCTTAAATTAAATCAAATAAATAAAATGGACTTTAAAAAGAAGTGTCCAATGGTTTAAATTAATGTCAGTGTTGTTGCTCCTGTAAATGTTAAATGTTTCTTCACTTTGTTGTGGAAGCAGCAGCTTTTGTGACTTCAGCTTTACAGTAATTCAGAATGAACACAGAGACTCAGCATCTGGATGTGATTTAGGCTCAAACAACAAAACAATACACAAAAACAATGCAAAAAACTGCTGAATGTAGCTCCATGAAGTGCAGGACAACAGGAAAGTACTACACTAAAATACAGTAAAGTAATAGCAAAGTACTACACTAAAATACAGAGCCACATAGTAAAGTACTACAGTAAAATACAGTAAAGTAATAGCAAAGTACTACACTAAAATACAGAGCCACATAGTAAAGTACTACAGTAAAATACAGAGCTACATAGTAAAGTACTACAGTAAAATACAGAGCTACATAGTAAAGTACTACAGTAAAATACAGAGCTACATAGTAAAGCACTACACTAAAATACAGAGTTACATAGTAAAGTACTACAGTAAAATACAGAGCTACATAGTAAAGCACTACACTAAAATACAGAGCTACATAGTAAAGTACTACGGTAAAATACAGAGCTGCATAGTAAAGTACTACAGTAAAATACAGAGCTACATAGTAAAGTACTACAGTAAAATACAGAGCTACATAGTAAAGTACTACAGTAAAATACAGAGCTACATAGTAAAGTACTACAGTAAAATACAGAGCTACATAGTAAAGTACTACAGTAAAATACAGAGCTACATAGTAAAGTACTACAGTAAAATACAGAGCTACATAGTAAAGTACTACAGTAAAATACAGAGCTACATAGTAAAGTACTACAGTAAAATACAGAGCTACATAGTAAAGTACTACAGTAAAATACAGAGCTACATATAGTAAAGTACTACACTAAAATACAGAGCTACATAGTAAAGTACTACACTAAAATACAGAGCTACATAGTAAAGTACTACAGTAAAATACAGAGCTACATAGTAAAGTACTACACTAAAATACAGAGCCACATAGTAAAGTACTACAGTAAAATACAGAGCTACATAGTAAAGTACTACACTAAAATACAGAGCCACATAGTAAAGTACTACAGTAAAATACAGAGCTACATAGTAAAGTACTACACTAAAATACAGAGCCACATAGTAAAGTACTACAGTAAAATACAGAGCTACATAGTAAAGTACTACACTAAAATACAGAGCTACATAGTAAAGTACTACAGTAAAATACAGAGCTACATAGTAAAGTACTACAGTAAAATACAGAGCTACATAGTAAAGTACTACACTAAAATACAGAGCTACATAGTAAAGTACTACAGTAAAATACAGAGCTACATAGTAAAGTACTACACTAAAATACAGAGCCACATAGTAAAGTACTACAGTAAAATACAGAGCTACATAGTAAAGTACTACAGTAAAATACAGAGCTACATAGTAAAGTACTACAGTAAAATACAGAGCTACATAGTAAAGTACTACAGTAAAATACAGAGCTACATAGTAAAGTACTACAGTAAAATACAGAGCTACATAGTAAAGTACTACAGTAAAATACAGAGCTACATAGTAAAGTACTACAGTAAAATACAGAGCTACATAGTAAAGTACTACAGTAAAATACAGAGCCACATAGTAAAGTACTACACTAAAATACAGAGCTACATAGTAAAGTACTACAGTAAAATACAGAGCTACATAGTAAAGTACTACAGTAAAATACAGAGCTACATAGTAAAGTACTACAGTAAAATACAGAGCTACATAGTAAAGTACTACAGTAAAATACAGAGCTACATAGTAAAGTACTACAGTAAAATACAGAGCTACATAAACTATTCTTACTTTTGGATTCAGGATCCACAGCTATCTCAGCTAAGAAGGAATAAAATGTCCTTTAAATCAATGGAATCTTTCTTTAAACTGATATTTTGTGTCAAATTGATGATTTATTTCGTATCTGTGTAAAAAAAAAAGCAGGAGAATGAGTGAGATTGGAGTCTGTTGGGTTTCAGAGCCCTGCTTCCCCTTTAAAACCAGCCAGCAGGCCAAAAGCATCATCAGGGTTTCAGGTTCTTGCTCGTGGGTTGTTAAGTCAACTCCTCACAGCTAGAAACGTTTTGCCAGGAGCCTTTTACATGTGTTTACCTCAGGTTAGGTCTGTTTAAACTTTAATCCGCTACAACACAATGCATAAATGGAGCATTCATTAGCATTTTGTGACCTGTGCCTCTTGAGTTTCTGTGAGATCATGCAGACTTAACAGTTAAGGAGGTGTTTTTCTCTTCTCTGCAGGGAAATCTGGGTTATTTTACCCCCATGAATGCCTGATTGGATCAAGCCCTGAGGTCTGCTCTGTTGTGGTTTTGAGCCTCTTCAAAGCGTCGCTGTGCGCTCAGCTCAGAGGAATGCACATTACCTTGCGGTCGCTGCTCGACTCCTGCAGAGCTGCTCCAGCCAGGTATCCCATCAGCCACCACACGGGACGTCCACGATCCCCCCCGCACGTCGTCCGAAGGAGGGGGAAACGTTATGACACCTTTCCTGTGTGGGCCTCCGTAGCTGCAGGGTTTCCTCTGTGACGCAGGAAGCTTTATTTTAGTGCTTTTTTCTTCACAAGGTTACATAAAAGAACACAACTTTAGCAACGGGCGTCTATTTTTAATGCGTCTAAATATACAGCTGCCATTTCTGCAGCTTTCATTCTTCCCTCTCCTTGGCTTCGAACAATGCGTAAGAAATGTAAAAAAGCTTTGTTTGCTTTGCGGCCTCTGGAGTCGCGGGCGGCGCGCATCGTGTTATTTCCAGACCTGGAATGTGTTCGAGTGGATATTTTGGATATGTCACGCGGCCTCCGCAAAAGCGATGCGGGCCGCGTTAGAAGTCGGGGGCTGACAGCAGCAGTGATGCAACTGTCGCTGCAGAAGGGTGTGTGCTCTCCGGCCCACGAGCTGACGCATATAGCTTGGGAAAGTCCTTCCAAGTTCCCAGAGCTCCGAGTCGGCTGAGCAGGGCCTGGCCGGCTGCCACGACCGAGTGGGTCCTGACTCCGTCTGTGGTCAACAGGATTACAAACCACAAATGTATGTTGAAATTTCTTTGGGTTTGTTTTATTTTTTAACGTTTTAAGTCTCGGCGAAGGCCCCGTGCGGCTTCAGGTGTTCAGGATTCGTTAATCGGGGAAATAAAAGACGTCAAAGATCGTCAACGCAGGTATTAAAGGGGCCCCATTTAATCATTTTCACAGTTTAATTAGCTTGTTTTCAATTTCTAAAAAAAAAAAACGTGTTTAAGCTGATCCAATATAATGTTTAGAGTATGACAATAAAGACAGAAATACAGTCTGCCTCCTCACACACTCACTATGAAAACCCCCTCCCTCCGTTTGTGATGTCACAACAGGAGTTATTTCTAAATAGCGTGAGTTCAACCAGGTTTTTTTAATGATAACACCGAGGCCAGACCTTGTTTGTATGTCTGTAGAAACACAGAGACTGAAATATTAACACAAAAGCTCTGAATTTATTATTATTAATTATTATTAGTAGTAATAGTAGTAGTATAATAATAAAAACAAGACTAGACTAAGTGTGGCAGCACATTTATGCCCAAAAATTAATATATTACACACACACATATATATATAAACACAATTTATGATCATTATAATAAATAAACATGTATAGAAATAAACAAACCCAATAATTCTGTGTCTGTGTGTTTGTTATATATTCCAAGAAAAAAACTCACTAAAAAATAACGTAAGGCATCATTTCTTTTTCTGTCCGTCACAGGCTTCCGTAGTTTTGTCTTAGCAGCATGTTTGCTGTCAGCATGCAGCATTTAACATGAACTAAAATCACAGGAACTGTCAGTGAATAATTGATGTTTGTGGGATGAATCTTCGTGCAACAAGAGTTGACATTTTAAGTTACAGAGGAGTTGTGTGGTTTCTATGTCACTCCATCCTGTGGGCTGTATTCTCTATGGCTAAGTAGAGAAAATGTTTTTTTTTGTCCTCAGGGCCATAGAAGAGAAGCCAAGACTCAACCACTCCTTCTGAAAAACAACAGGAGACCTAAACTGCCTCCGCTAATAAGACACAGGGACAAAACCAACTGAAGTACAGTCATTTCATCTTAAACTATCACCTTTAAGGAAATAACAAACGTCTACAGTCACATCTGCAGTTTCTGGAGGCTGAAATGTTAATTACACCACACCATCAAAGAACAACATATTGATTATTCATCTTTTCTTGGAGCTGAAAATTACAAACGTCAAGATGTTTCTGTTTTAAAGGTGATTATAATATATAGGACACAGCACAGGTTTCATTTACACATTAATAACCTGGTACAAGCAGCGTTTTCAAAACCTGACTATATAATAGTATTAAAAGTCCCATATCTGCACTGTTCTGGGTTTTATTTGAAGTTTTGATCCTCTAAACACAAGTAAGTTGCTGGTCATTTGGTCTGTCTCATTAATATTCATGAGTCTCTCTTCTGATTGGCTAATTTTCACTTGAAAGACTGATAATAGATGTTGGAGCCCCTTCATGACATCACAAAGTCAAGGAAGTACAAACGAACAACGGAATGACACATTTTCTCAATCCAAGCTTGTGTGTTTTTGATGCATGGAACATTTTTTTCTTTTTTTTCTTTTTATAAAACCTCTGGATCTGATCTAGAGTAAAAAAAAAGAAAAAAATATATAATTATTTACATGATCTGGGACCTTTAAAACACAGGAGTCTATGGTGTAGGATCATCAGTGCACCTCTAGGTGGCAGCGTGGCACAGAGGAGGCTATAAACGCTGTGTGGATGAATAAATAGAGATTTATAAAATTAAATCAAAATTCTTACGAGTTTATAAAAAGAAAAAAAAACTCAAATAGTTGGAAACGACCAGATTCTTCGATGGTGTTGCTTCTATCTCTGATCCTAATAGATAGACTGTGTATATCTGTTATTATTGTCAGTGCTGAAGCAGCAGATCACTGAACAAAATAATAATAATAATAATAATAATATCATCACCTTATAATGGTCCAAGTCAAAGAATGAAGCGACTCAGGCCTGTTTTCGAACATTCTAGTGTGACTTTAGTCAGATTTAAACCTGGATTAAACTGTCCTTTTATTCCATAGTGAAACTCTAAACTTCTAAAGTTAAATTAAACTAATGTTAATTCCCTTTTTCATCACTTTCCAGCTTCTTCTTTGCCTGTTTTTTATTGATCGTAACTCATCTCCTACGTCCAGTTTTGACGACTTTTTGAATCCTGACATGTGGTGAATTTTCAATAAATGATATGCAAAATTTAGATAAAATTACTATAAAACACCAGTAGAAAATAATTCAAAAATCATGTTCAGAGCTTCTTCTGCATCATAGATTCTTGCTTCTTGAAGCAGCTGCCGTCATAAATCTTGTTAAATTGTCATTTTATACCGATTTGGGCAGAAAAGTTTGACTTTTTCCTCAGTAAAATGTCCATTGTCCTATAGAACATAAAGAGTTTGATCCTTTCAGCTCAGGATTAAGGTGATTTTACCAGATGTGGCAGCATCATCAAGAGATGATTTAAGCTAAATAATGACTTAGGCCGTTATTCTAATAGGGCGATGAAATACAAATTCATTTTGCTCTGAAGTCTCACTGAGTGTTTAGTAGCAATAGTTTTACAAGTGTTAAAGGTCCCGTATCATAGAAGGTGGATGTTAATCTTTTTGGTTGTAAGGAGCTTTATTTGTTCTATAAATACTGTCCCATTTCTCTCAGACAAAGAAGGAACTGGGCCTTAAATCCAGCTGTGAAGTACTCTGCTTTTATATTCAATAAAATAGAAAAGCATCCCAGAGGAGTCAGACATGTTGTTTTATTGGTGTTTTGTTGTAATGACGTTGAACGAGCTGAAGGAAACATTTTATTCTGCCAGATTTCACCTCAGACGCCTCAGATCGTCTCGTTCTTTATGTTTCAGCGCGTTTTCGCAGAATCCGAAACGACACGCACGACCTCCGACAGACGTGTACCCAACAGGCTCAGCGTTGTTCTGGTCTCCAGCCAACGTGGATCCAGCAGCCGCGTCTTGTGACTAAGGTTATCTAAGCAGTGAAATAATGGAATGTGTAATTTAAGGATACGTCCTAATCCTTCGCCCTGCTGTCGGTGCCAGGGGAGCACGTAAATCCCTTTCCTGGTATCAGAGCCATTGATTGATCCGCGGATCATCATTCATCATTCGCCTGCTTTTCTTTCTGTTCCATATTCCAGCCATGGCTCCGAGCCAAAAGGTTTTAGGCTTTCGTTCGGTTTCAAAATATTCCAGACACTGAAGGACTAATACCTTCCAAGTGTAAATATCATGGGAACATTTCAGCGTTTCCAAAGAACCTCCACATCTGCTTGATGTCCGACTTCACCGACTGACCGAAGGCAGAACAGCGTTAAAGAGGAACATCTGATTATTATTCCGCTGCAAAAACATTCACCGCAGGAAAACTTTAAATGTCACCACAGCTCCACTGTGTTTTAATTAGTTCATGTTCTGTTGTGGTTTACAGTAAAACCTGGTTTCTTTGATTGAGAACGAAGCTCAGTTCAATTCAGCAAAGAATGAGCGAGAACACATTTACAGTTTAAACCGTCTCTCTGTGAGGTTTTATCGTATGAGCTATTCAACAAACTCTATAATAAATATTATTATTGATCTTTGATTGATGTTTCGGGTTTAGAAACTTGTATAAATTTCACCAAACAAATTCCTGGAAACATAAAAGTTATGTAACAGATGCAAAAAAAACAACATACAGCAGTTCCCCATGATACGAACATCCAATTTACGGATATTCGTAACAACCGCTGCTCATAAATGTTCGTAAAATGCTGTATCATCTGTAGCTGTAGCATCTCAACACGTCAGGCTTCGTTCTTTACACACTTTACCATTTCTGTACAAATTAACCTTATTTATCTTGGCTATTGCTAGTGCTAATGGCAAAAAGCATAAGGGAAGTGATGATAGTGGTAGGAAATACTAGTAAATCTCCATGGAAACGAAGGTTGCCATTGACAACAAGTAGGAAAGACAGTGATGAGACGATGGCAAATGTCTACAGTATGAATCAAGCAACATTTTTGGGATTATTACATTAGAATTTTATAAAAAATAAAAGATTTCATCCTTAAACGCCCCTAAACTTTCCATAAAAGTTGACTTCAACTTCAACCCAGAGGCAAATGCTGACAGGTTACTTTCTGCATCTGCAGATATGCATCATATAAAAGGTTTGCATATTTTCACAAATCTCAATAATCTAATTGTAAATGTTGACTGACTCAAGTTATCATTACATTGGGCTCTGATATCTTTTGTGATGAGTTTAAACACATCTCTGTACTGTTTGCTGTTCACAAATGCTTAATCTTAAACACACTTAACACACTAGTTACATAAGTAATTGGTTTTATAATTTGGAATAAGGTTTATATATATAAGCAGTATATATTTTATTATGATAAATATGTGTGTAATTAATATATATAGTATATAAAATAAATATTATAGGTAGGTGTCTAAGATAATATCTCATTTTATTCTAATGGAAATCTTTAGAACTGATTATTATCTCATTACTGTATGATTATGATGCCTTGTTTGTACGTTTATGGACAAGTTTCATTCACAGAAATGCTACGAAATAGTAAAAACAAGCATTTCCCACTGTTTAGAGCTGAAACAATTAGAAAAATGAATCCAATCCAGCAGAGCAGCTGCACTGTGACAGAAATAAAGATCTTTGACATGAACAAATCGTTCTGTGACTAATAAGAGATATTAGAGAGAATATTACAGCCGACAGCAGGTGATGTTACACTGAACAGCTGCTCACTGCTGCAACATGTATTATATATCACATCTAAAGCCATGTTGACAACAGAGAACAGAATATTCATTTCCCAACTCATTCAGATTAAGATGTTAGGAACAGAAGTCAGAGTCTGATCAGAAACTACCAGGAAATAATAAAAAACAGACATAGAGTCAAAGCTTCTGTCTCCACATGTGTTAAAGGGAAACTTTGACACTTTATCTCCATTGATCTGAAGCTGAGATATAATGTGAAGCAGCAGTTTTATTATGTTCTTCATGTGTTTGGGGATTTCTTGATCTTCTAGGATTCAGGAACAACTACAAGCCATTATCTGAGTCTGTAGCGATGCCTTCAAGGACAGTAGAATATTCTAGTGCCTATCATGTAACACAAATTATAGGGAAAAGCAGACGCCAGAACATCAGATTACTAAACTGTAAAAACTCTGTAGAAATGTATAAAAACATTGTTTCATGCTACAAGATGAATATTACAACTCTACAAATTTAATTATTCATTTAATCTAAGCAATGAACATTTTCAAATTCATAGATATTCAGTCTGAAAGCATGAAATCATCACATCAGAGAAGCTGAAATCTCAAAGTTGCTTGAAAAATGACTAATTCATCAAACTGTTGCTGCAGCTCTACTAAAACACAGCTTTTCAACCAGATGATGTTATCAGGGGATGATGTTCAGTTGCATGATGGGAAATATAGGACCGAAAAAATGAAAAAATAATACCCAGAACCTGCAGTTCCTGAAACGACCACCTGAGGCTCCAAAAGCTCATGTTGAGATGCAACTTTACAGCAAATACACATGTTTATAGCCTGCTACAAATTCAGAAGACTGTGTGAGAGAAACTTTATGAAGCGCTCCCATTCAAGACATAAAATTCTGCATAATTAATGGGGTGATTGCCTTGAGTGACTGCTAGCTTTGTGCTAACTCTTAGCTATCTGCTAACTGCTAGCTGTTAGCTGTCATCGAGGTGACGATCCCACCCAGCTCCACACTCTTGTCCAAATATGGTCACTTCTGGCTCCAGAAAACCAAAATGGCGACAACCTAAACTTTTAACTTGACCTCACAAACCAGCAGGTGACATTTGACTCACTAGCAACGTTATTCTGCTTTTTCTCCTTTTTATTTTAGCTTTCTTTGTTTGGGCTTCATCATTTTCTTTTCCCTTCATTTTTAATGTTTTTTTAGTTTCTTTCATTGTCTCCTAATAACTTTTCTTTTCATTCTAAAAACAGCAGTACTCTCTTCTTCTTGACTACATTTTACCCATGACACATTTTTAGTTTGACTCTAAACTTTTACTCGTGCTGGCCTATTTTTTCCTGCTGTTCCTGTCTTTAATTTAGGGATCTGAGTTTAACTTCCTCCACAGCTCACAACATTTTCTCGTCACTCTCCCAACACTCTAATAAAGTTAAGGTTTGACTGTGGTTTCACTGTGGGAGTGACTTTTTTACAAACTTAACCCCTGTTTTCTATTGATTGGGACATGTAATTCTGCATAATTAATGAAGTAACTGTGTGAGCTGCCTGTGAGGTGCAGCTCCCGCCCAGCTCCACACTAATCCAAATATTATCAATTCTGTCTCCAGAAAACCAAGATGGCAACGGCCTAAATACCAAACTAGAGGCCACAAACCATCAGGTGACGTCATGCTGGTTAACGGTTTGACCCTTTTTGGTTTATTTCTGTGCTTCTCTCTTCACTTCTTCTCTGATTTTCATCTTTTCTTCCTTCCTTGTTCCTGTTCTGTCCCATCTTTTTCTTTTTCCTTCACGTTTAACTTTGTTTCCCTTCATTTGAAAAACAGAACTCTCTTCTTTACCCTCAGCCCTTTTTTTTTTTTGGATTCTTGACTACGTTTTACTTATCACACGTTTTTAGTTTCACTCTAATCTTTTACTCGTGCTGGCATATTTGTTTCCTGCTGTTTCTGTCTTTAATTTAAGGATCTGAGTTCAACTTCCTCCACAGCTCACAACACTTTCCCGTCACTCTCCCAACACTCTCATAAAGTTAAGGTTCGATGAATCACAGGCTGTTGAAACGTTTAGATCCTGTGGGAGAGAAACTTTTACACATTTTACTCACATTTACATTTGATTGAGGCATGAAATTATATCTAATTAATGAAGTAAGTGATTTGAGTGACTGCTAGCTGTCTGTGAGGTAAAACTCCCACCCAGCTCCACACTCTAGTCCAAATACAGTCAATTATAGTGCCAGAAAACCAAGATGGCGACGGCCTAAATACTGAACTAGAGGCCACAAACCAGCAGGTGACATCAAACTGTTTTTGTCTTTTTTTACTTTAAGTTTTCTTTCTTTATTTCCTTGTTTTAACTTCTCTTTTCTTTCCTTCTGTGTTTCCCTCTTCGCTTTTCTGATTTTCATCTTCAATCCTGTCCTTTTTCTTTGTCCTTAATTTTAATTAGCAGCTTTTCAGCTTGTTTCTTCCCTTTTGCGTCTCATAATAGCTTTTCTTTTTCCCTTCATCCCTTCTTCGCCCTCACTACTTGAATTTGACTACATTTTACACGTGACACATTTTTTGAACACTTTCCCAACACTTTTATAAAGTCAAAGTTTGATGATTTGGAGGCTGTTGAATTGTTTTTATGCTGCGAGAGTGAAATTTTACACATTTTACATTTAATTGAGACAAATTTCTGCATAATTGATGTATTAAATGCTTTGAGTGACTGCTAGCTGTGTGATGCAGCTCCCGCCCAGCTCCACACTCTCATCCAAATATTATCAATTCTGTCTCCAGAAAACAAAGAGGGCGACGGCCTAAACTTGACCTGCTAGAGACTTTTCTATTTACTTCCTTTTTCCTTCATTTTCAATGTTTTCAGCTTGTATCTTTCCCTCTTTGTCTCCTAATAACTCTAATCTTTTACTCGTGCTGGCCTATTTTTTCCTGCCGTTCTGTCTTTAATTTAAGGATCTGGGTTTTACTTCCTCCACAGCTCACAACACTTTCCCATCACTCTCCCAACGCGCTCATAAGTCCTGATAATAAAGGTTCGATGATTCAGAGGCTGCTGAAACGGTTTTTAGGTCTCGATTGTCTGCTGGAAAACAAAATGTCACTTAGGTAGCGGCTCACAGGGCAGCAGGGAGGATCTTTAGTTTGAGTTTTTGTGGTCAGGGGAATTCACCCTGACTCATCTGATGAGGTGTAAACTTTTCACCAGGGACTTTATCAATATTTTCTTTGGGCATGTATCTGCAGTTTGGTGATTGTCGGAGTCTATTTGTATCAAAACACAGAGCTGTTTTTAGACATATTAAATTCAGTCTGTGCTGCAGCTCACTGGGAGTTTCCACACGATCCCTCAGTGACAGTTCGAGCTCCGCAGGCCAAACGGATGATGTAGTGAAATCTCGACGGCAGGATTCTGTCACCTCTCCAAAAAACTCACATTATACACTCTCACAAAACTATTCGCTTACACTATTTTATCCTGCAAGCACTGTGCATACTTTAAAAACATATTCCCACTGCCCTGTAAATGTCACATGGTTTATTTAATAGATTTTAACCTTTTATGTTCTATGTAATTTTATTTATTCTAAAATGTACTGATCTTCCTTAAAACAAGCTAGTTTAACTCAACTTAAAGGTAATTAGAAAAATTCTTTGAATGTGCAGAGAAGTAAAATATTTGGTTTAGGTGCAGAAAAATATCTAAACATTTTAATTAGATTGGACTTAACTTAAATATGTAGGAGTTAAACTATTACATTGACTGATTCTACATAATTTATTTTAGTAAACCCAAACTAAGAAGTATAGATAATTCCATCCTAATGTATTTAAGTAGAAAATTGGGAAATTAAAGTACATTCTCCTCAAAATAATTATTCTGCATGATTTACTAACACGATTTTACTATGCAAAGATAAGAAGTATAATTAATTCCATCATAATGTATTTTAGCAGCAAATAACTTAAATAAATTATATCTAGAATTAGATTAGAGTTAATTTCTTGCAATCACTTGATATATATGATAATTTTTCAGTGTGTATGTGCACCACAGATATAAAAATCACATGCATTATCATATTTACCACATATTTACAGCAGTGAGTGAAGTACTCGGTTACTTTAATTGAGTAAAAATCATTAAAAATACTCAACAACGAGTAAAAGTCCTGAATTGAACATGTTACTTCAGTAAAGGTGTTAGTATAGAAAGTAAAAATACTCATTATGCACTGTTATTATAGTATATTATAGTATAAAACTATATAATACTATACATTATATATACATGTGAGAGTATTTTATTATTGCATCATAATATTATATATAAAATAATATAATATTACATTTTATGTAAAATATTTGAATTTGCAGGCTGTTTTCAGTCTGTAAATTGTTTTTCTTGTAGGAAGTTGTTTTCATTTTATCACATATTTTGTCTTAATTTTGATTCAAAAAGTCATTTTTCTTGTACTTATCATGAGCACTTTTATTGTCATCCTTCATTACTTTTCATCCCCTTTCCCCCCCTTTCTTGGCAAAAATGTGCTTACACAGTATAATTTAAAGGGAAATCTGTAAATAATTGCCCTCATTTCCTTAATTCACCTGGTATTTTTCACTTTGAACCCTCTGCATCAGTTCAGCACATTCTCAAAAAGTGAATGAAACCGAACGAGGCACCGAACCAGTAAAAGAGGCTTAAATATTCATGAGAACCGGTCCAAGGCAAACACACAAAAGAGCTCTTGTGATTCAGCGGCAACAATAGTCTGAGAAAAGAAAAAAAAAGAAAAACTAGACAACAAGAAGAGTCGGGGACCACACAGGGAGCGTACACAATCCACCTTCATAAGCAATAATTCACAACAATCAGCTTCACTTGGAGTCTGTGCTGCATGTGCTGCATTTGGTTTGGGATCAGTGTTAATAAGCAAAACTGTTGTGTGATTTCAGAAAGTTTCACAATCAGCCTCATATCTGCCTGAGTGCTTCTGGCAGCCCGACGGGGAGCTGCTCATTGGTGGATTTATTAAATATGGCTGTTTTCTGGCTCTTTGAGCACACTCAGGCCTGATTATTACACAGAGAGAGAGAAAAAAAAACACTCTTTCCCATGGTGCACTCTGTCCTGTATTTAACTTCATGATAGATTACAGACACGAGCACTTTTACTTGAATGTCTCTTCCAGGTTTTTGCACGGCGACCCTCCCGTTATGTTCCAGGAATGTTGTGCAAATGTTCAACGTAACCTTCCGGATTGTTCTAAAAAAACCGCAAGGGAGGAAATTTTTGGGTGTAATTTTTGTAGAATTCCACTGAGGTTCCCTGGAGGTGGAACTTTGGATGACGTTCTAAGGATATTCTGCAACTATATAGGAAAATGAATGGGAAACCTTTCCACAATCTTCTTGAAATGTAATATTGAAGCTATATTCAGTAAAATGTGCTCTTTTATTATCTAAACTGTAAAAATGTACAGTAAACTAACTGGCAGCATTCATTCAGAAAGTTACTGTTATTATTTTTTACAGTAGAAAAACTGTACGTTCATTTAAAGTGTTAAATTAAAAAAGAAATAACTACTGTGATTTCTGTTGTATTTCCCATTGTATTTAGAGTATTTGGTGATTAATTGCTCAATAAAAGCCAATTAAATACTGTTATTTCAGTGTATTTACAGTATTAAGGGATTAACTGTACGATAAAAGTAAATTAAATACTGTGATTAACTGTAAAATAAACAAAATAGTGTAATCCCCACTGTATTTACAGCATTAGGTGATTAATTGTACAATAAAGAAAATGTGTAATTCCCATTGTATTTACAGTATTTGGTGATTAATTGTACAGTAAAATCATTTAAATACTGTGATTTCTGTTGTATTTACAGTATTAGGTGATAAACTGTACAATAAAAGTCAATTAAATACTGTGATTTCATTGTATTTACAGTGTTGGGTGATTATTTGTACAGAAAAATCAATTAAATACTGTAATTTCAGTTGTATTTACAGTATTAGGTGATAAATTGCACAATAAAAGTCAATTAAATACTGTGATTTCAGTGTATATACACTATTAAATGATTAATTTTACAATAAAAGTCAATTAAATACTGTGATTTCTGTTGTATTTACAGTATTAGGTGATTAACTGTATTATAATACAGTAATTCTATGACTAAAGTAATTTACTGCAGTAATACTACTGCAGACTACTGTGATTTACTGCAGTAATACTACTGCAGACTACGGTGATTTACTGCAGTAATACTACTGCAGACTACTGTGATTTACTGCAGTAATACTACTGCAGACTACTGTGATTTACTGCAGTAATACTACTGCAGACTACTGTGATTTACTGCAGTAATACTACTGCAGACTACTGTGATTTATCATGAACGATGCAGCAATAGTCAAACTAATTGTTACAGTAAATAAATGCAGATTTTACAGCAAAGTTTTACAGTGCAGGGAACTTTCCCTGAACCAAAAACAAACATTCCCAGGACTTTTTAGGAACCGACTGTTGCTGTGTTGAAGCATAAGACGCATAAAACAGCAGGAAACAGAAAGAAAGAAAACTATGAACTGCATGACCTGACTCATGGATCATAAAAATAAAAGAAAGTAAATATGTGCAGAAATAACAATTCTATCATTTATGTTCTGCATGAACTGGATTATTTACTAAAGGTTCTCTAATTATCTATAACATCAGCTTAATTAACAATTGCTGCTTTTTTAAATGTGCAAATTAAGCAATTTTACAGAGTTTGAACCCCTTTAAATTATGCAGATAACTCATTATACAATGTTTAATAATATATCACTGTATAAGCATTTAACAACTTAAAATTTCATTCAAATTTCTTAATTGCATCATTTTAGTGTATAAATTAACTTAACATGCACTGCAAGTAAGTGAAAATATCAGTTTTTGGTGCCATTAATCAGTAGAATTATCTTGAAATGCTTTATTCCATTAGCTTTTATTCAATTTAATCTCATTTGACCTTTGATCATTGTCTTTTCATCTCATATTTGAATCTATTTGTATATAATTTTTCATTGTGTGACATGTGCAGAGACTTTAAAACAGTTTTTATCAGAACATCCTGCAGCTTCTTGTTCTCTCTAATACTTGACGTCTCACAGATATGAACTTTTTAGTCTTTTCTGGTATCTCCACTGTTGGCTTCATCCTATAAGAATTTAAACACACACACGAACACACACACACACACACACACACAGTAAATTACCGCTCCCAGCAGGCCGAGCAGCCAGAGTACAGATGTTGGCCTAATTATAGCGAATACTCCTGAAAGAAACTAATCCTCTCTGGTCTTGGAGAGCTTTCAGTCTCAGAAGAGGCTCCTCGACTCATCAGCCTGTAAATCAGCCTCCATTGGCTCGGCCCAAACTTCCTGCCCGGCGGGCCTCACACTCTCTGAATCACCGTCAACCCCGAGGATCCGAGCAGCGTTTAGTGGGGAGGGGGCAGGTAGATCTGCTTATCCTGCACTTGGATATATGTCGGACATACTGGAATCTGCACGGTGCTTTTTTCTTTACTTTTTTTTTTTAAAGGTGAATGTTTGGAGCCTTTGAAATGTAGAACTCTTTAAAAAAAAGAAAAGTTCCTTTCGGCTGAAACATGTGGCGGCAGCTCTCGCGTCCGCAAGAAACCGTTTGATGCTTTTTCAAAATTTTCAAGCTGACAAAGAAGATTACTTAGAACATCAAGAAATGGTAATCAGAGAAACGTTTCCCTTTTTTTATTTGGGGTTTTCATTCAGCGGAATGGAAGCCAAGAAGTTACTCCTAAATTAAAGATGAACACTAATGTATTCAGGACTAATGATATAGATTTAGTAAAAGACCAGGTTATTCTGCTGCCGCCCAGGATGCAGGAAGGAAACAGCAAACAACAAAAGAACACAGACACAGAGAAGTAGCTGCATTATCAAACTGTCTTTTGGGGCAAATCCACATCTTTTGGTGTTAGGCTGCAGATTTAAAGGCCTCGGTGTGGTCGGATGGACTCAGAGGGTCAGTGACCTCAGGATTTAACATTTAACATGGAGGAAGGAGAAAGGCTCACACTGAGCAGCAGCTGTGGTCATTTATTAATCTCAAATTGGCTCCACAAGGATAATCTCTCTGGTCTGGACGTATATAGAACGCTGTGTGTCACTTATTAAAGAATAAAGTGACTTTAGGCCAATTTTTGAACATTCTAGTGTGACTTTATTCAACTTTAAACCTGGATTAAACTGTCCTTTCATTCAGTTAAAGTCAGAGTTCACCAGTCAGAGTCTGACTCTCAGATTCCCTGGTCTGATGAGACCAAGATGGAACTTTTTGTCCTTAATTCTAACGACCTGTCCAATACAGTCCCAAGTGAAGTGAAGCTTGGTGGCAGCATCATGGTGTGGGGGTGTTTTTCAGCTGCTGGATATCCTGGACTAAAACCTTCTCCAGAGCGATCAGGACCTCAGGGCTGAAGGTTCAACTTCCAACAAGACACTGACCCTAAGCACACAGTTAAAATAACGGAGTGGCCTCACAGTAAGAAGGTCGCAGGGTCAAGACCTCCTTGGTCCTGGGTCTGGGACCTTTCTGTGTGGAGTTTGCATGTTCTCCCCGTGTCTGTGTGGGTTTTCACCAGGTACTCCAGCTTCCTCCCACAGTCCAAAAACATGCTGAGGTTAATTGGAGACTTGAATGGTGTGTGTGCCCCACGATTGGCTGGTGACCATCGCCCAGCAGACCATGTGACCCTAATGAGGAATAAGCAGGTATAGAAGATGACTGACTGACTTCAGAACAACTCTGACTGTTCTTGAAGCCCAGCCAGAGCCCTGACTAGAACTAGAGAGACGTGAAAATGGCTCCACCAACGTTTAACATCCAGCCTGACTGAACTGGAGAGGATCTGCACAGAGGAATAGCTGAGAACCTTAAATCCAGGTGTGAAAACCGTGAAAGACTCATGGCTGTATTAGCTCAATAGGGTGTTTCTACTAAATACTGAGCAAAGGGTCTGAATACTCATGGCCTTGTGATATTTCAGCAAAAAATGTTTTTCTGTCAATATTAGATGAGATAGGAATTTATTGATCCATCTGGAAGGTTCATCGGGTAAATTGAAGCTCCAACAAGTCACTGTTATAAAACTATAGATGCACAAACAGAAGAGAAATATGTAAATTCCAAAAATATACTCCTAAAAAAATAAATACCAAGAACAACAGGGAAAATAAATAGATAACACAAATAAAAGTAAATGTCCACACACCTTGTTATTGATTCATAGCTATTGTAAAGTGCACATGGTGATAGATAGTTGTAATATGGGGTGTTGTGTGTGCATTAATGAGGGAAAAAATGAAGTGATTGAAATGATTTTAGCAAATGGCTCCAATATAATAAAGAGTGAATAAATTAAGGTGGTCTGAATACGTTAACAAGATGTGGGAGTATATACACACGTATATAATATGAACTGAGGTGGAAGAAAACTCAAACAATATGAACAAAGAGGAAAATTCAGAGGTAATAAAATGAAGGAAAAATGATGAGAAATGATTTGGATTATCTGAAACAGCAGCGGATGGAAACTTCCATCTGAGCTGCATTCCAAAAAAACATGAATCATATAATGAAGAAATCCAGAAATTGGATTTCAACCAAATTCTAATCAACACCCACAATATTGTTTTGGCTAAATCAGCTGCTAAGCTGCAGGCAGATGAGGACGATCAACGCTTTCTCCTCTCAACACAAACGGCCTCCGGCTTCACCTGAGCAGGTAAATCACCGCCTGACTCACACCTGCACGTCGGATTCCTCACAAAAGTCCTGCTGCTGCTGTCGTGTAGAGACACAAACCGAGCCAAACCGTGACGGTAATTGCTGAGCTGTCATCTGGAGACTTTGATGATCGGCATTGTTCGCCGCTCATAATGACAGGGAGGCCGCCGCCGCCGCCACATCCTGCGGCGAAAACACGGTGTTTACACGATGCAGGTCAACACTCGCTGATCAACGCACTTAGGACAATTAAAGCCCAACATCCAATTAGACGCAGAGAGAGGGAGCATTGTTCCAGTTGTTGCATGGATTACAGTGATGTAATGAATCTGTTTATGGTTAAACTGCTGACATCACACCGCAGGTCACATGGTACAAGCTGAGGACTTTTATTGTGAAAGGTTCCACGTTTTGAACCCCGCAGCAGTCACATCGGTTCTCTGTCGTTTACATTAGAACATGTCGTCACTACAGTAAAATAACGGACGGAGTCGGTTTTTTTGACGAATGTGAGTTTTGATGCCACGTCTCTTTATGTCGGTGGTGTCAAACATGAGGCCCGGGGCCAAAAAACGGACCAGTTCGAGTTTGTAAATGATTTGTAAAGCAGACGAAAACTGCTTAAAAAACTAAATGCTGAGGTGAAAAGGTGAAAGGTGAAATGTTCTGAGATTAAAAAGTAAAAATAATTATATTTTCATCTCGTTTTCTATTATTTGAGGTTTGACTGATGCTGTTTTAATGACACTGTAAAATCAATGCCCTGCAAATAAAAATACATTTTATTGGTGGAAAATATCTTGTATTTAATACAATTAGTCCAATATTGAATTATTAGCATTATTTTGAACTTTTGCAAGTTTTTACTTAATATGATATAAAAAATCTGAATTATGAGATAAAAAGTCCAAAATATGAAATAAAAAATACAAAAATTAAGATAAAAAGTCAAACAATTTAATCTAACTGTAAGGAAACAGGACTAAATTGACCAAATTCAAGAAAAAACATGAAATAAGCAAAATTATCAGCCAACACAATAAGACATTTCAAGATAATTCTACTAAATATTAGACTAATTGTACCAAAAAGATGAATTTCACTTAATAACAACTTAATAATAAATGCATCATAATATTTGGCAGGTTTCACACAAAGTGCACAATTAAAACAATTTAATACATTATATATACAATATAAAACGGTGTTATTTACTTAAAAGTAAAAGTACCCATTATGCATGCTGTGTTATATTATAGTATATTATAAAACTATACTATACATTATATATATATATATATTATCATATTATATTATATTATCATATTATCAATATTATCATATTATCAATATTATCATATTTACAGCAGTCAATGAAGTACTCTGTTACTTTAATTGAGTAAAAATCATTAAAAATAATCATTAACAAGTAAAAGTCCTGAATTGTATCAAAAGTAAAAGTACCCCTTATTATTATTATTATAGTATATTATAAAACTATATTATACTAGACATTATATATACTATTATACTACTGTTTTAATCATTAAATACATGTGAGAGTATTTTAGTATTGCATCATAATATTTGGCAGCTTACATATAAAATGCACAATTCAAAAAGAAAAGAGAACATTTATTAGAATATAGATAATAGAATTATATATTATATAATATATTTTGTCTTAATTTTGATTCAAAAAGTCATTTTCTTGTACTTATGAGCACTTTTACTGGCATTTTCCCTCCTTTCTTGCAAATAATTGTCCTTTTTCCCTTAATCCGCCTGGTAAACTACTATGTTTTACTTCTGCACATGTTTTGCACAACTTGTGTGAGGTAAAATATGAGCTAAAAATACATCATGTCAAACAATTGAATCTTGTTTTAAGGTGGATTTATTCAAGCTACTTTCACCTTATTTCACTTTTTGCAGTGCATGAAGAAAAAAAAACCCTCCCAGACTCATAGACACGTCTTTGTATTAAAAGGGTCACAAGGAAACTAAAGTAAGTTTAGAGTTACACACGTTTGTTTTATCATTTCACATATTTAACCTACTTTTGATTCGCCCAATATTTCAACACTTTCAGCCGAGCAGAGTGCGGACGTGTGTGCTCGCCGGCCCCGTCCAGGCCTTTAATCTGCTCGGCGTGTCGTGCGATTGGCTCTCAGGTGCAGCTGGCAGCGAGCGTGTGTTCGCAGAGCAAAGAGAAGAAGTGTGTTTGGCCTCGGTGGCCCGTCCTGGACTGAGAGAACGTCTGTGTTGAGCAGAGAAACCACCCACGCTCCGGCGATGTGCGGCCCGGCCAACAGAAACTGCACACGGCTCCTCTTAGCACTTACCGCCTGCCTCTGAGGGTCTTGGTTCAAAACCGCTTTATTCACGCAGCGGGGCCCCAGCGCCACGCTAAAACTAACACTCGCTGATTGTGACCGTAAAATATAACGAGGCGGAGCCGCTCGCGTCGCTAATTTTAAACTCCAGGCCTGTGTTTGTTGATAATGTGTTTGAATGTCATTTTCTTTTCCTTTTAACGCCGTTATCTCGTTAGCGGCTACAGTCGAGCCAGCGATGCTGGACCTGCTGGGTCAATTTACATGTTAGTACGGTGGCTTTTCAAAATAAAGCAAAAAAACAACTGTACACATTTACACTTTACAATTTACTTCCTGGTGTCCTCAAGAGACAAACTGACTTCACTGTTCCTTCCTTCCTTCCTTCCTTCCTTCACATGTTTCCTACCTTGTTTCCTTCCTTCCTTCCTTCCTCACATGTTTAAACTGCTTTATTCACACAGGGGGCCACAGTCCCTTCTTTCCTCACTTATTTCCTCCCTCCCTTCCTTCATTGTTTCCTTCCTTCCTCACTCCCTCCATTCCTTCCTTTGTTCCTTCCTTCCTCTCTCCCTCACGTTTCCTTCCTCCCTCAATTTCTTTCTCCCTCCCTTCCTTCCTTATATGTTTTCTTCATTCCTAACTTCCTCCCTTCTTTCCTCCATCCTTCCTTCATCATTTCCTCACTCCCTCCATCCCTTCCTTCCTTCCTTCCTTCCTTCCTTCCTTCCTTCCTTCCTTCCTTCCTTCCTTCCTTCCTTCCTTACTCGGTTTCTCACTCCCTCCATTCCTTCCTTCCTCTCTCCCTTCCTTCATTGTTTCCTTCCTTCCACCCTTCCTTCCTTTCTTCATCTTTTTCTTACTCCCTTGATTCCTTCCTTCCTCCCACCTTCCCTTCCTTACATGTTTTCTACCTTCATTCCTTATTTTCTCCCTCCATTCCGTCCTCTCTCCCTTCTTTTTCAGATGCTTCCTTCCTTTGTTTCCCTTCCTTTCACCCAGAATCGTTTCCTCCTTCCTTCCTTCCTTCCTTCCTTCCTTCCTTCCTTCCTTCCTTCCTTCCTTCCTTCCTTCCTTCCTTCCTTCCTTCCTTCCTTCCTTCCTTCCTTCCTTCCTTCCTTCCTTCCATTATGCTGTAACATATGGCCCCTTAATGGCCCCTGTTTTAGTAAAAGTTCTACAACTGGAGGGGCGGGGCATTAACAATGCTCGGCCAATCACAGCGTGTGTTTCAGTAGGGAGGGGAGGGGGTGAGTGTGTGAGAAGGCCGACTGTATTGCTGCTACACGTCTAACTAGCTGCTTTTGGACCATGAAAACATGCAGATTTTTCTAAATAGACCATGAAAATTTAAATATTAAACTGTGAAAGCAGCTAAATGGGGCCCTTTACACTCAAACTACAACTGTCACGCTTTTCAGTTTCAGTTCCGACATCATGTTTGAACACTTGCGGACATTTTGATTTGGGTTTTCCTGCTATTAAAGCCGGTTCACAGTTATTTGCGTGAGCTCTCCCCTCCGCCGTCCGTCAGTGGTGTAAATGATGAATTATGGAGGATAAGTGGAGGAAGACAGAGACTGACCACAGACACACCGCCGCAGACCAAAATGACAGAGGTCATAAAAAGCCTCCACGTCAGGAAACACAGGCTGCTGCAGCCAGACTCTGTACACACTAAATTGCTGAACTCTTTATGTGTTTTTCCAGCTCGGCTGCTCTCCTCTGAGCTCTCCTCCACGTTTCTGTGGTTTTATTTAGTGCAGAGGAACAATAGACGTCGGTGTTTGGACGACCAAGGACGTGATGCGAGTCTTCATCTCCCAACAGGAGACAGGATCTGCTGTCTAAACCAGCCTCAGAGCGCCTTTTCAAAATAAAAGTCTCCCATGTTTCGGGTTTGTGAAATATTTATTCTGTTTGTGACAACAAAATAAAGGGAGATTCCTTAAAAATATGTCAAATACAGCAGATTTGGGGTGATTCTTTTGTAAATAGGGTTGAGTTTATGCTTTTAAATATGTTTTATATATTATTTCACTTTCAATCTGGACAATATTGTGGAAAATAGATTAACTCAAGTTAATCTTCTAATTAATCCTGCTATACTCAGGTTTAGGAAGGAAGAAAGGTAGGAAGAAAGGAAATGATTAAGGAAGGAAGGATGAAAGGAAGGAAACAAGGTAGGAAACCTGAAGGACAGACGGAAGGAAGTAAGGAAGGAAGGAAGGAAGGAAGGAAGGAAGGAAGGAAGGAAGGAAGGAAGGAAGGAAGGAAGGAAGGAAGGAAGGAAGGAAGGAAGGGATGGAGGGAGTGAGGAAACGAATGTGGAAGGAAGGATGAAAGGAAGGAAACAAGATAGGAAACGTGAAGGAAGGAAGGAAGGAAGGAAAGAAGGAAGGAAGGAAGGAATGGAGGGAGTGAGGAAACGATTGAGGAAGGAAGGATAAAAGGAAGGAAACAAGGTAGGAAACATGCGAAGGAAGGAAGGAAGGAAGGAAGGAAGGAAGGAAGGAAGGAAGGAAGGAAGGAAGGAAGGAAGGAAGGAAGGAAGGAAGGAAGGAAGGGAGTGAGGAAACAAATGTGGAAGGAAGGATGAAAGGAAGGAAACAAGGTAGGAAACATGTGAAGGAAGGAAGGAAGGAAGGAAGGAAGGAAGGAAGGAAGGAAGGAAGGAAGGAAGGAAGGAAGGGAGGGAGTGAGGAAACAAATGTGGAAGGAAGGATGAAAGGAAGGAAACAAGGTAGGAAACATGCGAAGGAAGGAAGGAAGGAAGGAAGGAAGGAAGGAAGGAAGGAAGGAAGGAAGGAAGGAAGGAAGGAAGGAAGGAAGGAAGGAAGGAAGGAAGGAAGGAAGGAAGGAAGGAACAGTGATGTCAGTTTGACCCCAGAGGATCAACAGGAAGGTTAAAGTGTAAAACACTGTAAATGTGTGAAGTTGTTTTTTTCCCCCCATGAACAGGGAAGCACTTTATTTTGAAAAGCCACTGTACTAACACATGTAAGTGGAATTGAACCACAACTTAAGGATTTAACTATTAACAAACGTCAATAATTTATATTTTCAAGTTTTACCAACACAAATGACCGTTCTAGGCCAAAAAACACAAGTTGCATTGTTTTTTGCATTGTACTCAGTCCAACCTATAAATGCAGTGATACACAATCAGGACTTTGGACACATGGAATGTTTTCCCCTCATTCAAACTAATTTAACTAATTATGATTAAAAGTGTGTCTACTATAGTCAAGATATGTCGAGTGCTGCACGCATGAACAGCGCCATGTGTCTCTTTTGTTTGAGCAGAGTCGGACAGCGGCAGACAAACATCAGAGGAAACCACAACAACAAACATGGTGTATTTACCTGGTGTAATGTCTATATGTTGGTGAAGCAGCCGGATCCATTCAAACCACTGAGAGAGGATCAGGTTCCTCCATCACAGGCGACGTAAAGCTCCTCACATTCCTGCAGACAGGTAAGAACCACATGAAAGAAAGTGGTAACAGTGTCATTATAGCTCGCCCTCGAGGCCTCACACACACACACACACACACACACACACACCACTAAATATTTACAAAAGGAAACTGCAGCGACGAGCAGTGTGGTCTGAACGCATCATACCTGTCCGCCCCCATCGACCAATCACGGTGCAGAATTCCCCCTGAGTGCTGTAATGTGTGTTTTGGGTGTTTTTGGTGTCTGAGGGTGACGCCGCGAACGAGTGGATGTTTGTTTTACAACAGGAGGGAATTTACATGAAGTCGCCATGGCAACAGGATGACTTTTGATGATATATATGTATACTACCTCCAATAGGTTGGGGATATTGTTGTTTACATGAGTGCTTTCCTGTTTGAGATGGATTTTTTTTACATATATGTTTATTGATTTCACATGTAAAAAGTATAATTAATATTGGAAGCTTCATTTTCCATTATTTCCTCAAACAAACCCTTTCATCCTCCCCTACTCGCCTCACTACATACGATACAAAGTGCATATAATAATGCAGCTAAAGCTACCTTCAGAGATGCATATAGGTATTTATGCAATATCAATTAACATTAACAGTTAAGATGAAGAAAAAACAACATATATATTCATCAGTTATCTGAGCACATATGAAAATTACAGAATAATAACTACATTAAAAATAAAACAAGAAAATCAAGAGAAAAGTTGGTTTGGGAGTAAAATAGCAGGGTCAAATTGATCTGAATTTTAATTAAATAAGTAAAAGTTCCATTTGATATGACTAATAATGAATGAGAAGAAACACCATTTTATTTGTTTAATATTTATTACCCCTAAAAATGTATGAAATCCATTTCTCCAGGTCTCTCACTATTAATTTTATATTTAGTTTTCGGTACAATTAATCCAGTATTGATTCGATTTTTGTTTTTTAAACCATGTAGATTAAAAAAAACTCAATTAAAAGTAAAAAATATGAGATAAAAAGACAATATTATGATAAAAAATTAAATAACAATATTAAATTGTTCAAAATCAAGAGCAAAAAACTTGTCAATCAGGGAATTCATGATCATTTTCTCATAATCGGGAATTAATTTACATCAGGTTGCAACAGAAAGACGTTGATGAATGAACTTGGACTAATTGCACCATTTTTTAGGAGTTTTTAAATCTTCTGTTCTCTTTGCGACAGAAACTCTATTTTTTTCCCATCTGTCTGAAAAGAGACATGTTATGGAAACAAAATAGTCCAAATCTGAAAATTGGTAGACGTCACCTCAGAGTCTGGAAACTTAGATGTGACACCAAACCAGGAAACGATCAGCAGATGAATCAGGAATGAAAATAATCAACAGTTGGAGCTTCATGCTGTATTAGCTGCTTCTAATATTACACACCATTAATCACACACAACTGTGGGTGGCAGAGTTGCATTGTGGGTAATGCGGGCGCCAGATGCTCTCGCTACGCTGCAAGTTTTAAGGTAACAAATTTGCAGTTATTGTTAGATAATTAAGGCTGTGATTAGGCTGTAGACACAATATCTGGTGTGTTTTTAGTGTATTTCTTACTTAAATTACTTACTTAATTACTTAAAAGGTTTCCCCCTCTAACTTTTAGTACTATGGTTCTCAAAGTGGGGTCCGGGGACCCTGAGGGGTCCTCGAAGGGTTGCATGAGGGTCCCCAGAATAAAGGGGAATCATTTATTTTCACTATAATTCCTTCTATAAATACACAATGACAGAATTTGTATGAAATATTAAAGCTGCCAGAATTTAAAGTAAAAACATAACATTTATTTCCTATTATTTTCCCTTTGCACATGAATTTATTTAATTTCACATTTTATTTTACATTTATTTTCAAACAGGAAATGCAGAGATAAATAAATTTGAGGAAATAATGTATGTATTTATTATTGCTTTAATAAATACAAAGGAAAATCAATCATTTATATGCTAAGGGAAAATAATACATAATTAAATACATTAATTAAATGCAAAATTTATTAAATACTGGCATTTATTCAATTTTGAATATTTTTTTTATATTTTATATTTTTTTTATTTATAACTCTATAAAGGTTTGAGAATCTCTGCTTTAATATATTAAAAATGCATAATTTGTAAATTTATTCTTTTAAAAAATACATTTGAAAACTGTCATTTAAGGGGTTAAAGTTCTAATGAATTAATATTTGGTAGTTAGATTTAACAAAAAAAATGGAAAATTATATTAATATATAATATTCTTATCACAGTTTATGATGAGGAGTCTTGATAAATGAATAAAACATTTTATGGATCTCTAATGTTTGCTGGAGTGATTTCTTGTTGTGTTTTTCCTTTAAATTAATCCCCAGGCTGATAAATATCTCCGAGGGGCTCTGGTTCCCCCTCCAGCTGTTCCACAGGATGAAGGAGCTCCACATCTGTCACCTCCACATCTGCCTGCACCTCCTCATCGCTGCTGCCTCCTCCCTGACCTCCTGCAGGAGGAGCAGGAGGAGGTCAAGGTGTCCAGGTGATTGATCCTCTACTCCGCCAGAGTCAGCACGAGTTCAGCCAACATGTGTTTTTGGAGGCTGATTTTGACATTTTCAGACAAATCCGATATGTCTCCTATTATCTGCGGCCACATTCAGTGACTGAACCTCAGCATAAACTCATTATTATCACATATATGTGAGAGTCGAGGCTCGTCGTTTGTCAGAAATCAGACGCCAGATGAATAAACGGGAGTGAACTGCAGTGGAGGAAAAGGATGAAGAAGCATAAAACAGTGAGTTAGCTCCATCCCAGCACTGATATGCTGGAAGATAAAACTACTGCAGCAGCAGCTTTGATTATTAATCAGATATGAAACTGCCAAACAAATCAGATCTGGCCTCAAATTTCAGGCATTTATTAGATTTCACAGAGCTGCACGTGTTCTAATCTCTGTTTCGTTTTCTGTTCCTCGAACTTTTATTTCTACACACACACAAATAAAGAATTAGGAAACCATGTGTGTTTGATCTTCTGTTGCAAAAGAAAAATCAGAAAAGTTTCAAAAATCATCTTTAAGTGATTTTATTCCGTCTGTCATCAAAGTGAAGTGGATGTTTCTTCAGAGCATTGACTAAAGAGTGGCTGTATTTTATTTTGAAGGGCTCGACTGTAAAAGACAGTTTCACAGATGACACATCACTTCTTCTGTTTCATAGATCTTGAAAAGGATTTTTTAAACGTTTCCTCCTGATGCATGAGCGAACATCGAGGCCGCGGGGGGAAAAAGAGAAAGAAGCCGTGATGTTTGTCTCACCTCTCGTCTGATTGAGCTCCTCTTAAAATAACTCGCTGAGGGAGCCACAATTAATTTTTCCACACCACCACTGAACAAAACTTTCCAAGAATTATGTAATTTCATCTGAGCTGAGACTCACCTCAACACGTCGCCCCCTGATGGACGAAGCTCACACAGCAGCTGATTATCAGATCAGAATTTATTCTTTTCTTACAGTTCAATATTCAATTCAACTTTATTTATAAGTTAATGTTTCAGAAATTAAGACACGCTCAGTATTTTACTGTAAAACATGCTGTGTGTGTGTGTGTATGTGTCTGTGTGTAGGTGTGTGTTATGTTGTTGTGTTTATATGCGTTGATGTTATTATATTTGTGTGTATGTTATTGTGTTCAAGTGTTATATTGTGTGTGTGTTTGTGTGTGTCTATGTGTGTGTGTGCATGTTATATTGTTGTGTGTGTTATATTTTATTCATGTGTGTGTTTGTTACTGTGTTCATGTGTGCTTTGTGTGTGTGTGTGTGTGTGTGTGTGTGTGTGTGTGTGTGTGTGTGTGTGTGTGTGTGTGTGTATGTGTGTGTGATATTGTTGGGTTCATATGTGTGTGTGTTTTCTTGTGTTTGTAAGCAATATTATGTTTATGTGTGTGTTTTGTAGTGTTTGTGTGTTATATTGTTGGGTTCATATGTGTGTTTCATAGTTGTGTGTGTGTGTGTGTGTGTGTGTGTGTGTGTGTGTGTGTGTGTGTGTGTGTGTGTGTGTTATATTGTGTGTGTATTTTCTACTTGTGTGTTCATGTATGTGTTATATTGTGTTCATTTGTGTATTATATTGTTCTTGTGTGTGTGTGTGTGTGTGTGTGTGTGCATGTGAGTGTTATATTATGTTTATTTGTGTGTGTGTGTGATATTGTGTGTGTATTTTCTAGTTGTGTGTTCATGTATGTTATATTGTGTTTGTGTGAATGTGTGTATGTATGTGTGTGAGTGTTATATTGTGTTCATTTGTGTGTGTGTGTGTGTGTGTGTGTGTGTGTGTGTGTGTGTGTGTGTGTGTGTGTGTGTGTGAGAGAGAGAGTGTTATATTGTGTTCATTTGTGTGTGTGTGTGTTATATTGTTGGGTGCATATGTGTGTTTCATAGTTGTGTGTGTGTGTGTGTGTGTGTGTGTGTGTGTGTGTGTGTGTGTGTGTGTGTGTGTGTGTGTGTGTGTGTTATATTGTGTGTGTATTTTCTACTTGTGTGTTCATGTATGTGTTATATTGTGTTTGTGTGAATGTGTGTATGTATTTGTGAGTGTTATATTGTGTTCATTTGTGTGTGTGTGTGTGTGAGAGAGAGAGAGAGAGAATTGTATGTTTATGAGAATAAAAAAAGAACAAACATGAATCTAAGTTAATGAGTTGGTTAATAATAAATCATCAGTGTGTTTTTCTGCTGATCTTCTTACATTCATTAGTTTCCTGTAGATTTGTCTTCATCATTTTCGTGGATCAGCTGTGATTAAATCCTCCTTCAGTCTGTTGAACGGCGGCGTCCATTACTGCAGCTGATCATCAGGCCTCTAGTTCTCCTCTCACTCAGGTTTTCCTCCTCGCCGTTCCTCCCTGGTGTCTGTGGATTACTCAGCATGTGTGTCTATGTGTGTGTGTGCATGTTATATTGTTGTGTGTGTTATATTTTATTCATGTGTGTGTTTGTTACTGTGTTCATGTGTGCTTTTGTGTGTGTGTGTGTGTGTGTGTGTGTGTGTGTGTGTGTGTGTGTGTGTGTGTGTGTGTGTGTGTGATATTGTTGGGTTCATATGTGTGTGTGTTTTCTTGTGTTTGTAAGCAATATTATGTTTATGTGTGTGTTTTGTAGTGTTTGTGTGTTATATTGTTGGGTTCATATGTGTGTTTCATAGTTGTGTGTGTGTGTGTGTGTGTGTGTGTGTGTGTGTGTGTGTGTGTGTGTGTGTGTGTTATATTGTGTGTGTATTTTCTACTTGTGTGTTCATGTATGTGTTATATTGTGTTTGTGTGAATGTGTGTATGTATTTGTGAGTGTTATATTGTGTTCATTTGTGTGTGTGTGTGTGTGAGAGAGAGAGAGAGAGAATTGTATGTTTATGAGAATAAAAAAAGAACAAACATGAATCTAAGTTAATGAGTTGGTTAATAATAAATCATCAGTGTGTTTTTCTGCTGATCTTCTTACATTCATTAGTTTCCTGTAGATTTGTCTTCATCATTTTCGTGGATCAGCTGTGATTAAATCCTCCTTCAGTCTGTTGAACGGCGGCGTCCATTACTGCAGCTGATCATCAGGCCTCTAGTTCTCCTCTCACTCAGGTTTTCCTCCTCGCCGTTCCTCCCTGGTGTCTGTGGATTACTCAGCATCCAGGATGACTGGACCTCCCAGAGAAAACACCGATGACGACTCAGAGCCTCAGACAACAACAAGCAAACCGGCGTTTCCTGTTTCCATGACGTCATGAAGGCGACTGATGCTGCGGGATCGTCTGAAGTCGGAGGACGTGTCGGGTCGTAACTCACGAATGGAGCCGACGGGAGACGTGAACATGATGAGAAATACGCGTTTCACACAAAACATGTTCTTCATTATCCCCTCATCATGATGTGTGACCCTTTAAAATGTACCTTTATGCATGAGAAAATCCATCAAAAGACATTAAACCTATATATTGTAAGAAGACTTGTATTATTAGAATGAAAGAAAATATCGGGAATGCATCAGCTGGATGGGGGGGCGTGTCTGTGTTTGATTGACAGCAGCTGAGAGGCATGTTTATGGTTGATTGACAGCAGAGGAAGGGGCATGTCTGTGTTTGATTGACAGCAAAGGAAGGGGCGTGTCTTCGTTTGATTGACATCAGTTAAGGGAGTTACCTATGTTTGATTGACAGCATCCGAGAGGCGTGGCTTAGTTTGATTGGCAGCAGACAGAGGGGTGTGTCTATGTTTGATTGACAGCAGCTGAAGGGGGTGTGTCTGTGTTTGATTGACAGCAGCAGGAGGGGGCGTGTCTATGTTTGATTGACAGCAGATGAAGCGGGCGTGTCTGTCTTTGATTGACAGCAGCTGAAGGGGGCGTGTCTGTGTTTGATTGACAGCAGTTGGAGAACACAGGAATTTGGCTACAGTGCAAAAAATGCTGCTATAGTCGACAAACCAATGCAATTTAGTCAATCAATCAATCAACAGATTAATTAATAATCATTTAATAGTTTAAATCACTGACTGAACTACATCATCCATTAAGGTGTTAAATACTAGCTGCTCTATTTTTACTTCTGTAATTGTAAATATTTTCGGGTTCTGGAGTTTTAAATCGGACAAAACCTCTGTAAATGTTTCCTTGGAGTCTGGAAACTTTTTTTACACCAAAGGATTTATCAGTTTTTTTGAAAAACAATCTGCCAACAAGATGTAGGCCAATAGAATAATCAATATTCAGACCTACATTTCTTAAGAAAACAGTGGTGTCTCATGTCTTGTTTTCCGTCTTTCTGACTTTCATCTAGTTTCAGCTGAGCGACTCTTTTTCAATAAAGCAAACAGCCAGTCACACAGAGTTCAGAAGAGTCTGAGGCTGTCTGCTCGTTCTCTTTGACCACGCCGAGGTATTTCCTGTTGGAAACTGGTCTGGGTGGAAGATGGGACCGAAGGTCAGCATCTGTCTGCTCCCAACAGAAACCACAACAGTGACCCGCCCGTCCATCTCGTCTGATGTCCGTCGCCAGCAAAACCTCCATAAACGCCGAGCAGAGAAAGCAGCAGCAGCAGCTGCAGCTTCATGTTTCTCTTCAGTATCACAGTGAACCGTGAGGTGTCTGGACATCGCACCACATTAAAGTCAAATGCCATAACAAGGCAGTTTAAAATATTACAAATGACTGAACCTGTTAAACGCTGTGCTGAGTTTTCTACTTTCATCATTCCAAAATGTCTCCAAGAATTTGAATTTTTTTTGTTCCAATTTAACCTTTATTTAACCAGGTGATAACGCCATTGAGATCAATATCTCTTTTACAAGGGTGACCTGGCCAAGAGGTCAGCAGCACAGGTCACAATACATGATAAAATAAACAACTACATTAATTAAAACTAAAGGGTAACAGTAAAGTTTGAGGCTAAAGTGCAATATATGTTAACATAGCGGTAGTAAAAAAATAGGATATTAAAATGCAAGGGTGCAGTTATTTACAATAAAATAAGTAAAAATATATGGAATATATAATACAAATTAAAACGTGAAACAGGATCTTTAAGAAGCCGGAGACAATTTTGCACGTTTTGCATTTGTCCACCTGAAACTATCATAAAATTACTTTTTTTAAATCCATTTTAAACCATATTTTAATGGAATAATTAAGTTTATCCCTTTTTAAAAATCTATCCTTACCCACATGAAGGATTTTAGTCATACATGTCCAGATTTTACATTATCAGAGAACAAGGAGAAGCTAACGTTAGCATTAGCTCAGTTAGCATTAGCTCAGTTAGCATTAGCTTAGTTAGAAGCTGCATTTTACGTTAATCCACAGGTCTGTTCACTAGCCCCTAATGGATGAAAATTACATATCATGTGTTTAAAATGTTTATTATAAACCCTCAGAATTGAACAATAACTTAATTTATAATCATATTATTAACAATTATATAATCTCAGTGCTTTTATAACCTCATTTACGCTCATAAAGTCTCATCAATGCTCATATAATCTCATTAACATTTATATAGTCTCATTAACTCATATACACTCAATCTCACTATATAGTTATATATTATATAGTCTCAATAATACTCATTTTTCACATTTATAGTCTCATTAAAACTTCTATAGTCTCATTAACACTTATATAATCGCATTAACATCTCATTATCATTTACTCTCATTAACATTCAGTCTCATTAACACTCATAATCTCATTAATATTCATAAGATCATTAATCTTTACATAGTCTCAGTGACACTTATAATCTAATTAACACTTGTATAGTCTCATTAACACCCATATTTTCATTAAAACCTTTCTAGTTTTATCAACACTTGTCTAGTCTCAACATGTATATAGTCTCATTAACACATATACTTTTATTATTGCATAATAATGTAAGTTAAAGCATCCTGCTAGAATTTATTGGGGCCTTATTAGGTATTAATTAATTCTTATTATAAGGACCTTAATATAAAATTTGAAGACCTTGAACCCATTTGCTGACATTTTATAGACAAATTATTTAAACAAGAAAATAATCTGCAGATTAAATAATTAGTTAGAGGCCACAGGATATTCAGAGCAGATCTAAACGCCGCGCGGCAGCAGAAACAGCATAAAACCTAAATGTTTGCATATGTTTTCCATCAATAAATGAACGTCCAGAAGCTCCTGGGGTTGTTAAACATACAGTATCCGAGCTGTGTTCACTTCACCTACATTCGGAGCTGCAGAGCCCCACACAATAAAGTCTCTGTTGTGAGAGGTAATTATTTGGAAAATGGCTGGCGACCACACCTTAGCCTCCTCTGACAGCCCCATTAAATTTGACGTGGGTGTGCTGCGAGCAGGAATAATGATCTGCGCGGCACACGGCTCCGCGTTTCAACCAGCGGATGTCACTCTGAATTATCCACATTCTGCCCATCGGCAGCACATTCCTGTCAGATATGTAAATCCCTGCCTGCTGGGTTTTTCTTAGGGGGGGGGGGGGCTGGACGGGTCCAGATCCGGGTCGGGAGAGGCAGGCTTTGATTGGTAATTCTTCATTTAGCAGTTATGCAATGAAAGTGGCTGAGGGAAATTGAGATTTATTTCAGCGGTGAGGTCGGCTGTGTGTTTTGGACCACAGGCCTATTTTCTAAACATGACGGGTGCATGTTGGTCAGGGAGAGGTGAACAGCAGGCTTTTGTGGCCGGCCGTGGGGCTAAGTGTGTTTAAACTTGTGGTTTTCAAAGAGGGGACTGGGGCCGCCAGAGACGACGGAGCAGAACGAACAATACCAGCAAACGGCCAAAGATCCCATCTGATGCTCGTGTTTGTTCCAGGTTCCTTCAATCACTCAGATACACACCGAAAACAATTAAATCGTACAATTAGTCCAACAATATTGAGCAGAATTATGTCATTTATGGTAGATAAGATTCCCATATTGGTCAAATTAACCCATTGAAGCCTATGAGCCTCTAAGTGTATGACTGTCATTTTATATTTAAAATAGAAAATATAATAGTAATAGTTAAACCTTCTTGTTTAGCAGCAATATGTACATGTAACACACCAAAATATTAACAAGAAACTCAGCTACAAGTTTATATCAAACATTATTATCTTAACAAAACATAATTTCAACCCCAAGCAATAAAATGATCATATAAATCGGTAGATTTCTGCATTTTTGTGCCAAAATGGGCTCCACCTGTACTAAACATGTCTAAAACTGCTCTGGTTCACCTTGTAAGGCTGACATTCCTTGAGTTTTCTTTGGGGCAAACCTAATTTTTTCACTTTTTTGCTTCATCCCAGCTGGATGTACTTTAACACTGTACATTTTAATTTGATTGTGGCACTGATACAACTATCTCACATGTGTTAGCTTTATTATAAACCCAAGATGATTCAGACAAACCAAATAGTTGTGGAGATATACTGCATTAAGTCTGGGCGTGTCATTTTCAAGAGGTAGGCTGAGAAATAGGCAAAAAACTTATGTTTTCAAGTATTTCCTGTCACATAACGTCAACATGGGAAAGACAAACTCTCCCAGAAAGAGTCATTTTATTTAGATTATTATGATGTATGTATTTATCTATTCAAACATTCAAGTTTCTAGAATAATCCCCCAAAAGAAGGTTTTTCTTTATGTGCATATTTGTGCAAACAGCAACTATAACAGCCATTAAAATGCTATTTTCTGCAAAGAAAAGACGACAAAATGGAAAAAATGGATACATAACATGATTGGTAGTGATTTTACTGATGTATTTATATGCATATATGCATTTTTTAATTATTGATAACTATTGACTTCTACTCTCTTTTCCCCTTTACCGTCCATCTACTATCCAACCAACAGTGTTGGGAATAGGTTAAATTTACAAATTTCATAATGCAATAGTTTGTTTTATAGTTTTATAGTTAATATGTTGCTGCAAGGTATTAATTTTCAATATAATTAACCATATAGAACCACAGACATGAATTATTTTATCAGTTTTAACACTGAAACTACGTGTTAGATGTAGCTTTAGATGATTAAAGTCTTTAAAACCTCTCCATTTGTGTTGGTTTTATACTTTACATCACTGATTTTTTGCATTGATCAAAACAAGGCCCAGCCTCTCACAGATCATCCAATCATCATGCAGAATTCCAGCGTCCGAACCCAACATTTATCCAATGAGCAGCGAGTTTCGCTGCAGTGGAACGACCCACTCTCTGCTTCCCCATTCAAGTCTATGGATGCTGAGCGGCAACGAATGAACGAGAAGAAAATGACATCATTGACCTGCTGAAAGTAGCTGATTCTGAACTAAAGTTGAACGCGATCTTTCACATTATTGAGTCAATGAAATGTCAACACAATATTACAGATCTGACCACTTATTTTGGGTATTTTAGGGGAAGCCGAGCTTCTTTTGCTGCAGTCTGAGAGCCATCTCCACTGCCAGGAAGTTGATTCTCATTAGGCCAGATGGACAGTGTATAATAAGTGAATTACGCTGCTTTCGTGGTTTGAGAACGATTTTTCCCCACCGCCATTAAAATCCAGCGTAACCACGGTAACCGCGGTGAGGTCAGTTGACCACAGCCACCAGCCTCGCTCAGGACTCCACATACTCCCTTTTCTTTAAGCCGGGGTGCTGCAGTTGTTTCGGACTTCCCGTCTGCAGCAGCCTGTTGTTTTCTGGCGGTTTTTTTTCAGTTTCTTAATGCTTTTCGCTGCCGTTTCTAAGCAAACACACAAACACAAACCCAACCGCCGTCCAGAGGAACAAACAGAAACCTCCAGAAACCAGAGAAACCACATCATTGTTCAGACGTTAACATGCAACACAATCTGGAGACATTAGCGGAGAGAAATCAGCAGGAATGCTAACAGAAACACAGTCACAGCAGGAAGAGGAAATAGTGGCTGCTGCCGAGGCCAAATGGTTTTCTCTCAGGACTTCTGTTTTCATTCCAGACCCTCTTTTCTCTTCGTGGAGCCGTGATTCTGTTTCATACGCGGCTTTGAGTAAACGCCGACCGCAGATCCGCTGTGTTGTAATTATTCTAGCAGAGGTTGGCTGCAGATGGCTGATAATTGGCCGATATCGGCTCCAGATCCTGAATCACACAGCTGTCTGAAGTGACCGCATGTTGATGTTGAAGCGGAGCGCCGGGGCCAAGTGTAACCTGCGATTCCTGTTGAAAGGGAAGGTGGGGACGGACGGACGACAGCTGACACAGATCTCACTGATAAAACCAGGAAGATAAAGATTAGAGCGACCGCAGAGACATTTCATGCTGCTGTTAAAGTTGTTTAAGAATGGCGTTCCCTCAAAAAAGAAAAGGAATATTTGAACGATTCGAACATCTGGTCGTTTTGTCAATGACGTCAATAAAAGGACAAATTAATACAAGGACATAACTACTTTTATATTGTTGAGGTTTAAACATATTTAACAATGTGTTAGCTACTCAAAAACTATAAATAAACTAATGGCTGCTCTCCCTCACACACTCTGCAGTCACATATAATGTTTTTTAATGTGTTTTCAGGTATTACAGGGTCCCTAAAGGGACATTACAACAACATTTCAGGTGAGCACCAGGAAGTTTCTTAGGCAAAAAATGAAAACAAGCTAGCTAGCTAGCTAGCAACTTAATGCTATAGCCTACAATGCACACATTTCCTAACAAAATTCACATATATTCACCTTATTGTCTTTAAGTTGGTTAATAACACTCTCCGGTATATTTCAGCCTCTTAAGAAAGACAGCTCGTCCTATTTTTCTGGAATTTGAGTGATAGCCGGGACGCTAAAGTTGCGAAGCTTCATTTTGAGCATTTCATTTAGTATTTTTTCTCTATGTTCAAAGCATTTACCATTGTACATTGAGGTAAAAACAGGTGGTTTGTTGTATGAATACACACACACTAATAAAAAAGTTGCTTTCATTTATGAACTGAACTGATGAAGTATAGGAAGTTTAATTTCGAACATTTAAGGTTTTGTTTATATTGGTCACAGAAAGGTTTAATTCATGTTAGTATTTCATTGGATCTATTTTCTGTTTTAACTTATATAGGCATAAAATACACAGGAAGGTTAAACACAGAGGGGGCGGGGCTTTTATAGCATGGGGCGGGGCTTTAATGCTGCCTTCATGTGGTGTGGGAAAGATGAGTGTGTTGTGTTCAAGTGCTTTTGCTAAATAATATGCTGTATATTTTATTAATCATATCGTTGATCAGGCTCTCCACCATGTTGAAAGGTCAAAGTTCATCTCATCTCTTCAGCTTCAGCTTCTTCCAGCTTTCCAGTGAAAATTATGACATGAATTTATATTCATGTGCAATTTTGATGTTGTTTTTTGGTATTTACGATGATTACCATAGGACGTAATTTTAAAATTCACAACTGTTAAATAGTATTTTTGATTCATGAACACAAATTCACATGTAATATGTCTAAAGAAACATCCACTTCATCACTTCCATTAGTTTCACTCACCTGTCGTCGTTGTGCAGTTCAGTGTTTTCCAGCTTCCTGCGTAGAAATGAATAATCCAACATGTCTCACTCCTTAAATCTTCATTTTCCTCTTCATTATGATTTAAAACTGCTAAACTCTGTCTTTGTTCATGTTTCTGTTCCACTCAGCAGCCAGGCTGTGATCACCTGCTGCTCATCTTCATCATCATCATCCTCATGGTCAGGTGTGTTGAATCAGGATGACGTAAACCGTTCACTCTGCTCCGTGTTGTGTTTTGGTGCAGCTGACTTGTAGTTTCTCTACATTTTCCTTCAACCTGACAGGGAAACAGTGTGACATCATGACGTGTTCATGCACACGCGGCAGCTTTTAAAACTCCCGAATCAACGAACAGCTGAATCCACTCAGGGGGCGGAGCCTAATTAACGAGGAGGAGGAGCCAAGGAGAGTAAAAACACAGTCACAGCACAGGTGGAAACAACTCAGATCCCTGATTGAAGTAAAAGTACCAGTACTGCAATATAAAAACACTCCATTACCCCGGGAAAAAAGGAGAATAATTTATTTTTACTATAATTCCACAATGTAGAATCGTTTGTATAGAGGGCTGCCAAAATGTAAAATAAATAAATAAATGCATTTGATTTAATTCTATTTATTTCCTGTTATTTGTGTATTATTTTCCTTTTGCACCTGAATTTATTTAATTTAAAATTTTATTTTCCATTTTATACATAGAGGTGAAAATGAATGGGGTACATAAATAAATATATATAATAATTTTAAAATTAATAAATTAATAAATAATATGGAAAATCAAATAAATGGGAAAATAATACACAGGTAAATTAATTAAATTAATTAATTATGAAAAATGTAATAAATATGGATATTTACTGGTATATTTATTTATGTAATGAGTCATTATTTATTTATTTATTCTTCCTGCAAAACATCTAAACATCTATTTTCTGAAATGAGCTGTGATTGGCTGAGAAATTCTGAGATTCTGGATTTTCTCAGGTCTGTTAATTATAATATACTGAAAGATTATTATAATGTTTTTGTGCAATTACATAAAAAAGTAAATCACCTACTTCTGCTTTAGGCACAAGAACCTTTTAATTAAATGAAATTGTTCTTTCTCTGCACTGTAACATTTATTTTTATATTTTATTTGTCCTGTTCATTGACATTCAACGTATCTGCAGAAACATAAACCCAATAATCCCCGTGGAGACTGGGCTGATTATTTTATATTTGCATGTAATTTATCTGCTTTTACATTTGACTGTGTTACTGTCGGGAATAAACGTCGTATTATTCCGTGAAACTTTATTTTAATCCCATCTGTAGAAGGTCTAATCGCGCTTTAAAGACATGTTGAGGAAAACCTCCAGATGCCACAGAGTTTATATACGTTTCTGTTGTTATTCTTATATATTTGGGTGGTAAAGGAAGTTCCATTAGAGCAGGAGGATCTCTCTCATTAGTCTTTTGTACCTGCTGATCCCGGGAGGCCGCGCTTAAACAAACAGGTGTGAGAGGTGAAGACGCGTTTCTTTAAATAGAAAACAGGATCTGGTGAAGTCGTCTGTTTGGAGTCTGGATGGGAAACACATCTGGGCGGAGGAGCTGCAGGACGAGATGATGAGGTCTCTCTGGGGGTAAAAACCCTAAAAATAGAAGCCCTGTCTGAAGGCATCTGTGTGTGTGTGTGTGTGTGTGTGTGTGTGTGTGTGTGTGTGTGTGTGTGTGTGTGTGTGTGTGTGTGTGTGTGTGTGAACGTTGTTTGAAGTGTTTAACGAGGTTTCACAGGAAAAGTGACGTTTAAAACTATGCGAGATATTCTCAGCATCAGAGTCTGAGATTCGCTGCTGCGTTAACTCTTGATTCTTGCTTTTTATTTGTAGTCATTAATAAATCATTAAAAAAAGAAAAAAAAACATTTATTACATTTTTTGATCCCTAGATTTATCAAGTTCCAGATGTGACAGCTTCTCTATTGTCATTCTTTGATTTTTGCACATTTTTGCACATTTTTGTCAACTTTTGTTTGATTTGTTGATCATTTTGACATATTCTTTTTTTGCAAAAACTCCTCTTTTTAGTTGATTTTTTAAAAATCAATTGTCTTTTACTCTTACATGTCTTTCATACACTGGTACACACACCTCCTGGTTCCTCCTCGTTGTCACGTTGTTCATTAATATGACAAAAATATAGAAGAATTTCATGCATCAGCCTACAATGGCTCAATCTGGTCAAATACAGTAAAAATGTCAAATATCACTACTTTTCTTCATTGAACATCACAGAAGTTATGATTGTATGATGTGATGGTGGTGAGATTTAAAAAAATGTGTTTTAATGGAAGTCAATGGACACTTTTGGCCAAAAAGGTGTAAAAACTACTAATGCAATCAATATATTTGTTAATCTTTGACATATCCAAAGCTCTATTTACCACCAAATACTCATCTTCCTACTTTTTATTATAAGGAAAATAATTCACTTTTGCAAAAAAGAAAATAATGAAATAATTCAAACTGGCTTTTAAAATCCTGAAATTTGTTGAATGCTTGGTAGTTTTGAACAGCGAATAAGTTGATTTATGAATTCAAGACACAACCACTGTTTATTCCATGCAAACATTAACCAAACCCAACATTTAAATTCATTTAATTTCCATCATTATCATCATTTCATTACAAAAGGACACAATAGAGTCACTATGACATGACCTACAGCAACAATCCTACTGATACTCACATGGCAAAAGGAGACAAATAAGAATTAAATTAATTAAAACAAATAAAACATCACTGATAAGAACTTTCTTCACCTTCTTGTTGTTGCATCACCACCTACTGCAAAGGAGAAAGTCTCCTCATCAAAGCCCCGCCCACTTACAACAATCGTTGAAGCCACGCCCCCTCGTGACACACCTCTTTCCGAAGCCACGCCCACTTGTACCATGCCTCCTGCAGACAGATCCCTTTTCCATTAAAGAGACAATTCTGGTGATTTTCTATAAACTTCTTGTGGACAAATCTCATATTTTGATGTAAACTCATCTAGATTTCAGACATATCCTGGATGGATTTTCTATTCGATCACCTCGGGGCTGAGAAGCCTCAGTCACTTCTCTGGGTGGATGACGTACTGACCTTTTCTCCCTGCAGAGTCACAGCTGCTCTGCATCTTAACATTTGGCTTTTGGCAGCGTTTGGCCTTCTGCTGCCATCGGAGCGACAAACATAGCCCGACACTGACCAAGCAGAAGTGACGGCCGTCTGATATCTGCACGCTGGCTCATTCTATAACAGACATCTGACGCTTGGTTTTCACTCTGCGATAATGTTATGAAGGTTTAGTCACGTCGAGGATGGAGACGTCTCACCTGCTGTTTCAGAGGCTGTTTGAGAGTTTTCTGCAGATTCAGATACATGTAAAGGTTAAATAAGAGCTTCAACATATCATCCCTTAAAGTGACAAGTGAGTTTTTGCCCAAATCAGGATAAAATGACAATTTATATTTCATAAACTGCTTCAAGAATCAATAATCTATGATGCAGAAGAAGCTCTAAATATGATTTTTGAATCAATTTCTACAGGTTTAGGCTGTTTTATAGTAATTTAGGCTAAATTTCACAAGTTATACTTTAATAATACTTCAATATAAAGTGCTGTGCATGTCAATAAATTCATTAAATTTGCAGCCAAATATAAAGAAATAAAGGAAGTTCCAGGATCTTCAGTCCATTAAACATGTGTCATCACTTTATTGAGAATTCACCACATCTCAGGTTTTAAAAAGTCGTCAAAACTGGACGTTGGAGACGAGTTACGTTCAATAAAAACAGACAAAGAAGCGATAATAAAGGAGCTGACATTAGTTTAATTTAACTCCAAGTTAATGGAAGTTTAGAGTTTCACTATGGAATGAAAGGATAATTTAATCCAGGTTTAAAGTCGAATAAAGTCACATTAGAATGTTCAGAAATTGTCCTAAAGTCACTTTATTCTTTAATGTTACATAAAGGTTCTATATATGTCCACAGCCGAGGCCTTTTTGATTGAAATGATTCATAAATATAATATTATTTTAATAGGATGATGATGTTACTGCAACATGCTGCAACATACCATTAAATGACACTAGTTTTATTGAGTTTTATTGTATTATTCTTAATAATGAGCCTTAATAATGCAGTTTTAAGGATTTTAATCAATTCCCTAATCAGAATGAAGATGATCCGTTGCCTTTAAGATCACGATTGTTGTGAAATGTCTTTTTTTTATTATTATTATTATCATGTTGGGGTCATCTCAGCTCAGAGATGTTTCATTTAAAAGCCGCTCACACATGGTTACGCTTAATTTTCCCTTCGATTAATACGCGCCGTTATAAAATGATTCAAAACATGTATTCATTTCTTCTGGCTCATTCACCATTTTCCCTTCTATAGTTTTTTTATTGAGTGACTTATTTTAGTGTTTTCCTCTTTCTTTATCTGCCAGCGGAGCAGTTTTACCCGCTTTGTCTCCGGTTTCAAAGTAACGAGGCCACGTTCTTGCCCTCCTGGCTGTGAAAACCCTGCAACGCTGCAGCGTTTTCAGTCATCGCATGTTGTTATTCAACTTTATGGATTTCTTCTTCCAGTACATTAAAATATATTTAGTTTTTATTTACCACATATGTAATAATTTATCCCCTCAAAAAAAAAAAAAACGCTTTTAAAGAATTCCAAATCTCGAGGAAGCAGAGTTTTTCATTCATTTCCAGAATTCATCTCACGCTTTACGCGTCGTATTAAAGTATTAAATTCAGGCTCGTTTAAAAGGTTAAATCCCTTAGAAATCTGTTCGATTCTGAATGTTTGTCAGGCTGTTGTTGTTTCATACTGAGACAAAGTGGCTGCCAGCTATCATCACCCTATTAAAGTAATGGCCCAAGTCGTTTTTCACAGAAAAACTTTATCAAAGGCAGAAGAAGAAGAAGAATAAAGTGACTTTAGGCCATTTTCTGAACATTCTAACCCTGGATTAAATTATCCTTTCATTCCATAGTGAAACTCTAAACTTCCATTAACCTGGAGTTAAATTAAACTAATGTCAGCTCCTTTATTATCACTTCTTTGTCTGTTTTTATTGAACATAACTCGTCTCCAACGTCCAGTTTTGACGATTTTTTAAACCTGAGATGTGTTGAATTCTCAATGAAGTGATGACACATGTTTAATGGACTGAAGATCCTGGAACTTCCTTTATTTCTTTATATTTGGCTGCAAATTTATTGAATTTATTGACATGCACAGCACTTTATATTAAAGTATTATTCAAGTATAACTTGTGAAATTTAGCCTAAAACCTTTATCACTTAGCAGCAGAAGCTTTTTTTTTTTGCTTCTTGAAGCAGCCGCCATCATGAAACCTTGTTAAATTATCATTTTATCCTGATTTGAGAAAAGAAACTTGACTTCTTTATATTTGGCTGCATATTTATTGCATTTATTGACATGCACAGCACTTTATATTGAATTATTATTAAAGTATAACTTGTTAATTTAGACTTTATTACTATAAATGAATATATCCTAAAGCTTTTATCACTCACCAGTAGAAATTGATTGAAGAATCATGTTCAGAGCTTCTCCTGCACCATCTCCTGACCATTAAATTGTCATTTTAATAAAATATTCTGAGTAAAACGTCCATTTTCCTATAAAGCATAAAGACTCTGATTCTTTCAGCTCAGGATTATGATGATGATTTTGGACAAAAACTCACTTTCGTCCAAAAAATTGACTTAAATTCGGGTTAAATTTGAGTCTTCCATAGTGTGTAAATGTGTAAAACGTGGCCGTAGCTGCTGCAGGTGGCGTTTCATGGTTATGACGTCCGTCTGTCCACTGCTCATCTGCAGCCGACATCAGGACTTTATAATCAGCTGCTCTATTCACATCCTCAAACACGATCTGACAGCTGGACAAACAGCAACAATTCATTAAAACAATGAGAAAAAGGTTACGAAAGACGAGGGGGAAACAAATCACAGCCCAGCTGTTATCAAACATATCAATAAGGTCAGTTCAGGACAGTCGGAGATCTTGCAATCATGTCACACATTAACAGTACACTGCAAAAAGTGGAGTCTTATCAGGGAAAATTGCATCAAATACAGGATATTTTCCTGTATAATAAATTAATAATTAATCTAAATATTAATGAGACATGAGCAGAGGACTGTAAAAGTGAATCAGTGCGTGTAACTCTACAGAAAAGAAAAAAAACTATAATAAATCTATAATAAAGGCATAAAAACACTATTTTTTAAAATTACTTAATTTTATTATGTCAAGTGGTTGCACAAAATGAATTTATCTAACTCTAGACATAGTTTTAAGTTGACTGTACTTATATTTTTTGATTGATTTTAAACTATATATCTATACAGTAGAATTTACTTTCCATTAAATCCGTTACTTCTTATTGTTAACTCCTACATTTTTAAAGTTAAATTCAATATAATTAAAACTTTTAGCTATTTTTCTGAACCAAACCAAATATTTGGTGGATGGAAATTAAATGAACTTTCTTTTAATTGAGCTAAATGAGCTTCTTTAAGTAAGAATTAATCCAAAAACAGTACAGTATGATTCAATAACACTTTAAAATCTATTAAATAAACCACATAAAAACATTTACAAGAGGTCAGAATCATTTTTTTCAGTATTTTTTCTGATTCCCAGCTGCAGAATACACAGAATTCACAGCAAACTTAAAAAGCAAATTAAATTCCTGCAGCCCTTAAACATTTGTGAGTCACAGATTCACGCTGAGAGGAATATCGTCCAAAACTAAATAAAAAGTCAGAATTTCCCTTTAAAAAAAGCCCCCTGAGCCTGTGATGGAGCTGCTGCCAGTCTACTGAGAGTCTTCTGGGTGGCATAATAAACACGACACACCTTCCCCTGTGTCTCACAGCTTTGAAGATGTTTCTGACCTCCACCCACGCCTCCGTCTGGATTCTCCTCTCCCGGCCTCCTCCTCCTCCTCCTCCTCCTCCTCCTCCTCCTCCTCCTCCTCCTCCTCCTGCCATGGCCGGCGGCCCAGAGTTGGAGGCCGGATCCAGATTTAGATTTACAATCACTGGACTTTGTTTGGAGTCTCACTTCCTGATGTGTCTTTTCCAAATAAATGGGTTCTGGAAAGCAGCGCAGGAATAGGAAAATTCTTGAGACAGGAGCCTTCTGATGATTTGTTTATCATTTTTATAGCAGATGTGGAGAAAGTCAGATCTTTAAAGTCTAAATACCAACAGTGCACTGTAAAAAAAAGAATGCATTAAGAGTCTAAATGCTGCATTCTTTAAGTGGTCTTTATTAAGTGGTTGCACAAAATTAATTCATCTAATTCTAGATGCATATCTTTAAGATATATAAGTTGATTGTACTTGATTTATTTCAGTACTTCAGTAGAATTTACTTAAATTTTAGAAGAGATTTCTATTTAAATACATTAAGTTTGAATTACTTCTGCTTCTTATTTTTGGTAATAAAATAATTATGTAGATTCAGTCAATTGAATAAATTAGTTAAATCCAATCTAATTAAAACTTTTAGCTATTTTTCTTTCAAGAAATATAACATTCAGACAATGAGTCAAACCATAAGTATGAGTTTCAGTGTAATTAATACAAAGACAATTCAAATTTAAATGTTTAAATTTGCAAATAAATAATTGGACCTAAAGTTTTCAACAGTGAGTCTGTGATATTTAGATTCGATTTATTCCAACAATTTAGTATTAAATAGACATTATATATAAAAAAGTTGAGATTTGAGGAGTAAGGTTGAGATATTTGGAGTATAGTTTGTATTTTTAGAAGAAAATATTTTTAAATGATTATAATAAAGTCAGACTTTAACTAAAAATCCAGGGAGGAAGTGTGTACAAAGCAAACTAAATAGGACCCGCAATAGAACCCTGGGGTACACCTGGAGCTGATTGCTCTAGTCAATGTTCGTGTTACAACAGCTAAAGACATATTCTTGTCTTTTAGCATCTTGTCTGTTTAATTGAAGGTTTGTTGCAATCAAACCTATGAAAATGTACTAATTTTTATTACAGTTGCAGGAAATTATGTACAGTATTATGTTTGTGGTAAAGTTTTGTATTACATTAAAAGCTGCAGATTTGATGTTTAGTATTTTTGTGGATTGATCAAACTGCAACAGTCACACCTCACACATATAAAAACTGTTTTATTTTTAATAATCTGGAATTTCCAATATAATTTTTGGTGTGCATGAGAGTGCAGGTGCAAGATATCACCACCAGGTGCCCTCAAAACAAGCACCTGTTTGAAGGTCTATTTGCCGCAATGTTACCAAATAAACAATAAATTCAAAGTGATGCAGAATCTAGGATTTTTTTGGGATCATTACCAAAATATAATCATCTGTTCATGGTATCATTCCCAGCATTTGCTGAAAATTTGGTGAAAATCCGGCCTGAACATTTGGAGTTATCTTGCTAACAAACAGACTGCCTACCCGCCTTGGTGGAGGTAAAAAAACAAAAATAAAAAAAAAACAGGTGGATGGAAACACACCTGTATTTTACAGAAAGCTTTTACTGCAAAGGTTTTCCACAACTTGCCTTCCTGGCACTTTTTCTGTGGAAATTTCCTTGAGAGAAAATCTTGAATACGAATATTATGTAAAAGAAAATAGTGAGAAAACAGAAAATGGAAAGTCGAAGTAAAATAAATTAAAAAAAAGGTGATTTCAGGACGTCATCAACAAGCAAAAACACATCTTACACATTAACTCGGGCTTCATTTGTCAGCTGCCAAACATTTCTGTTCCCCTTCTCTGTGCCAGTGTATAAAACAGTGAGACATGTAAACCAAAAAGGCTTTTCAGACTCCACTGAAACAAACAGAGGAGATGTGAGGCGGAGGAAAGGTGGTCGGGTGTTATTCATTCTTCTGGTGTTGATGTTAACGCTGGACGACTCAGATCCAACTTTTACAGCGTCTGAATGGAACCCTACAGGTTCTATACGGTGGAAACGTGGCTTTATCGTCTCCGGAGCATGAGAATCAGACGCAGAGATGCTGATAAAGTGTTGTCAGGATGATAAACAGTAAAATAAACGTCTGTTCTACTCGTGGCTGCACTGTTTGTTCTCACAGCGAGTTTCACACAAAGCCGTTATGCAATTGTCCTGATGGCAGATGGCAGAATATGAGCCAGTGTTGATGTTCCTCTGGAAAAAAACAAAGCGGCTTCAAGGGAAGAATAACAGGCCGGGCAGGAAAGGGATTCCAAAAAGATGTGAGTCAGATAACGCTCCACCTGCCTGAGGACAAATCTCCTCAGGAAAGATAGCGAGGCTTTTCGGTAATGACGCTTTGTTTTTCCTAATTTTCGCTTCATGAGATCTGTTCTGACGCGTGGGAACGTTTTCTCCGGAGGAACAGAGGGGTTTCTGTCTCCGCTAACACGAAGCACACGTTTGGCTTCTGATGGAAACACGATTTCACGGCTCCGCGGAGGAACATGTGCGGAGGCCTCGGCTCTGCCGTGAGGTCATCGAGCGGCGGACTCTGCCCATCGATCGGACGCCTCGATGTCATCGCTCGGCTCCCATTTGGCAGCTTTAAAGAACAGAATTAAAAAGGCTGAAGCCACGTTTTCCCTGCGAGGATTTAAACTGAATAAATATACAAAAAACGCTTTCAGGGTGGTATCTACTCATTGAGGACACAGAGGTCATGACCTCAGTGTTTGTTCCCCTTAGGTTTCGTTGCATTTTATACCATTCAAAAGTTTGGGGTCGCTTAGAAATGACCTTATTATACATTTATAATGTGGTAAATGACTATTCTAACTGCAAATGTCTGGTTTATGGTGCATCAATATCTACATAGGTGTATATTTCCCATTTCCAGCAACTATCAGTCCAGTGTTCTAATGGTACAAAGTGTTTGCTAATGGATGGTTAGAAAACCCTTGATGCTAACATGTTAGCATAGCTGAAAACAGTTTATCTGCTTAGAGAAGCTAGAAAACGAACCTTCCTTTGAGCAGGTTGAGTATCTGCAGCATCATATTTTGGGGTCAGTTCTAATCTTCTTAATGTCTTGACTAAATTTTCTATTCATTTACACTCACCCCAAATTTTTGAATGGTAGCAGTAAATAATGTGACTAAACATATTAGTTTTTAGATTTTTTCCCCTTTAATCAGCTTCTGATAATTATATCTTGCTTGTTTCAGTTTTTTTCAATTAAATTTTTTTGATTTTTAATCTTATTTAATTTTAATATTTTTCTTATTTTTATATTTTCTTTTTTATTTCAAATTTTAGAATTTTCCTTGATGATTTTAATGTTTTATGTAAAGCACTTTGAATTAGCTTGATGGTAACGTGCTATATGAATAAACTTGCCTTAGGTCACATTAGGGAGTAGGGATATTGATCTGAATTTTAAAGAAATAAGTAAAAGTTCCCTTTGATATTAATTATAGTTATATTTAGTTTACATATATATTAAACCAAAAATGTATGAAATAAGTCTCTAACTAATCTTGTCTCTAACTCAGTATGACCCTAAACACGTTTTCTATTGAAATAAATGCATGCAAAAGGATTATTTCCCTTATATTTTGTTCACAACTTTGCTGGATTCCATGTTAGCGAGCGCTTTCCCGAGATAATGATCCACCTGACAGGTGCGGCAGGTTATTGCCTGGGTGTGAGCATCCAAACACGCTCAGTAGGCGATGGGTCATGAAGAGCTGGGATGTTTTCAGCCGAGTTGAGTAACAGATGGTTGCAACATGGAGCTGAGCGGCATCATGAGGTGATGACGGGCTTCAGGATCTCGTCCTTGTATCTTTGTGCCTTCAAAAGCTCGACATCAATAAGCTATTGTCCATAGTTTATCCTGCTCGGGCTATAATTCTGTCTGCCATCTGTCCGGTACAATGAAAACCAGGATTCATCCGTGGAGAAAACACTTCTCCCAAGTGCCAGAAGCCGTCGAAGTCGAGCATTTTCCCGCTCGATCAGCAGTCAGCTTCCCTGAGTCGGTTTTTTGACCGAAAAACCTGCAGATGCTGCATCAGCCGTCATGGTGGCTGGTGTCAGACCGTCCTGCAGCCTTGGAAACGCCGTTGGAGACGTCTCACGGTCGTTAAAGCGAACATCCTGCAGTCAGCAGCACAACCGCACGTTCACATTTGAAGGATCTGTGCAGCATCTGCGGCGTCGTGTTGAGATAAAACTGCACATTTTAGAGCCCAAAGCAATAATCCAGCCGTTTAATCAACATCTGGATCTGTCACAGCTGTCAGGTGATGGATTATTAGTGATCACTAACACAGATTTAAACTCATTTGTGAATAAAACTCTAGATAAATAAAACTTTTGTGTGTATGAAACAAATCTTTGATCTTTTATTTCAAGTTTGAGTTTTTTTCGGTGATTGTCAAAACTAATAGTTTAAACCGAAGTGAGCAAAGAATTCCTAATAGATGAAAAAGTTTGTTAACATTAACAAAATCTTTTCTTTCATCCATCACGTTTGTGTACTTGTCGTCAGAATTAATCAAGTCAAGCACCAAAATGTTCGGACTTTCCAAGTTGTTGTTCAGACTCAGATGGGAACATGTTTTTCCAATTATTTCTGGCAACACCTGAATGCAGCATTAACCTGTAAAAGATGATAAACGACATAAATCGACTATATTCTCAATTATCTACACTGTAAAACTTTGCTGTGAAATCTGCAGTTATTTACTGGTAAATACACTAAAGTTACTGTAAAGAATTATTACAGGAGCTGCTGTATATTACAATAAATCACAGTAGTCAAAGTATTTTACTGTAGAAAATCACAGTAGTGAAAGAGTTAATATAGTATAATACAGTGAATACAACTGAAATTGCAGTATTTAATTGATCATTACTGTATAAAACCTACCTAATGTTGTAGATACAACTAAAATCGGAATATTTAATTGATTTTATTGCACAATTAATCACCTAATACTATAAATACAACTAAAATCAAAATATTTAATTTATTTTATTGCACAATTAATCACCTACTACTGTAAATACAACTAAAATCACAGTTCTAATAGATTTTTACTGTACAGAACTTACATAATACTATAAATACAACTAAAATCAAAATATTTAATTGATTTTATTGCACAATTAATCACTTAATACTATAAATGCAACTAAAATCGGAATATTTAATTGATTTTATTGCACAATTAATCACCTACTACTATAAATACAACTAAAATCAGAATATTTAATTGATTTTATTGCACAATTAATCACCTAATATTATAAATACAACTGAAACCACATTATTTAATTGCTTTTTAATTGAACAATTAATCATTCAATACTGTGAAAACAGAAATAACAGGATTTAAGTGATTTTTATTGTACAATTGATCACATAATACTGAAATTTTACAGTAACGACACTATATTGTAAACAGAAGTACAGTACTACAGTCTATTCTTGTAAGTAATTACAGTATTAGTAATTAAGTAATTATAATTAATTACTGACAGTTAGTTTTTACAGTGTACTTAACAACTATGAGAAAAGTTTCCTTTCAAAAGACTCCAGAGGGTTAAAGAAGTGGAGTTTTCCCTGTCGATCTCAGCTCGAGGTTTTGGAAATAAAAGGAGCGAATAAGCTGCTTTGATAAGATCCGTGTTATAACACTCGGCCTGTGCTTATCTGTTATGGTTCCCCGCCCTGCGCTGATATATAAGATCAATACGGGAACGCCCCGTGGGTCAACATCCCCCCGGCCCGGCCCCTCGGCCTTCAGGGGCCCGGCCGCTCCGTCCTGACCCCTGCGCCGTGAAGGTGAGTCTGTGGTGTTTGGCACCGCCGACGGAAATCAAACCCTTCCATTTATTAGTTCTCAGAGCCGCTGTTGTTGTAAGGCTCAGAGATGAAGAAAGGCTCCGGATTAATGCCACGAAAAGACAAACAAGCGGCGGGGCGGGAGGAGATGTAAATGCGGCGGCGGCGGCTGTTATTTCCACGGCTTCAAACGCCGCCCGCCGCCGCTGCAGCTGCCACATTCACACCCCGTCTGTAAAGTGATTCCACGTCAGATCTCGTCTGTCCACTCGGGTCTGTGGCTATTTCATGCAGTTAAATGACCAGTGGGATGTTGGATGTTGGCTTTCTGGTAGGAGTTGAATAAGCAGGTGGACGCTGATAAAAAGGAAACAAACATTCATGTTTTTAATGGCCGTCGTCTTCTTCCACTTACATAAAAAGACTTCACTCTACTGTTAAACCCTTAAAGGACCAGTTCACTAATCTATGTTTGAACGTAGTACTCAGATACTTTACTCCAAGACTCCAAGATACTCCATAACTAACTAAGAGTACAGAAGGATTGTCAGACAAATGTGGAGGAGACATGTCCTGATGAAAAAGGTGGACATTTCCTGAAGGAGGAGAGGACACGTCCTGATGATGGAACGGATGTGTCTTGATGAAGAAGTGGACACATTCTGATGAAGAAGGAGACATTTCTTGATGAAAAACGTGATATGTACTGATGAAGGAGAGGACATGTCTTGTTGAAGTGAAGTGGACATGAAGAAGTGGACATGTCCTGATAAGTGGACTGAAGAAGTGGACGTGTCCTGATAAGTGGACTGAAGAAGTGGACATGTCCTGATGAAGAAGTGGACATGTGCTGATGAAGAAGTGGACATGTGCTGATGAAGAAGAGGACATGTCCTAATTAAGAAGAAGACATTTTCTGATGAAGAAGAGGTCAGATCTTGATGAAGAAGTGGACCTGTCCTGGTGGGGTGGACATGTCCTGATAAAGAACTGGACCTGTCCTGATGAAGGAGAGGACATGTCCTGGACTAGTGTCCTGGACGAGTGGACATGTCCTGTAGTAGAGGACATGTCCTGGACTAGTGGACATGTCCTGGGCTAGTGGACATGTCCTGGACTAGTGGACATGTCCTAATAAAGAACTGGACCTGTCCTGATAAAGGACTGGACATGTCCTGGACTAGTGTCCTGGACTAGTGGACATGTCCTGTAGTAGAGGACATGTCCTGGACTAGTGGACATGTCCTGGACTAGTGGACATGTCCTAATAAAGAACTGGACCTGTCCTGATAAAGGACTGGACATGTCCTGGACTAGTGTCCTGGACTAGTGGACATGTCCTAATAAAGAACTGGACCTGTCCTGATGAAGGAGAAGACATGTCCTGGAATAGTGTCCTGGACTAGTGGACATGTCCTGGACTAGTGTCCTGGACTAGTGTCCTGTAGTAGAGGACATGTTTTCTGTCCTCTTCAGTGCAGCGGTCGTGCTGGACTCTGCTGTCTCTCAGCCTGTCTCTGCTGGTTTCTGTCCTCAGTGGAACAGGCGGCCCGGCGGAGTTCTGGTCCAGCTGGGCCCGTTCCCATGGTTACATAAAGCAGCAGCAGACCAGTGGAGGAGCTGCAGTGGGACCAGCTCAGATCTGCTGGTCCTGGTCCTGGATCCAGTCCTCCAGTCCTGGCCAGAGACGCTGTTGGTATGTAATGGCCTTCAAACCCAGTCTAAATAAACCCTGCTTACCCACAATGCCGCACGGCAGCGCTCTCACACCTTTTCAGTTTGTGATTTCCAAGAATGTTCTTTTCCATCCACCTGGATTTTCCCCCCGAGCTGCAGCCGCTCACATCTGCTTCAAAGATGAGGATTAAAGGAGCATTTCACACAACATCAAAACCTGGAGCTTCTGTCTCACTCAGCGTCACATCAGGGGCTCCACTTTAAAGAAAATAAGTTCATCAGAAACACGTTGGAACAAGGAAATGGCTGTAAAACGCAAAGTAAAGGACCAGATTACAGAGAAATGAAGTTAACACTTCACAATGCAATCAGAAAAAAGAATAAAGAACCAAAATTAAAATAGAAATAAACAGAAAAGATCCAACAAACTACAAAGAAAAAGCTTAAATTGAATTTAATCAGTTGCATACACAGTAAATTAGTATAGAAACAGCTTGAAGGCACAATGAAAGGAATAGATTTCATTATTAATCTTATTGATTGATTAACTTGATATTAAAATAAAAATATACACCTGAAAAAAAATAAATTGCACATGGTTACCTATTATAATAATATATAATATTATATATATTATATTCATTACTATAAATAATATAAATATGAGTATTATTAGTATTTATACACATATGCATTATTGTTATCAGATAATTACAATTATTTCTTTATTTAGTTAATTATTTCATCATAATCAAAAATAAAGGGCTCAATAAAAAATACACCAATAAATGCCTCTATTTTATTTAAATTCTCTCTTTTTTAAATTATAATAATAGATATTTAAATATAAAAGGAAGGAGAGAAATAAATATGTTGGATAAAAAATAGAAAGGTAAAAAAATTAGAGAAATAAATACATTTAAACGATAATAAATTAATATATAAAAAGGGAAAATATACAAATAAATTTATTATAAGTACATATAGTGAGAAGTTAAATAAATCTGCATATTAATTTATTTATGTATTTTTGATGATGGCAGTTTCAGTCCTCCATAGCACTGAATGTAAAACGAGTCACTGAAGTCTTTGTTAGAGTTTAGTTGAGTCCAGTTTCGGGGGATTTTCTGATCATGTGAATCAGAAACATGTTTCTTCTCCACTGACTCGTGAAGGTGAAACCTCCATCGGAGCCTCTGATTGGCTGCGGTTCAGTCAGCGTCTGTTCTTTCTCTCCTTCGACGCCTCGCTTTCAAAGATGTCCGACGTTATTCTTCTTCTGCGCTCGTTAACGTCTCGGCATGTGTGGTCTCCGTCTCCAAGGGCAACGATGTCACCGAGGAGGAAACTGAACTCTGAAATAATTACAGGACATAAAGTACATTTACTCAAGTACTGCTTGAGTATTACCATGTATTCTACTTTATACTTATTATCTGACAGCTGCAGTCACTTTCAGGTGCAGATTTTAATATTTATATTAAATTATTATAATACTTGGGATTTATATTTTATATTTTTGTGTCATTACACAGTAAAAATGAGAGATTTGCAACAGAATCGAAGATACTGAGACTGATTTATAACTTTATTTAAATACATTTTTGCCCAAATGAGCCTTTTTTAGTTTATTATTTAGCCATCAGACACAAATATAACAGTAATTATAAATAATAAGACACATATATTGATTTATTTATTATTATTATTTATTAATTTCTTAGAATTTTAAGTTTTATAGTTGAATTTTACAGTTTTTTTTCCATTAAATAACAGACAAATACTTGTGACATTAATGATAAAGACACACTTGTTCAGTGATTTTATTTTATTTTTCCATTTGACGTGTAAATGCATCACAAAACAAGATAACACAACGCATCATAAAAATCTAAATCACTCATTTTTAACTCATTATGACGCTCCTGTACTTGTGTTTTTTGGTGTTGCCATCCAAGATGGCGGAAACGTCCAGCTCGTCCTTGCTGCTCGATAACATGCTCCACGGCCTGAAAACGAAGAAAACGCGAACATTTCTCTGTGTTTTTGCTCGTTTTATTCAACGCTTGCAGGTTTTTATTAAAGCCGTAAACGGATTCCTCGCATGTTTTTCATTCCACTTGGAGCAGTATTATATTTTCCCCCCTGACCAACATCACGCCTAATTTACACCTGCCGGCTCTTTTTATTCTTTAAAGAAACTACTTGCGGCTTTTTCGCGATTTTGTCCCGTTCCGCGTGACCCGGTAAAACCACAACACGGCGTCCGTCCTGCGGGGGCCCTCTGCAGGCCGCTGTTGTGGTCGGCGTGGTGGTAATGATGTGTGGACTCAGCGGGGCGAGTGAAGCGAGGAGCCGTGTGGAAAAAGGAGGTAAGATGCTGGAGGGGAGCGCGGCATGAATACACTTTTGAGAGTTTTTCATAATGGCTGCAGTGATTCAGAGGGAAGGAGGACCGCGAGCTAAATTAAGCTCAGGGAAGTCCAGCCTCAGGGCGGGGCTTGTATTCTCATAAGTGGTATTATTTAGCAAGTGATGTCAGTAAATTGGCGAGTCGCTGGTGGCCCTCGCTGTTCCAAACTGACATAGGAGAACAGTAAATACATTGATGCGTGCGGGCTCACAGGGCCGCTCAGCGCGCCAGGAGCTGTAGTCACAATCTCTGAACCACATCCCAAAAACATCAGGCCAGACGTTAACAGCTTAGCCTTTTACTCACTCAGCGCCGCAGCATCTTCCTCAGCAGCTGCTGCACCAGAAACACACGTTTCGTTTCCCCCGGATCCGTGGACCTGAAACCTGTGACCAGGATCTGGGGGTTGAGGTGCGTTGTGTGAGGATTCGTCACAGGTCGGCCTACGTGGACGTGATGGTCAGATGATCCCAGATGATGTTCTGTTGGGTTGAAGTCAGAGCTACTGGTAGGACGTTCTATTGTGGAGGTCGTCTGAGATGACCCTGGCTCTGTGATGACCCTGGCTCTGTGATGACCCTGGCTCTGTGATGACCGTAGCTCTCTTATAACCTTGGATCTGTGATGACCCTGACTATGGAAACCCTGTCTCTATGAGGACTCTGGCTCTGTGATGACCCTGGTTCTCCTATAACCTTGGATCTGTGATGACTCCTCCTCTGTGATAATCCTGGCTCTGTGATAAAGCTGCCTCTGTGGTGACCTTGGATCTATGATAACCCTGACTATGACGAACCTGGGTCCATGACGACCCTGGCCCTGTGATAACCTTGGCTCTGTGGTAATCCTGGCTCTGTGCTGACCCTGGATCCATGATATGCCTGGCTCTAGGATGACCATAACCATGGCGACTGTGGCCCTGTGATAACCCGGATTCTGGCGACCCTGTCTCTATGATGACTCTCGTTCTGTGTGCTGACCCTAGATCTGTGATGACCCTGACTACAGCGACCCTATCTCTATGATGACTCTAGCTCTGTGTGCTGACCCTGGCTCTGTGATGACCCTATCTATGTGATAACTCTGGCTCTGTGATGACCCTAGCTCTGTGATAACCTGTTTATATGATGATCCTGGCTCTGTGATAACCCAGTATTCAATCATCTTGGAGGTTGGGGTCAGGTACCAGATTGTAAAGACCTGATATCACCAGATTTAAATTTTTTAATTGTAATAAGCCTCGTTTTGATGGAGATGACACCAACAGCAACAGGAGGAACCAGGCTGTTACTGCTACTGAGGCTCCTTGTTGTTTATTCAACAAATCAAGTGTAAAATGAGCAAAGTGTCTGATTTTTTCCTTGTTATGGATAGAGTTCAACCATTCAACCCCAAAACAATTCACAACAAGAGTGAATAGCAGCAAAGGGACTTTCTAATGATGGAAGATATAATACAATGATCCACCAAACACAAATTTAGTTAATAGAGTATTAAGTACTTCTAAATAGTAACAGTAAAGTACTTATTATAGTGATTTATTAACTGAAATTGAGCTCGAGGAGGTAAATGCTGTGTTTTCTACATTTGAGTTAATAAAAGTTACCATCATACCTTTAAAATAATAAAAAAGGAGAGATGTATAGAGGAGTAATGCAGCAGAGGGAAAACTTGGCTGCCGTGCACATGAACATGAAATTGGATTATCGTGGAATACCTTTAGCCAATATTTTTTCTTTCTGGTAAATTACCCTCAGCCCTCCGCCGCGGCACAGTTCAACAGATCTCAGATAAGGCCACAAAGTGATGTTGAACAACACTTTGTGTGGAATCCGAGGCGCAGGCTTTCTGATTCCTCCACAAGTCTCCCTTTGAGTCCAAAACTGCATGGGAACCATTACAGAGAAACGTATACAGAGTAAATATATAGAGCAGAGTGTAAATTGTCAGCTGGCTGCAGCTCTAAGTAATCAGACGGGAACTTTGGAGCCGATGTGACCCGATACCTGTGTAATTTAGCTCTTCTTTGTGTGTAATAATCCATTTCACGGTTTATGTTTTAAGTGGAGAATTAAGTAATTCTTTGCTTTCTCGCTGCTTTACTGTTTGTTCAGCAGTTCTGGGGTCAGCGCTCTGCTGCGTGTGGTCATTTTCTCCAGAGTTTATAATATAAATCGCCCTTTGAAGCCCCCTTTTCCTTCCACAGAGGAACATTTCTCCGTATCCGGTTTATGAACCGGCTCTCTGGCTTCTTTTGAGCAAACTGGAGCGAGATCTCTACTTGTGTCATGTAAACTTGGACGTTCCCTGGGAGGTTGTCAGAGGAGGAAGAGGGAGTCAGCCTTTTCCACCGAGGCCAAGGCAAACATTTCCTTTATTGAGGAACAGTATCTGCTGATGTGAGTTCTGTTAGTTGCTCTCCTATAAAGAGCCACTGTCTGAATCAAAGACGTATTGATGCAGGAACTCAAACCGCGGGTTGGTGGAGTTCGGGCCTTTTGTGCTGTTCATAATTAATCATTTAAATGCATAAGAAGGAGAGGAGGAGGGGACCCCTCCCCCCTATGTTCTGGAGAGATTTAAAGCTAAAAAGAAGAATGTTGTTTGTGTTGGGATCCTTTCACACTGAATTAAAGGAAAATGTTTTTTTATTACGACCTGGATCTGATTTTGCAGTTTTGGACGGAGTTCGTGTTGGTTTTGATAACATTTGATTAAACTTTATGGATGAGATGTGACGTGGGATCCTTAAAGTTATAATCCTGAACATTTTAATCGATTCAAACCTATTTTTATTCATGGTAAACACTGTCTACACTGTGTAATTAGCTTCTGGTACTTTTCATCGTTAGTGGCGGTTTGAAAGTCGTCGATCAGTCTGGCGACGTATTTCAATACATTTCTGCAGATATGGTGGTTAATGTCCTGTAAAATGTCTGGATGGACGTCATTAAGACCCTACAGACATGCTCGTTAACTGTGGCGTCAATAGGTGCCTCCAACAACAATATTACCAAAGAAATCAGGAAATGTAAGGGAACAAAATCAATCAATTTATCCAACAAATCAGGACCAAAATTTGACTTTAATCATCATTATTGCATTCTGAAGGTGAAAATATCTTTTATTTTTGGTGCAATTACTGCAAAAAATGAGTAGAATTATCTTTGATTATCTTAGTCTATTAGTACTGGATAGTATATTTTCAACTGATGAGATTTGTGTTTTGCTTTTGGCAGGATTTGTCTGTTTGTTAGCAAAATATCTCAAAAGGTTTTGGTCAGATTTTCATAAAAATTTCAGTGAATGTTGGGAATGGTACCATTTACAGTTCATTCAATTTTGGTACTGATCTGGAAAAAGTCCTGGTTTCTGGATGACTTTGATGCAGTAAATGGACCTTCAAATAGCCATTGTTTTGGACCACCTGGTGGTGATATCTTGCATCTGCACCCACAGTTTTGTAATTTGTTTCTGGACTGGGTGTATTCAGTAAGTACGGGACAACAATGGTGGGTGGGAGACACCATATTCTTGGCGGAGGTCTGCTCTCTCAGAGTGATTTTCTAGTTGCATTAATGCTCCTCCTGTGGTCTTGTTGAAAACAAAGCCCTTGTCTTTGACTGTCGGTTCACAGCGGGGCGAGGAGGAAAAGACGCGTTTCTACAGGGAAATCTGCTCAAATCCACCTTAAAGCGTCCGCCGAGTCGGAGCTGTGTCATCAGTTTCTGTGAAGCTCTCTCTGAGTCTCTGAGCTCAGCTCTGTTTCACTGTCAGACCTGATCGAAGCACATGGAATCGCTTCAAGGACTCCGGGGTGGTTCTCCAAAACCAATAAACAAACCAGTTCTTAGGTGAGCGGTCCAAGTGTTCATCAATCTGATAGGTTAAGGACATGTTACCCTGCGGTCCACACCCAGATCATCTCAGAGCTGCTCCGCTGCCCTCTGGGCTTTCCTGTGGACTCGCTGATTCTCAGCGTTTCCTCCAAACGGGCCTCATTCAACCGGCAGAGAGGCACAAACCACTGACATCACTCCCTATTTCACAAACATGTTGGCAACCGCAATGTTGGAACATTAGAGGAACTTTAATAAACAAATTGTCAGAGTCTCTCAGGAGCGCTGGTACGAAAAAGGCGACTGAAGCAAAGGCACGTTTTCACCCCGACGGGGATCCACAGAGTTTTTCTGCCACTGCTCCATTAAAACTGAACATATTCACACTAAACTGTCCTGAAGTCTCTGCTGCTTCTGCACACAGACAGTGTTCCACAGCTCTGACAGACTACATGGCTCAATAGGACTAAACAAACAAAGCAGTGGTGTGCACAGATTATTTGAAGGGCGGGGGCGAAAAGAAAAAAAGGGCACCTTCAGTGTCAGTTTATCTATTTTCTATATGAATTGTACCTTATTAAAACCTAACTTAGTCTTACTGGACTAATCAAGGTTGTTGTGGTGAGAGTCAGTGACTAGAATTGTGTAGATTTAACACAGAGACATGGATCTGTGTTGCATGGAGTCGACTAACTTCTGGCACACAGGTATTTTTAGCCTCACAATTCCTCTAAATTTCTTGGTTTTGTGTCAGAAACAACATTTTTGACATCAGACCAAACGTTTTCAAAGGCATTAAGGTTTGGGGATTGGGTTGACCACTCCAGAACTTTAATTTTGTTGGTCTGGAACCAAGATGCTGCTGGTTTTCTGGTGTGTTTGGGGTTGTTGTCTAATTGAGACACACGTTTCAAGGGTATTTCTTCTTCAGCATAAGGCAACGTGACCTCTTCAAGTATTCTGATATAGGCAAACTGATCCTGTGGAATTAATGGTTGCATTTGTTTACCCATGCCCATAAAAATTGTTGTACGGCTCACTATATCACCAATGATAAGGATCGAAGACCAGCGGACGATCTTTCAGGGCGGAACAGGCACCATTCGAGGAGTTCCTGTGAGCGATGACTCACGCCCGTGGTTGTTCTGTTCGCTGTGGGAGATGAGAATGGATCGGGTCATTGTAAATGTCAGCATCTGTCAGCGTGGAGGTGTATCTGGCTGCTTGAAAAGGCCATGGATCCTCTCAGCAGACTCGCCGCTGCTCACGTTACACAACTAGAAAATCCATCAACGCTCATCGCGAAGCCTTGATCTTCATTTTTGTATGGAGGAAAAAAAACATAGCATGTATGTTTCCATCCAACAGAGGAAGTGGAATTGTACTTTTGGCGTGGTGGACGCTAAACATCTCCTCGCTCAGTTCCTGAACCACCAGAGATACTGTCCATGTTGACGCCTCGTTGGCCTCTGGAGGGTGTGTCGATGCCGCCGCCATCTTGGGAGGGGCAACTCAGCTTTCAACTCAACAAGAGAAGAACCTATCGACAAGGAGGATTCGCGTCCACTTTAATATTCGTCTGTTAACACCAGACGTCTCTCAGGACGATCTCAGATGTGCGATTGCAGCGTACAGACGTACTTCAGGACACCTCTCTACGATCGGACTCTTGTGAAAATAACCTGAGGTTGGGAGAGTGTGTAGGTGCTGGAGAGTGGCCAGGAGCTGGGTGTGCTGACGGGTCGATTTTCCGCGGAGGCTCTCAGCCTCCAGAGGGCCGGACCGCCGGGTCTGGAGCACATTAGAGGAGCTAAGCCCCTAAAGCCGGCTGATCAGTGCCCGCAGTTCCCCTTTCCCAGGACAGTCAGTCAGTGTATCACAGATGGGACAGATCAACCCAGAAACCTTCTCATAGCACCTCCACCCCTATATAAACATACACACACCCTCCACCATGTACACCTGCACACACACACATACTCACAGGGAAACTCCATTGAAATATCTCAACATAACAGACTTCACACACATTACAAACCAGTGCTGTCACCAAGGCTCAGTGATGTGAGCCGTTTCCTAACTGGGTCAGTACTGGAGTGCTGATAAGCCTCAGAACAACCAGTTCTGCTATCGGGTTTTGACGAAGCCGACATCATTTGGAACATGCTGCTGCATGTTCACAAAGATCCTTGGTCATTGCTGTTCAAAATTGTAAAAACACATAGTCTGGCTATCACCAGACCGGAACCATCCATTCATTTATTCGTATTGGAGGTGTGGTTTATTAAATCCCAGAGCTGTTTATTGGGCACTAGGAATGTAAGCTAATCGTATCAAATGATACACGATACTAGATGACAAATAGTTTAGCACTAAAAGTTGCTCATTTTTCAAAATAAATTTGCAGTCTAAATTATTTACAACACTTAATAAGGCTGCGTCGAAAGGTAAATTACCATCTGCCGCCATGTTGGATCCACAGTTATCACAACACGGGTCGTTGGGTCCTTGGTGTCCAGACTAAGTTTCACAGCGAAGTGAATTTGCATGCAATGAAGGGGGAGTATACCCATTCTTTCTCAAAGAAAGAAAAAGAAACACCAGCAACATCATGAAACACTTCAAATCAACCTGAAGCCCGTTTCGCTGCTTTAGCAGAGTGGCTAAATGTTAGCATCCCAGCCAACCCGCAAAGAGAAACAAACCTTTATGAATCAGCGATGAAATGTGAGTTTAAACGGAGGATTAGAGCCGGTTTAAAGTTAAACAGCTGCCATCATTTTACATTATGATGTGTTCAAGGTCAGCTTGGTAAAGTGAGGATTAGTGAAATAAATAAAACATCATGATGTGTTCAAATGTAATGTCAATATTGGATGATTAAGCTCTAGGTAAGAAACTTGAAAAAATACAGATGTGTTAGTTTTCTTGCCATTTAACGTAGATATGAGGTGAATTATGACAGAAAAGGATGGGATCGGGTGGGATCTATAATCTCCTCTTCCCCTCACGCCCGTCTTATCGGTGTGTTTGTTGTCGCAGGCCGGCTGCAGGACTTTGTGCACCTGCGGCCGCTCAGCCTGCAGCCTGTTGTTGCTCTTAAGACTCGTGGGAGACGATGGGTGTCCCACCCAGGCCTTTCCAGCAGGGTGTGCTGATCCAGATGTCAGAGATTTACCTCCAATCCCCCAACCTGTTGACAATAGCTGCCGCTGCTACTGTGGGAATGTGTTCTAATGTGAGACTCCAGACTCGGCTTCTCTGGGTGGGATGAAAGCAGCCGGCGGCTAACATGACCTCATGCTCGAATCACTGGAATCCGATTTATTAGCTCTGCAAGATGCAGACAAAGGTTTAGTTTAACGGCAGAAACCAGGCCTGTTCTGACGGTTGTTTTAAGGCTGATATTTCTGTTTTTTTGTGTAGAATATATATATATAATATTAAAATAATTAGCACACAAATTATTACCCTCACTCTAAAATGTGACAAGTGGAGCTTACTTAAAAGAATCAAGGAAACCGATTGCACTAAAAAAGTTAAGTAAATATAACTATATCTACTTCTTGATTTTACTTTAAATCTAATTATATTTTACTTAATAGTGTGAAGTTATTTAAACCTAAAAAGAGTAAGTAGGAGGTAGGTGGGGAATACTCATCTTCAACTTTATTAAAAGTTGCTCATGATGTACAATAATGGTTAAAAGTGGAAAATTAAAATACTAATAATGCAGCTGGTGATTCTCTCTCTCAGATATATGAATAATTTTAACATTTTATGTTAAATCGATACATTTCAACTTAATTGTTTGATTGATGTTAAGTAATGAATTGATTGTTTTTCCTGTTCCATTTAGCTTTTACTTCATAATTCATTCATTTCCTTATTGAATGAATTTGATCTCCTTAGAATCCTTATTTGTCCACTAAACAGATGTTTGACATTTCATGTATATTTAGTTATTGTTCTGGCAGCGAGAGTTAAAGAACTATGATATAACAACACATAAAAGACACTATGTACTAACCTTTGACGCTCAATAATTACAGTAATTAGTCATTTGATTAATTATAAATTATTGACCCTGTTTACATAAAGACTTGACACCATCAGGAATCATCTTTTGGTTTTTTCTCCGCTGATGTTGAGTCATGCAAACATCTTTTCATTCTACATTTCCATCAACGTTACAAACTCCCCCTCGGGGCCAAATTAGCACCCAGCGGGGTCGGACTTCCCCGAACACGAACGCCATAACTCACATTTCGTGGTATTCTATTCGCCTCCTCCTGATTAACGTGCTGCTGACGTTCACATGCTGTCAGACGCTCGGCGTCGTCCTCAAACATCCGTCAACAGGACGACGTTTGGGTGTGAGGTCGAGTCAAACAGCGGGTGGAGTCCTACGCTACCTGTCCAGAAGTCGCTTTAATTCCACTTTTCATTCGTGTCGCCTTTTGCTTCCTGCCAGCTAATTAACAACCTGGTGGTTCACGACCTCCTGACGTGTTTCTCTGCTAATGTGAAGAGACGTTTAAAGTTCAAACACGGAGCGAATCCTTCACGCTGTTACGGAAGCCATTAGCTGTCGTGTCTACAATTATTATTTAACGTCACTATCAGAGATCATGCAGGACGTTTACATGACACTTAAAAAGGAACTATTGCCTTATTCCAAGTATAAATGGACAACTGAAATGCATGTAAATACATTATTCAGTTCTCCAACACCCAGAAAATGCGATTGGACTTGAGTTTATGCTGTAATCGGAGTTAAAGTAGAAAAAAACACCCAAGAAATCTGGTCGCAGAAGAAGAATAGAGTCACCGTAGTAGAGCAGCAACATAGCAGAAGGTCAGAGATATGTCCATTTTTTAGAAAGTTGAGGAGTCTGCGCTCATGCTAACCCTACTGCAAGAAATAAATATTTTAAAATACATGGACTTATGACGTAATAGGTCGTATTAACCCGTATAAATGACACATATCGCCCCCTGGTGTTGAGGTGGAGGACACGTTCCTTTTAGTAATCTGGTTTTCTCTCTTGTATGTAAACTGGGACAAGGACAGAAGTCCGATTAGACTTCTGAATTTTGAGAATAGCTCGATTAAGCTGTGCATGTAAACGATGGAGGTTGGATCAGGTTCCAGACGGAGACCACTTCCTCTAAAGGGTCTCTGGTTGTCGTGGTCTGACTACTGGTTTCAGATTGAAAAGGAACCATCGCACATCAACTCCTGCTTCCGTCTGTGGCGTTCGACTCTTCTATCATCTCTTTGTCTCAGCCATACCATCGACCTTCGGTAAACCTCCATCTCTAAATGCGTCTTACCAGGATCACTGCGAGACCGCGCCGTGTCGTCATTGGGTCTAAGTGAAATCCTCCTTAAAACTCTACCTTTGCGAAAACTTGGGCGCAGCCATATGATGACAATATGTGTTTCCAATTAAGTCCGGCTCAGAAAAAGATTCCCATTCATCCCTCCAGCGCCTCGTACACAACCTCCTTTCCCCTTGACCCTGCCGGGCCCTCCGTGTTTCCTTCCTCTCTTAAAAGATTTACTCTGATCTCCCTCAGAGCTGGTAAATCTGAATGAAATCCAAATGGTTTGTTTGTCTGAGGACCCTCCCTCTCTGACAGGAGGCGGCTCGCAGTTTCCAAACACTGCTCTTTTCATTGTGGACTCTTCGTGGCCTCCGTTAGTCCAGGAGAACCGAGCCGGCTGTCGGGTCCGATCGGTCGAAGGCATCTTCTCGCGGAAAGTGAATGCGTAGCGCTTCAGGAAATGAGATGTTGAAGATTTCACTCAACAACTGGTCGAGTAAAACCTACAAATACACAATCCTCTCAGGTCGAATTACTTCTACAATTCAACTGTGTTAACATTGCTGCTGGTTTTTAAGCCGCATCGGAGAAAAGCTTCTACGGAGTCTTGCAAAGGTCACTATTGGCTCAGAGAGGTATGCTGCTCGATAACCTGATATCAGATCATGTTTGTGTTTCATAAACATCGGAAGAAGAAATCCAATCAACTTAATTCTCAGTCGTTACAGAAGCTGTGGTAACGGTTTTCCATGTTGGTCGAAGAAGCATGTTGATGTTGATGTTTCCTTCCCCCAGAACTCAACTAACCCCTGTAAACATGCCAGTTATGTTAGTAAAAAAGTTTAAAAAGTGTTTTTCATTCCTGTTTTCATTTTTTATCCAATGGTTCTGATGACTCAGTATATTTCAGGCTGGTGGTGCAGAGATCCAATTGGCTGTGCGTTGGAGGTCCACCAATCGAAGCATTGGCGGTTCAATTCTCCTCTAGTTCATATGTCGGGCAAGATGATTAGAAACATGAAGTCTAATTTTATGCTGCTAAGAATCTCTCAGTTAAACCATGAAATGTGGGAAGAATATCAAAGGTAAAAGTCAAAAATAGGAGAGAAAAAGTCAAAAATGGTGAAGAAAATCCAAATCATGAGCTAAAAAGTCAAAATTGTGAGACCAAAAAAAATTGAATTTTACTTTTTGTTGAAATAAGGAAACTATCTGTCAATGAAATCAATTTTCTGCAATGTTCAGGAATATTTATTACCCATTTTTAAAAGAGGCATTAAGAGATTTAGAAAATATCAGTTCAGTTTTCATTGTAGATGTATTTTATTTTACATTTTCCTTTGTGATTCTTCAGGGATCTTTCCATGAACTATATCGGGACACAAATCTTTGAGGCTTTTTTTTTTTCAGAAGGCTGAAAATGAAGCCCAGCTGTACGTCGGGGGGCGTTCAGGACGGGACCGCCAACATGCGAGTCCTCAGTCGTCACAGATGTGACTCACACAGAGAACTCAGTCCTGCTGCTAATAGCCAAGTGACATTTGGAAGTGAGTGGAAAAGACGGGGAACGCTGGAAAAGAGGGAAGCAGAAATGGGTTTGATCCCGGTTTAGTTTTTCTCTGAGATAAAGGACGACGTGCCGCCAGCGGCGGCGTGCTTCACACAATGAGGCTTCTGTCATTCGTTGTTCCACTTGGACTTTTCTGCGCTGGAAAACCGTTGAAGTTTAAAGAATGTGATATATGTCAAATATTACGAAGGTGTGACGGAGAACATCCTTTCACCAGTTAGTGGAGCTAAAATGTAAAGTCGTAAGGTTAAGAAAATCATCAGAATTCATCCTCTGGGGGTCATGAATGTCCACAGAAACACCTGAACCTCGTCTGTGCTTTATGTTTCCATTGCGTAAAACTAAGAGTTACAGTATGTTTGCTTTCACGAGGTGGAGAACACAGTACAGGCAGTGAAAAGAGTCCAGGTCAGATGCTCCGATAATGTTCTTCAGTTAGGGTGAGTTCTTTGTGGTGAGTCTTGATGTGTCTCTTCAGGTTTGTGGTATTTTTATCGCTGATTTTATGGCCACGTTGCTTCTTTTCTGATAAACTAACGCATCCCTTTTTCTCCTCAGACGATCATAGGGTCAAGTTATCTTGGACGATATTTCATCTCCTCATTTTATGAGAGTAACAAGAGTAAAATTTCTTATTTTGCTCGTTCTTTTTCATTAACATTCCATGTTGATGTTGTTACAGTTATTGCTTAAAGATGTTGGTTCCATCTCGTCATCGTCTTGTCAGTAGTTTCGGAAAAAAAGGTCATTAACGAGGGAACATATTGATTAGGGAACATAGGTCTGAAGGAATAAATGGATTTAGATAGATGGAACATAGGGATTTGGGAATTTAGGGTTGAGGAAACACAGGGTTAAGGGAACATAAATTAGGGAACATAAATTAAAGAACATAGGGTTAAGGGAATATAAATCTGAGGGAATATAGGGATTAGGGATCATAAGGTTTAGGGAACTAGGGATTAGAGAATATAGGGTTGAGGGAACATATTGATTAGGGAACATAGATCTGAAGGAATAAATGGATTTGGGAATAACATAGGGTTGAGGGAACATAAATTAGGGAACATAGAGTTGAGGGAATATAAATCTGAGGGAATATATGGATTAAGATACATAGGGATTAGAGGATATATGGATTAGAGAACATAGGTCTAAGGGAATATAGGGATGAGGTAATAAAGGAATCAGGGAACATAGGGTTGAGGGAACATGGGGATTGGGGAACATAAAGCTGAGGGAACTAGGGATTAGAGAATATAGGGTTGAGGGAACATATTAATTAGGGAACATATTAATTAGGGAACACAGGGCTGAAAAAACATGGGGATTAGGGAACATAAAGTTTAGGGAACTAGGGATTAGAGAATATAGGGTTGAGGGAACATATTGATTAGGGAACATAAGGCTGAGGGAATATCCGGATTAGAAACAGGGAATTATGGAACATAAGGTTGAAGGAACATAGGAATTAGGGAACATATGAATGACCATTTTCAACAGTGATGTAGAAATGTGAGGAACACCCGGAAAGACAGACAGAAACAGATTCCTGGAATTTCCGTACGACAGCTGTCTAATGCTAAGCTAAACTTTCACTGGCTATTTAAAGCGTGACCGGGACGTTAATGTGGAACTCCAACCCTATCTGTGTGAGAGCTGCCTCTGATCTGGGAGAGGCGGCGGCGGCCAATGGAAAAGACAATTCCTCCACCAGGACCAATAAAAACCTCACAGTGCCTTTTTTTTTCATCTGCGAGAAGAGTCGCGGCTCTACTGTAAACAGAGCCACTCCATCAGCTCTGCACTGATGTATTACGGCAGCGGAGAAAACGCTCAGGCACGCTATATATATTAGGTCATTTGGCCCGGCGCTGGAATCCCATTTAGCAGCTGATAAAAGCATTTGGGGCGAATGCTGGAGCCCCAGGGCGGCTTGGAGGAGTCCCTCACCTCATCTGGGTTCAGTCACTGCGCTCTCCGCGGAGCAGTTTGAGGCCGCCGGTTGGACGGCTGCAGGGGAAAAGTGTGGGCAGACTGGGACACGCGTAGATGAGCAGGATCAAAGGTGCTCCTGGCCGGCGTTTAACGCTGGAAAAACCATCGCGAGCTGCACGGGCCAGAGGAGAAGAAAAGAGGTGGAGGTGGTGGTGGTGGTGAAGCGGAGGGAGCGGTATTAATGGTCCGCTTTATTGCTTCGTACGGTTAGAATTAAGAGCTCCGGTTTCATGACAGCGCCTCCAACCCGACGTGCTGGGCCCGCTCCTCCCGGCCTGGTGTCGGTTACCGGTTTTTTGGTTTGCGGTGACCCGAGGAGTCGAGGTGACTGATGATGAGGAGGAGGAGGAGATGACAGATTTTATTCAGGAAGAGTCTTGAGTCACATAAACCAGTGGTTCTCAATCGTTTTCATGTCAAGTCCTCCTAAACCAAAGGTGGGCAACCCTGGTCCTGGAGGAGCCACTGTGGCTGCAGGTTGTTGTTCCAACCAAGCAGGAACACACCTGATGCTACTAATCAACCATTAGGGCCCTTGCTATGGAGCTTCATTAGTAGAATCAGCTGTTAATGCTTAATGGCTGCACTCACAGTAGCTCTCTAGGACCAGATTTGTCCACCGCTACCATGAACTAACACATCTCAGACCACAGACCCCCATTTGATAAGATTTGATCCCATTTAAGTGCTTTTAGATGCTCTTAAATAATGTGTATGGAACCCATGACGAAAACATCATTGTATTAATTATGGATGAAATTAGAATTAGAATAAATTATTCCCCTTTTTGCTGGGGACCCCCTCAACCACCTTAAGGACCCCTGGAGGTCCCTGGACCCCATTTTGAGAACCACAGACAGCTATCACTAACAAATAAAACTGCAAACAATCAAAATATCTTGTTTTTGGTACAATTAATCCAATACCAAGTAGAAATATTTTATTCCATTGGCAGATCATTTTGCTTATTTCAAGATATATTTTTTTCTTGATTTTGTAAATGTTATTTTATTCTTTCTATTTTTTATTTATATATTTTTTCACTATAACACTTAATTCCAGGACCAGTGAAATCCAATGTTTAGTGCCTAGTAAATGTCATGTTTTTTTTCAAAATAAAGGGATTTTATTGTGACAATCCAAAACACAAATCTTGATCTGACACTTTCTAACAATCTATCTATACTTGCATACAAAAAATATATATTTCTGCTCAGATAAAATGTTTTTTTACTTACTGTTTGTCTAAATAAAACAACCTATAATTTATATGTTCTGTTTCATACTTTGATTTCAACTGAAACTTTCAGCTTCAGATATTTGATGAGGCCTTAAAACAAGAGTTACTCACAGATTAAAAGTGTGATACACTAAAAGTGCAGTTTTGTTCTTAGTCTCGCTCAACTTTTCACCCCGGTAACACCTGTCAATCATCCTGATGAGCTGTTATCTCGCCTGCAGCAGAAATAACAGACTAACAGGCGTTAAAGACAAACGAATCAATCTGCAATTAACAGGAATTAAAAGTTTGAAGTCCTGCTGCATCGCCTGCAGCTGCAGAGGTCAGGAGGATTCACGTCTGTCCCGTCCTGTTTAGTAGAAACTATTCACCAATCCGTACAATGCTCTGTTGTTTGTTGGGTTGACATATAAATAACGATAATTACAATAATTATTGTTTTTATCATAGCTCCTCTGCTGCAGCATCTGTTTATAAAAGAAACAATGAGATGTGTTTTACTTCTGCTGAATTCTCCGCTGTGTTTATACCTTTTTTCCAACTATTAACCGTCTCACTAGAATCATTTATTGATTTGATGTGATGTTAAAGTGGATAAACACAGATGGCTAAAGACATTAAATACACTTGATACACAGATTCTAGCTACAACGTCTTATGTAACATTAAGTAAAATACAGTATGTCTCTCTGCCGCAGAGCAAACACACAGAGGCTCCTGCTGTCCTGCTCATGGGACAAAAACGATTACCGTAATTTTCGGACTATTGAGCACATCTTAATTTAAGCCGCACCAATTAAAATTAAGAAAGAAAAACAAATGTGTACATATACAAGCTGCACTTGGCTATAAGTTGCAAGCCTCCACGTTACAATGATATATTTACAGTAAACAATTATTTTAAATACTATATGTAAAGGTTCATGCTACCACAGAGGGTTGTTTGGAGAAACTTCCTTTTTATTCACACATTTATAAGGAATTATAAGTGCATTTTTAACCTGCTTAAAAAATAACCAGCCATCCAAGTCATCTTCTTCAGTGTTGGTTCAGATAAAACAACTAGCATCATTTGTGGCGCATTCTTGTGTTTCCTGCTAGAGTGCCCCCTAGTGGCCATTAGCTATAAACGTCTACAGATTAGCTGCATTGTGATATAGACCATGGGGGTTCAAAGCATGGAAATACATGTAAAATATTTCTGAATATTACACGTAGAGGTGACAATCCAAGCCAAGCTAATCACCCTGACTTTTTTTTACAGAGGTCTTTATTGCATTTAGCTGAATCTTCAGTTTTGAAGTGCCATCACCACCGGTTAAAATGACATAAAATAAGATTAGAAGGAGAGAAACGGGATTGTGACTTATCTTTTGCCATCTTTAGACAGTTTGTGACACATTGATGGTGAAATTATACAACCCCCTGCAAAAGACATGCAGAAATGAATCAGATATCCATGGTTTATATGAGGATTTCCTAAAAGTATCATGTTTTTCCTCTTAAATTTAACTTTTGCATTCTTATTAAAGCTCCTCATAAAAGCTTCCTCTTTGTCTCTCTGCTCCTCGTCTGTTGCAGCTCATGTAAGACGATCGGCCGCTGGACGTCCTCTGAAACTTCCCAGGTGACTTATCAATTGTCTGTTGTTTAATCCGTTCCTGAATACCTCATTTCCTCGGAGACGGCCTGAGCCCCCGCAGACAGCCGGGAGCCATCCTCCTCTCAGAGTTAATGTCATGGGTATGAGGAGTTGTTGGACAGGTAGACGGCTCAGGGCCGTGCAGCGTCTTCGCTGTCACTGAAGCCAATAAGTGAGTGTGAGGCGACACTTTCCAGATTCTGTTGATGAACTGTCGCACCTCTTTAGGTTTGACCCGGAGTCGTTGAATCCGCCCACGTCACTGGATTTCACATCACTGTCTTCAGACCGTCCCACACTGTAACACTTCTTTCTTTTATCCCTTCCTTCGAGCACAATTACAAAACTAATTATTGATCACTAAATATTATTGTTAGTTTTAAACTGCACATTCCCCCATTTTTACGACCTTGGCGAGTGTGTTTTAGTAAAGCCTCTTTGTGACGGACTGAGGGTGCTTTCACACCTCTAGTTTCATTATTTGGTTTGCACCAGGTGATAAAATGTTTACTTATTAGCATATAGACTCAAACATGGTCCACTTTCACACCTGCAAATGAACCAAAATTGGTCCAATTGACGTTTCATCAACATTAATCTTCTGGTTCTGGCTCATTATGGAGTAACATGTTCGCCCGTTGCTATTTGCTCTTATCTTTGTCTATTACATCCTCTGTACTGTCCATTTTTTGGCAAAATATCAGGTCATATGGGACCCACAAGGTAGGCTATGAAAGAATTAGTATCCCCTCATTTGGACCCATGGAGTCAATGGTAGAGCAGTTGTCCACTAGTTGGAGGGTCAGCGGTTCGATTCCTGGCTCCTCTGGGCTCCATGTCGATACGTCCTTTGGTGAGATACTTGACCCCGATTTGCCCCCAATGGCTGTGCCATGTGATGTATGGATGCTTAGATTCCTGATGTGCAGGCAGCACCTTGTATAGTCACTGCCATCAGTGGTCGAAATGTCTAGAAAGACGTTATACAAATGCAATCCATTTACCGCTTTTTGGAGGTCTTGGTCCACTTAATTTAGTGAAGCCAACTCCCACTGATGCTTTCACACCAACAAAAACAAACCAAACGCAGCGTCTTTGGTTTGGACCATTTGGTGCACACCATCTGCTGCTGGTGTGGAAGCATCCTGAGTTGTATCATCAGAACCAGGAAAACTCATTGCAGGAATTTGAAGACCGAAAAGGTCAGAAAAGGAACGTTTGACTGGAAATATGCCAGTTTGACCAGCCATGAGTGTTGGGCTGTGTTGTTGCAGCAATGCACGACGTGACGGGAAAAATATCGGTCAAACAGGTGTCTCCTGCAACTTTTCCAGCTGCCATCCATGAACCAAAGCACCGATCCATCCACCCCACACTCCTCCTCCTGTTGAGTAGACAGTAACATATCCGTGTTGCAGGAACGTAAACTGTGAATGTTTCTCTCTGGAGACTGAACTGGATAAAACATACTTTAATTTATGCTTCTATTTTGAGTAGTTGATTTTTCTTTTTGACAATTATTATTAAGTATGAAATCCGAATGCTTTTTCCATCTCTGGTCCCGCGTCAGACTCTGGAAACTAAATTTAGCTCCTCGTTGATTAATGAGCTCTTCACGCCGTGTTTCCTCTCTAAAAATACACCTCCAGGTGAAGTGTGTGATGAGCCGTTGCCGGCAGGAAGAAAGACGTGTCTGTCTTTAAAAGACGAGGTCAGGTTCATCCAGCTGAGGTCAGTCCTCCTGTTTTTTCGGGAAACTTCCACTGCCACACTGAGGACTCGTGTGTTTAAACGCCGGAGCTCCGTTAAGAAAATAAGCGGCCACACAGGCAGCAGGACGGCCGGGTCCACATCAGTCCAGCAGCTCCTCCAATCCATCCTCCTTCACAGCTGCAACAGAGACACCATGCTGAGAGAAATGAGCCAAATAAACTGCCGAAGATGGTTCCTCCATCACAGGAACAGGAGGAACAGATGACAGAAACATAAACGGGCCGCTACGTTAACTCAGCTCTTTGTCACAAGAGAAAGCTTCAGGGGGAAAAGCCAAACCTGGTTTTCAGATCTGAAGATTCTTGAAGAGTCCTTGACAAAATAACAAAACCAGGGCTATAACTGAACCTCTTTGGACCACCAACACGGCTGAGATAAATACACGTCTATGTCGTTTAGAGCTGCAGTTTGGTATTTTGTTAATTGATAAATCAATTTCATTCATTTTTAAGAAGAAAATGTCCAAATTCTCTGGTTCCAGCTTCTCTTCTCTGATTATTTCTTCTCTGAAACACTGATCGACATTTTATACCAATTTAAGAACCAAACAACTTATTGATTAATCATTTTAATAACCAATAGATTCATTTACTATCAAAATAGTCATAGTATATTTTGTGGGTAATGGTTTCTACTGTCTGCAGGTATTGCACATCACAACAGTGTTCATGGGAAACAAATACTCCTTTTAAGCCCGGTTCCTGTTTTCAGAACTTCGGATGTTGATTGGAGGAAAATAAAGATGCCTCAGAGTGATATAGGAAGATAAGGATCCTCATCCTACATCCGTACACTATAAAAGGTTCTAATCCTTCACACATTCACAAACTGATAAAACAGCTAAAGGACACAGACAAACTAGAAAAGCAGAAGCTGACAAAATCATGAGGCAGATTCAATGTATGGTGCTAGGTTTTCATTGTGTGGCGCAGCACCACCCAATGGTCAGTGTGTTGGAAACCCTGCATATTGTGACTCCCAACCAATATTGTTGTCCTATACTATACTATACTTTAATGCAACCAGTCCAGAAACAAATGCAAAATTTGTGTCTGTGGGTGCAGGTGCAGGATATCACCACCAGGTGGCCCCAAACGATGGCGCCTGTTTGAATGTCCATTTGCTGCAATGTTCCCAAACAACCAAAAAATTAAAAAAACAGGATTTCCTTCGGATCATTACTAAAAGTTCATAATTTGTTCATGGTACCATTCCCAACATTTGCTGAAAATTTGATGAATGTCCGTCCAAAACCTTTTGAGGTATCTCGCCAACGAATAGACAAACGCCGGCGACAAACCTCCGATCTTCCGATTGGTGGACGGCTGCTCTACCTCCGAGCTCTCCGGCTTGTTATGCTTGTATTATTATTTCAAAATAAAGTCCCAAAGTGCTAAATATACCCGATCGTAGAACGTGATTGGCGTGTCGCCCTCCCGGCGAGCTCATTGGCCGCCCGACCCCCCGCTGTGTCTATTCCCGGCGGTTGCCCCCCAATCAGCAGACAGGAAGTAGAACCTCCTGGTCATTACGGCTCGTTCTGCTTCTTTCCTCCGTCATGTGGTTCTGATTTGGACATGAGGCAAAGTGTTTTCATTGGCCGGCGTTTCCTGCTACAGACACTCTTTTGTGCCTCGTCCTCTCCACTTTTATTTCCTTTAACATGGAGGTAAGAGGCCGCCCGGCTTTTCTTCACGCAGCTAATTGGGAGGTGGTCTTTAAGTGAAGCACTTTGCCCCCCTCCCCGCCCCCCCTCCCCCTCCTCGTTATGACAGGGTTAATGGCTTTAGTGAGTGGGTACTTTTTACTGGTCCTCCCGGGTCCTGAGACCTGCTGTTCTCTGCTGGGCCTCACAGCCAATTACAGTAATCAAAGCCAATGTGTGGCTGCAGAGAGAGGAGCCACATGTGGAGGTTCAGGTGTAAAATAATCTGTGGAGGCTTTCTTCAGCAGGAGAATAAACTCCTTGTTGAAATCATATTTACGTCCCGTGTTCATTTTGCCCCCACGAAGGTAAAAAAAAACTCAAACCAGGAGCTTTTTAACAAATTAATGCTCGGAGAATTTCTTTTTCGGCGACAAAACAAGTCACCGGGATAATAAATTGAAAGGTTTTAGGAGCTAAGTAGTCCAATTAAAGGGGACTTTCGTCATTTTTCAACCTGGAGCCTATTTTCCCAACTTTTAATGCGTATTGGACTGATCTGAAGAGAAATTTCTGAATTTGGTTGGGTATTAAGCGAGAAGCAGCAGCCGACTTCACAGCGCCGCGCTATAAAACGGAGGCGGTCTGGGCGCCGTCGTCCCGCTGTGTTTGTCCGCTCTGATCCTTGTTTTGTGCCTGTCAGGCTCAGAGTGTTATCATGTGTTCTCACCGAAAGACACAAACACTTCTAGAAAAAACTCACTGAGCTGCTGCAGCGAAGAGATTTACATGATTTCTGTTCTATGTGACGCAGTTAATACACAAAGGTGGAGAGGAGAATCTTAAAGTTACTAAAATAAAACACTCCCGTATGAGTTAAACTTAACGGCATATGGAAAAGAATGTCTCCAGTCTGTTTATCAGTGAATTGTCTCATTAATTACTGCAGCAAAACTATTCTCAGGAGACTCATGAGACTGTAAATCTTTAAAATATTAGAATACAGACAGTTCCCAGCTTATGAACACAATAGGTTCTGTGAGCTGCATTGTCCTTAAATGGTTATATATTAAATTAAAGCCAAATCCTTATAATAATTTTTATTTCTGTGCATTGGGAACTCTGCATTTTATATCCTAAATCAAAATGTGAATAAAAATCTGTCAATTTTTGAATTATTTTACAGAACATTAATATTAAGCTGTTCAAAGTGTCCCAGTTTTTCTTTACAAACGTTAATAATTAGTGTATAAACTGAGGAATCTTCAGGGTTTATCATCCTGTGAGTCACTAAAATAATATTTATTTGTATGTCTAAGGTTTCTGAGACCTGTTTCACATCTGTGTTGCATGGATAGAACCTATGAACAGGTGTTTTTGATGTCATCCCATGTAATTTTGTTGGTCTGGAACCAAGATGCTGCTGGTTTACTGGTGTTTTTAGGGTCGTTTTCCTGCTGAAACTCACATTTCATGGGCATTTCCTCTTCAGCATAAGGCAACATGACCTCTTCAAGTATTTAGATATAGGCAAACTGATCCATGATGCCTTGTATGTGATAAATAGCATTTAGGATATAAAATGCAGTGTTGAAACATTGTGAATTCATCATTTAACACTTGTATTTTCCTTTAGTGAAGCTTTATCTGCTTCTATTGCAACTGTAGGTCTAAAAGTTAAAGATAAATGTGTTGCCCCGCCCACTTCAGACAGTGATTGGCCAGATGTTTGCAGGTGTGAATGGAGTCGGGGTTTTAACCTCTTTCTCGCTCTTTATTCGTCATTTTTCACATGAACAGCCGAGTCTACTGTCTGACTGTACGCTCCATAATTCACAAGTGTACGATTCATCACTTTCGTGGTGACAAAGACGCACAAAACTGCCAGAATCCTTGTTTTTATTAATCCCCTTCATCTCATCCGGGAAACACGGCGAGCTGCAGGTTCCCACGAGTGGCGTTCACACAGTGAAGAGTGGCGAATCCGGACCTGCAGCGCAGATGTTTATTGAGTCAGTCCAGTTTATTTTTAGACCGCTGCGGCGGGGTCAAAGGTCGGCTTTGCACATCTGCCCGGGGCGAGGTGTCTGGAAAACCAATCGGTGGCGACGACAGGCCTTCAAACAAACTGATAATGGACTCTTGAACTCGTATTTATTCTAATTTAATGTGAAAACATTTTTTCAACCCGGACCTTATCTTCCTGCTCCTGGAACTTATTCAAATCTCATTTTTACGTGCTCACAGTAGCAGTTCCAGCGTCCAGAAGGAAACAATGATTATGAACCACAAATAATATCGAGGTTTTTATTTGTTAACCCATTTAAGCCAGTAAATCTATGACTGTCAATTTATACTTTACCCATTTAAGATGTTTTCCAAAGATTTTATGCATATAATTACATCAGTTAAATCACTATATATATATATTTTTCCATTTTGTACTGTTACAGTTGCTGCTTGCACAAATCTGCCCATAAAACTATTTATCCCATGTATAAAAGTATAGTTTGTGTGATTATTATAGTGACTTGAATGATTAAATAGAAGTGTACATATCAGGGTTGAAAATCATAATAATGTAAATAAAATTTCTGGGAGGGTTTTGGCAGGAAGTCGATGGCGTCATGTGACAGGAAGTAATTGGAAACTTTGTCTTTTGTCTACTATCATGTCTCTAGGAAAAAAAAAGCTTTATGAGTAACTTTATTTTAAATATAAAATGACAGATTTAAAGGCTCATATGGGTCAAAATGTGTTTCACATCACTTTTTTATATAAAGGGGAAAAGAAGAGAAGCATAATTTCACAATCCTGTTGTGATATATTCAGATATTTAACCGTCTGTGACTGTTTGGGCTCCTCATACCGCTGTGACCAAACATTCCTCCTCAGAAAAACAACAGCAGAGTGACACATCATGTTTCATATCTTTGTTTTCCGCTGACGGACGGATCCTGCGTCTCCGTGTTGTTTCCACGTCGCGGCAGCAGCTCTGCAGAGGAAAGTTAGTGTTCTGGGAAAGCCCCCGACCCTCTGACACATGTCCCCCTCCTCTGTAATTGCGCCAATTACTTTTCCATAACAGCCCTGAAACACTTATGTATGTGGTTAGAATAACAATTTCCACATGAAACACTTGTTCATTCATAAGGTCCGGGGAGCGAGGGGGATCCTCGGCGGACGTCACAGCGGCCGACGCCGTGCCGTGGAGACGAGCTGCAGCTACATGTGATGTTGAAGCTGCAGGACGACGGCGGCGGCCGAGTTTGTTTCCTGAACTCTGATCCGTGATTAGCGAGCGGCTGCCACCCTGTCCTCGGCAGCAGGACACGGGCACGGCCCCTCTGATCTGCCGCTTCTTGTTTTGTCTCACGAGGGAACAATCTGATAAACGAGTTTGAGATTAACGCTGATAAACCCGAGACAGAAAGGGTTGAGTTTCTCTGGAGATTTGGAGCAAAAGTTAAAAAAAGGCCCTTTAAAGACAGAATGTCCGATTTTACACAAGAAATATCGGAATAAGATTACTAGGAAATCCTGGAGTCACGCTCTTATTTTGAAGTCATATTTTAACTTAGTCATAAATTATATCATTGTACTTAATTATTTGTATTTTTCATTGTATAATTATTAATTATTATTTTTTTCTTATTTTATATAAAAGGGAAGAAAAATCTTAAATCTAAAATATTAGAAATTGTCTTTTTTTTCCCCTCAGCAAGCTAGCTGGATGTGTCGGTGTCTGTGTTTGATTGACAGCACCTAAAGGGGGCGTGTCTGTGCCTGTGTTTGATTGACAGCTGCTGGAGGGGGCGTGTCGGTGTTTGTGTTTGATTGACACCACCTAAAGGGGGCGTGTCGGTGTCCATATTTGATTGACAGCTACTGGAGGGGGTGTGTCGGTGTTTGTGTTTGATTGACACTACCTAAAGGGGGCGTGTCGGTTTCTGTATTTGATTGACAGCACCTAAAGGGGGCGTGTCGGTGTCTGTGTTTGATTGACAGCACCTAAAGGGGGCGTGTCTGTGTCTGTTTGATTGACAGCTGCTGGAGGGGGCTGTGTCAGTGCTATCAATTTAGTGAAGATCTTAATTTTAATTAAATGAATTTGATGATTAATTAATTCATTTTTGCTAAAACAAACAAATAAACATACACTGGACTCTTAAAGATACTAAACTATAAATACAAACAGCTTTTTACATCTTTAAACAGCCTCGTGCTTCCTTCTTTCTACTCGTTAGGTTCAGTTTCCTGCAGAGAAACTAACAGAGTGAAGCAGCTCCAGCCAAACGGGTCACAGAGTCTGAACAGCATGAGGGAGAAAACACAGCCCTGACGTCTGCTTCCTGTCCGATTCATGCAACCTGTTACAACCTGTCCGCTCTCAGCCGCCGCCGAGGGGGATGATGTCAGCGCGGCGAGAAACAGAACCGCAGCAGGAGGCCGACTTCACATCCACGACATGACGAGTGGAAGGAGTTACATAACCTGTCATTAAGAAGGTGAGCGCGGCAGGATGTTTACCGTCCTCGGTTTATTAATATCCCCCCTCTGAGGATGACATCGTCGGAAAACGCTCTGATTTGATTGGTCGATGAGGTGATAAGCTGCTATTTATAACGCCGCTTCTCGTCTTTGTGCGGAGCGTGCGGACACACCCGGCTGTCAGCGCCCCGTTGGGCGGGGGGACCGGGCAGGCACGTACGAGTGGATTTACAGCCCCGCTGACTGAGCACGGGTCAAAGGTCGCGGGGTGACCTCATCCGGCTGGCTCGGGTTTGGTCCAAAACAAACGATTAAACAGAATATTCCCTTCATTTTTTTAGGTCAATGTGACGAAAAGAGAGCTGAGCCACTTCTGTGGTCATGAAGTCCGGATCATGGATGAGATGAGGTGGTTCAGATACCTCGTCGCCTTCCTACGGAGGAGTTCCAGGTGTGTCCAGGTGGGCGGAGCCACTGGGCAGACCTGGGACAAGGTAGAGCATGAGTCTCCAATAGTGATCCTAAAGAGCCAACCTACTAACCAACCACTACGGTCTTTGCTAAGAACCTTTATTAGTAGAATCAGGTGTGTTACTGCTTAGCTGGAACAAAAACCTGCACCCAGAGTGGCCCTGCAGGACCAGGATTGGAGGAATTACAATCTGGATTTAACCAAGTAAACAGAGTCTCCAATTGGATAATTTCTACATGGGTGATTATCTTTCAGCTGGCAATAATGGAGGAGTTCCAGGTGCGACCAGGTGGGCGGAGCCACTGGACAGATGTGGGACCTTTATTAATAGAACCAGGGGTGTTACTGATTGGAGGAATTACACCTGGATTTAAGTAGTAAATCTCCTATAGTCTCCTATTGGATAATTTCTACATAGGTGACTATTTAACCCCAACTGATGCAATGAGTAGCTTCTCATTTCGTGGTCATGGAAAAAGTGTTAGTCTGTTTGAGAAGAGTCAAATTATTGGCATCAAGCAGAGAAAACATCTAAGGAGATTTTAGAAACTACTAAACTGTCTGTGCATTTTCTCAGTTCATCCAGGCCATATCTTTCTCTGGACTTCATTGGGAAACTGGGAAACCAGAGCTTCAGGGTAAGAAGAGACCAGGTTTTTCTACCGATGGACAGTTTTCCAACATGGATTGACCATCAGAGTCTAGACCTTCATCCCATGGAGAATCTTTGGTGTGTGTTGGAGAAGACTTGATGAAAAATAACTGCAACACTGGGTAGAAATGGATGGAAGCTTGTTGAAACAATTCCACAGTAATTGCGTGTAATTAAAGCAAAGCTTTAGGTACCACTTTGTTTTTTCTTATTAATGGAGAAACAGCTTTCACCAATTAACTGATCCAGGATCCGAGCGTAGAGACCGAGACCAGAAGGACTCGCTGAAAACTCGTTAACTTAGTATTTGTAGAGAAAAGTTTCTGAATCCAACTCCACTTTGGACGAATAAAGTTTAATCGATTAATTGATTAAAGGATCTGCCCGGATGAATCATGTCGAGGAGGAAATCCAAACCAAATAAAGTGAAATTTAACCGGATTAAACAAGTTACAAATCAGTCATCAGAGTTTATGTTTGGACATTCGATCATGTCTTGTTTGGGCTTTATAGGAGTTTTTACTAGGCAGCAAACTGAGAAGCGGATTTGCCGATAAAAGCCGTCGTCTTCATTAGTGAGTCCTGCTGAGAGCAGCTTCCACCGTTAATGACCAACATTCTGCTCCTAATGAGCTCATGTGTGATTCGACTTGTGATAACGTGTCCCATCTTTCTATTTTTAACCCAGAAACAAACTCTGCAGCATTGACTCAAACCTTTATCCTTTAGGTTTAAAACTGTGACTGTACGTGATAATGCTTATTATGAAGCTACAAAGTAGAATTACATGAAGAATTAATTGAATATGTAATAGATATGCATTGAAATAACAGCTGAAGCTACTTGATTTGACTAATTGAGTTTAATTGTCAATTAATTGAATGTCAGAAAATGAGTTGCCATGTTTTTTAATGACAAAAGTACAATGATTTTCTGGTTTGTTGGTCGTCATCTTTATCATTTAAAAAAGAATTTCACATATTTCTGGTCCGGTTGGTCAAACTAAACAAGACATTTAAAGAAAACAATCAATGAATTGAGAAAACAACCAACAGATTAATATATCAGCATCAAAATGAGTCAAATTCATCAGATATTGTTCATTTCACAGAGATTTTAATGCTTTGTTTTGCCTTTTTATGTCAGAATCATGACTTTTGGTCATATTTTTATCAGTTTTTTTTATCTCTATCATTTAAAAACAGAATAATTTCATCTATTTCTAGTCATTTGAAGAAAACAATCAATAAATTGGGAAATTACCAGCAGATTATTAATATATTGGTTATTTGCAGTCCTGATAAAGTGCATGAACATGTCAGTTATCATTTCCCTCTTTTAGATTTAGAATCAGTAAATCTGACTGATCCTGATGGACACGGATGTGTTTTCACTGCAGAGCTGCAGAGACTCCGGTCGCTGTGTGTGTGTGTGTGTGTGTGTGTGTGTGTGTGTGTGTGTGTGTGTGTGTGTGATCCGCCCGGCTCGGGTTACCCTCTCTGGGCGTGGATCTCCGTGCTGAAAGCTCCTCTTCCTTGTTTTGATTGTGAGGAGGGAGCGGCCCGGCCTCAGGCTCCAGGATGCTGACTCCTAACGACCACGTGTCATCGTAGGAGCCGAGGAGATGCATCCACACACACACACACACACGCGACAGATCACAGCAGCTGATTTCAGAGAAATCAATCACAGAAAATAGCGAATGCTGCCAAAAATAAAATCTAAATCCTGCATCTCTGCAGCTCCACAAACGTCTCAGTAATCCGTGTGTTTGGCGGCGCGACGGAGGGAAAGTCTAAAAACGGGCCGACAAGTAATCTACCCCAACATCTGTACAGATGTTGCCATGGCGACAAGTCAACGAGGTCATCCTCGAAGGCAGAAACGCCTTTTTAACAGAAGTACTCCGATACTTTACGGCAGTAAAAGTACCAAATAAAAGTCAGGAAAAGGTCTAAAGTATTATGAGATGTACATAAAGTATTACATGAGTATTATAAGTTCATGTAGTTAAAGTATTGCAGTAAATGTACATCAATATTATGAGGTGATGTAATGAAAGTACATGAGTATTATGAGTTGATGCTGCAGTAGAGTACTTGAGCATTATTGCAGTAAAAGTATGTCAGTATTATGAGTTGATGTAGTTAAAGTATTGCAGTAAAAGTACATATAGTATTATAAGCTGATGTAAATTACTAAAGTAAAGTGCATAGTATTATGAGGAGAAGTATTGCAGTAAACTACATAAGTATTGCAGTTGCTGTAAAGTACATATAGTATTATGGGGTAGTAAAGTACATATAGTATTATGAGCTAGTAAAGTACATATAGTATTATGAGGTAGTAAAGTACATATAGTATTATGGGGTAGTAAAGTACATATAGTATTATGAGGTAGTAAAGTACATATAGTATTATGGGGTAGTAAAGTACATATAGTATTATGAGGTAGTAAAGTACATATAGTATTATGGGGTAGTAAAGTACATATAGTATTATGAGGTAGTAAAGTACATATAGTATTATCAGGTAGTAAAGTACATATAGTATTATGAGATAGTAAAGTACATATAGTATTATGAGATAGTAAAGTACATATAGTATTATGGGGTAGTAAAGTACATATAGTATTATGAGGTAGTAAAGTACATATAGTATTATGAGGTAGTAAAGTACATATAGTATTATGAGGTAGTAAAGTACATATAGTATTATGAGGGAGTAAAGTACATATAGTATTATGAGGTAGTAAAGTATTGCAGTATTATTTAAGTTCATCAGGTTTAGACAAAGACTGAACGTGTTTTTCTGGCAGTGAAAGTTTGAGTGTTTGAGTGTTGAGAGTATGATGGAGAGCAGGGTGGACAGCCTCTAACCCTCCGTCCTTTATGACATCACAACAGGAAGCAGCGTCCTTGACCGTCTGCAGACTCTTTACATCAATCTGCTCCGGATGAAAAGCTGTCAGACATGTAGCTGCTGCTAAAGGAAGCGTTCACCATTATTCACGTTTGTCCTAAAACTGTATTCATTCCTCAGCTTCATATTAAAGCATCAGAATTCAGCATAAATCAGTGTAAGTGAAGCAGGAAACAATGAACAGATGCATGCAGCATCCAGCACATTTATCATTTTACAGAGTTTTTAGTGCTCTTTGTCTTTTTGTTTCTAAAGTTTCACTAAAACCCAACACAAAAACACACTGGAGACTTATTTTATTCCATCATTTTGCCTTTTTCATCTTATAATTGTCATAATTTGTAGCTTAACTTCATAAAGTAGCATGTAATGCATGCGTTTTATCTTGGTGAACTGATAATAAATTGCATTATTGGCAAAAAATCTTATAATTGTGACTTTTTTTGTCATAACTTAATATTTCTATAAAATATATAACTTCATCAGATAATAATAATAAATAAGTTTGCCCTTTTTAAAATGTAATATAACTGTCCAATAATGTAATAATAGTGCTTTTAATGTAATTACTGAGCCCATAATATAATAGATTATTACATATATTACAGTTTAAAGAGCTAATTTATTAGGTTGTAATTAACAATTTCACCTGTTTTTGTCTTTGATCTAATTTTTGTCTTTGATCTCATATTTCAGACCTTTTATCTCATATTTAATCTTTTTTTAGTAACAATTTAAGCTCATTCTACTCAATAATTGTACTAAAATACCAGATATTTGACTAGTTCTGCTGTTATTTTTTGCAGTGTAGCAGCAAAGAGGATAACTGAGGTCTCTAAGTGTGACTCGTCATGTGTTTTATAGCAGAGATGATGTCAGACACTTCTTCTTCTTCTTCTTCTCTCTTATTACATTAAAAGTGTATTTGCGCCAGTGCTTGTTCTACATTTAGATTCCGTTTCTCTCTCCATGATCTGGTTTATTTTCCTTGAACTTCAGAGTCACACAGCAGCCCTGTCCTCCTTCTCTTTGTGGAAAATGTTCTCCACAAATTAGCTATCCAAACATCGCTTCCAAAAACGGACAAATTGAATAATTCTGCCCAATTAGCTGAACAAACACACACTTTCACGCATGTTAATGGGATTAACGAGCCACACTTAAGCGCGTGTTGATATTTCTGTCTTTAAACCAACATCCTGCGTGTTGTAACATTGATTAAGTCCCAAACAAAACGACGGGGACCTCCAGCCGACGGGTCCAGGTGAGGTCTCCCCGTCCGGCAGACCTGAACAACAACACCGGCGTTTCCAGGCCACCGGAGGAGAAGAAGAAGAAGCAAATACGCGCTGATTAATTAACGACTGCAGTTCAAACGAGCTTCAAGAGGCGCTGAGCCGGGGCCTGGCCGACAGTCCACAGCAAAAAAAACACGGAGCGGCTTCCAGCAAACAAAAGTCATTGAATTAAAACACATAAATAAGGTTTTTTATTATGAGAGGAAACATTTAGAATGAATATTAACCCTCTATGGCATGAAATATTACTTAGACATGGTCAAATGTTTCGAATTAATTACTTAAAACGGCCTAAATAATAGATTTATTTAAGAAATATAAGAAAAAGTTGTAAAAAAAATAGTCAAAGGGACTCTGACATTCGGAAATTTCAATATTTGTATATTGTTGCCAGATGCTATAAAAACTACTATAACCTCAAAATTTAATTAAATTCAAGTTAAATTTGTTATTTGGTGAAGATTTTCTCAAATTCTGAATAAAAGACGACCTTCAGTTGTGAGACAATGTCAACAGTCTATGAGCAACCAGGAAATCCTGTGCCCTTCAAAATAAAAGCTCCCTTTTCATGCCTAACTGCAACAGTAACTGTTGCTATGGCAACGCTATGCAATAGAGGGTTAAAGGAAAAAAAAGCTTCTCTTCAAAATGAATTGAAATTTTAGAGCAGATTTTGTATAATGCAAATAAGAAAATATTATTTTGCAAATGTTGGGAGAGGATAAGTGAGAGTAGGTATCCATGGCAACAGCTGACACTCAGCTAATTATCAATGAATTAATGAGGAGAACAATAGCTTCAAGTTTGGCACCGTTTACAGCTACAAAACCATGTTGAAGAGAAGGAAAAGAAGATTATGAGTAGAATAATCTTCAATAATCGTCAATTATCTTATTCCATTGGCCACAGACAATCTTCTTTATTTCAGGTTTTTCAAAAAATTTGATAAAAACTCGAAATTATGAGATTAAAAAATCCCCAAAACTAGATGAAAAGACAACATTAATAACATTTAGTATCGTAAGATAATAAGAAAACAAGACTAAAGAACAAAATAAATTAAATAAGCCAAATTATCTGATAATGGAATCGGATTTTTCAAGATAGTTCTACTCTATATTGGATTAATTGTGCCAAAAAAATACATTTTCACTTGTTAGGACTTATTTTTTCTGCAGTGTAATCATCCAGTGGACCAGTTCAGACCCTTTAGTGGACCGGTTCTGGCCCTGGGCCACGTGTTTGACACCCCTGATGTAGAAAGTTACTGTTTTTTACAGGAGAAGGATTCCTGTTTACAGTATTTTAGTAGTGATTTCAGTTGTATTTCGGGTATTAGACTAATTAACTGTAATAATCACTTACTGTAAATTACTGCAGTGTTTTCCACCACAGCAACAATTCAGATTCAATTCAGCAGCTGAATTTAAAGAATCTTTTCCAGCTTTTCCTTCGTCACAGCTCCATTGTACTACAGCAGAGAACAGTAGTACACACAACTACTCACTGGAGTTTTATTCTTGCATCTCAGCCCCTTTTCTTCTTTTCCTTCTCTGCCAAACCTCCGAGTGTTGTAACAGATACCGATGGGCACAAAGTTCAAAGTCCTCCTCCCTTTATTCCTGCTTTTTTTATTTTTTCAGGAGGGGGGGTTGAGTTTTAGGTCCCTTCCCGGGAATAAAGCTCCCTCTGTGAGTCCAGCTTCATCGTGGGCCTCGATTAGAGCTGACAGTCGGTTTCACCAGGACCAGATTTGGGATGAAAGCTGCCTGGACGCGGCTCAGGACCGAGGAGGGGTCCAGTTATCGTCAAACAAATGAGAAGCGCCGTGTCCGACAGTTCTGAGGCCCGAAAACCAACAAACTTGGAGCCACATCAGACGGCAGGCTTTATGGAACTCCGCTCGGTCTCTGTTCAATTATGTGACTTTTTTTATCCAAGATGAGCTCATTTCACTCGTTACAAACACTTCACGACAGAGAAGTGGAGCGCCTACACTAGTGTTCTGTTGTTACATATCAAATCTTCCAGTTCTGAACTCCTCAGGCTTTATTCTGACAAAGCAAATGTGCAGTTTGGGCGAAAAGCAGAGCGAACAAACAGTGTTTTAGATTTAACACCATGCCTGTACCTGGTTCACTGCTGCTCAAACATTCATGGAGGTGTGACCACAGCATGAAATGAAGAATATATGGAATATTCATTGATTTACTTTGAAAATCAGGTGTGAAACAATAGAAGCAGCTCTCCTCCCCCACTACTTCGTGCATTTCTCTGTAGCCTGTGCTGCTGCTCTGCCTGCCATACATGAGCAAGCTAGCAAGGCAATGCAACAAAACACACTCTTGTACAGGCTTAGCATAATGCTAAACCAACAAAAACAGTCAGCAAAGCCATAAATCACTCATGAAGTGAGTGTTTGTTCACAATTAGCATAATGCTAACTAGTAACAACAGAGAGCCCAGCAATAAATCACAAGTTTTAATGGTAACTTTACCTCAGCAACTTATAAAAACTAACACTAACATGTCTAGATATGACAGAATAAATGAAGTTAGAAGCTCACCAGAAGATAAACCACCTTTCATTCTCTTACATGCTTAAAGTTTTACTTTGTTTGTTATTGGACTGTCTCTTAGGGCTTTCGCACCACTGGTTTGATTATTTGGTCTCCATCAAGCAATAAAATCGTTGTATGGGACGAACATTGCTCCAAAGACCCATAAGGTAGCTATGAAATAATTAGTATCACCTCTGGAGGAATCAGTCTGCTTGAGTCCGACTGATGCTTTCACACCCAACTAAGAGCATTTGGTTCTAATGAACCATTAGATGTGGACCAACTGCTGTTAGCGTGAACGCACCCTAAGCTAACGGTGATATTATCAATGCTCAAGTGTCAACTCACCACCCAGAAAACAGCAAACCCACTGAGCTAGGTATTAGCGTTAGCATGTCAATAGAGAGGCTGCAGCCTTACCTCCATCTGAGATAGTCCTCTACGACCCGGGTCTGGGTCTGGATGGTGGTCTGACAACCTGCTCCAGGTTCCAGCTTTTTCTGATGGCCAATAGTGTCATCAATAAAGATTCAGACGCTGCAGATCTAGGAAATAATCACATGAAAGTGTTTTTCGTTGTAATTTGGGTGAACTGAGCCTTTACGATCAAAGGAGGCCGTAATGAATTCCTTCATATGTTTGGTAATTATCTCATAAAGCAACATGGGTTCATGGGAAATGATGTTCCTTATTAACGTCTGCAGCAAATCAAATAAAACACATAAATATCGAATAAACAACAATACTGAATTACGATTTTTTAATTAGGGCCCTTATATAAACATGCACTTTAACTTATTTAAATGACTATAAATGTCAAGTGAGGTTTGGAAACTGGAACAGAATCTGGAAGTTCTGGTTTCACTTTGTCACTGAGTGTGTGTGTGGATGAGCAGATATTGGGAGAAACATGTGCGTTGGATTTATTTTTTATTGTTTCATGGCTCGTCGCTGGGGGGGAGAGGACACGTTGAAGTTGTTTGCAGCGTGATGTAATACAGTGTATGTGGTATGTTATGCATCTAACTCAATAAAGAGATTATTGCAAAACAAAAAAACAATTCATATGAAAAATATAAAATAGGACTTAGACAAGAAGACAATAAAACTGTTGGCAAGAAGATGTCAGTTTGTAAAATGAACTTTGTCTGGAACACATGTTTCAGTGTTTCAGAAATCGCTGCTGCACTGCAAAAAATAAACCTGAACGAATGAAAATATCTGGTATTTGGTTCAGTAAACCCACTATAGAGGAGAATTATCTGGTTTTGATGGTTTTATTTAATTTTTATCGCATATTTTTGCCTTTTTAGTCGTATTTTTCACTCAAATCAAGATAAAAAAATCTTGAAATATGCTAAATTATCTGCCAATGAAGTAATAATAATAGTTCAAGGTAATTCTACTTTATTTATTTACTTTTTATTTAATAATTTTAGATTTTTTCATATATTTTATGTCATATTTTCCCATTTTTATCTTATATTTTGACTTTTAACTGTGTGTTTATGTGCATGCTTTACTTTTATATTTTTATCTCATTCTTATCTCATATTTATGATTTTTGATTTAATATTATTTACTTTTAGGACTTATTTTTCCACTAAAATCAAGACAAATAAAACCTGAAATGAGCTAATTTATCTGCCAATGGAATAATGATAATAGTTCACGGTAATTCTACTCAATATTAGGCCTAAAAACAAGATATTTCACTTGTTAAGATTTAATTTTACACAGTGTGAGCATCAGAAAATGTGTGATTTTTACTTTTTCATATTTTTTATCTCTTTTTTATTTCAGATTTTTACTTTTTCAGTCATATTTTTACACTAAAATCATTTTAGTGACCTTTTATGACACCTTTTATTTAAAAGTCGTTGACTTGATTCATCTTTTTTAATCACATATTTCTAAAATGTGTGATTTTAACTTTCATATTTTTGTGAAACTTTTTATTTAATACATTTTTACTTTTTCATATTTTTTATCTCTTTTTTATTTCAGATTTTTACTTTTTCACTCATATTTTTACACTGAAATCAAGACAAATCCAGCTAGAAATAAGATAAACTATTCTCCGAGGTAATTCTACTCATTTTATGCCGTGTGGGCATCAGAACCTTTTATTACCTGACCTTTTATGACATTTTATTTAAAAGTCGTTGACTTGATTCATCTTTTTTAATCACATATTTCTAAAATTTGACTTTTTGGGTCATATTTTTCACTAAAATCAAGACAAATAAAACCTGAAATGAGCTAAATTATTCTCCGAGGTAATTCTACTCAATATTAGACATATTGGACCAAAAACAAGATATTTTCACTTGTTAAGATTTCATTTTATGCCGTGTGGGCATCAAGAAAATGATTCAGCTTTCATAAGTGTGTGTGTGTGTGTGTGTGTGTGTGTGTGTGTGTGTGTGTGTGTGTGTGTGTGTGTGTGTGTGTGTGTGTGTGTGTGTGCAGCCGGTCACGGTGATCCTCTGTAAAAGCTGTTAAGGGTTTGTTGATCTTTGTGATTACATGTCGTCTTGGCACCGGCGGCTCCGAAAGATTCGTGGGAGGTTCGGGGAAACATTAATGCGAGGGAAAGTGTTTGGCCGCTGCAGACGGAGCTTTTAGCACATTCCTCCGCTGCAGAACGTAGACGTGGTCTGGGTTCAGTCCTGATCCGTTGCCTGCCTCGCTCTCCTCCCGGAGCAAACTGGGCAAACCCGAACCCCAGTCAATCAAACCGGGCCCGGGTCTGAGTCAGCAGGTTGCGGGTTGTGCCATGCTGCCGATAGCTGAGCTGGCTTCCACTCGTCTCCCTTTCACGCCGAAAGAAAGGTGGTTTTGTGTCTGAAAACACGCTTTCTCTTCTGCTTCTCTGTGAGGAAACTGCTGGGGAAAATCCTGGCCTCCGCTCCGAGTGTTGATGATTATGAGCGGTTTCAAACCTCCGCTGGAATACGACGAGCTCGCTGGCGATTCAAAGTGACAACTGTGACCACATGACCCCCGATTTTATGTGATAACTAAAACATATAAAGCTTGTTATGACAGTGAAGACACAAATCATTAACCAGAGACCCGGTGAAACCGGCGTTTATTTTATTTAAAGGGAACTATGCTGCCATTTTTCCAGGTTAAATATTAAACGTTTCTTGGTCTATTTATAAAAATGAGCATGATTTTATGCTGCAAAGGCAACAATAAGATCCAGGTCTAACGAGGTAACTCAGACCTAACAAGGTAACTCAGGTCTAACGAGGTAACTTTGATCTAACAAGGCAACTCAGACCTAACGAGGTAACTCAGACCTAACGAGGTAACTCAGGTCTAACGAGGTAACTCAGACCTAACGAGATAACTCAGACCTAACGAGGTAACTCAGACCTAACGAGGTATCTCAGGTCTAACGAGTTAACTCAGACCTAACGAGGTATCTCAGGTCTAACGAGTTAACTCAGACCTAACGAGGTAACTCAGGTCTAACGAGGTAACTCAGACCTAACGAGGTAACTCAGAGCTAACGAGGTAACTCAGGTCTAACGAGATAACTCAGACCTAACGAGAATAACTCAGACCTAACGAGGTATCTCAGGTCTAACGAGTTAACTCAGACCTAACGAGGTAACTCAGACCTAACGAGAATAACTCAGACCTAACGAGGTATCTCAGGTCTAACGAGTTAACTCAGACCTAACGAGGTAACTCAGACCTAACGAGGTAACTCAGACCTAACGAGAATAACTCAGACCTAACGAGGTAACTCAGGTCTAACGAGATAACTCAGACCTAACGAGAATAACTCAGACCTAACGAGGTAACTCAGACCTAACGAGGTAACTCAGATCTAACGAGATAACTCAGGTCTAACGAGGTAACTCAGAGCTAACAAGGTAACTCAGAGCTAACAAGGTAACTCAGTTCTAACGAGGTAACTCAGAGCTAACGAGGTAACTCAGAGCTAACGAGGTAACTCAGGTCTAACAAGGTAACTCAGTTCTAACGAGGTAACTCAGAGCTAACGAGGTAACTCAGTTCTAACGAGGTAACTCAGAGCTAACGAGGTAACTCAGTGCAGGTGTGGAGGGAAACTGGGTTTTAGTTGAGTCGACGATGTGGTCAAATTTATCATCACAAATGAAAAGGAAATGCGGATATAAAGTTTTACATTAATTAACATTAATGTGCAGATACATTGATTATAAATCACAACATACTGCAACTAACATCTGTCAAACTCTTCTATGATGCAGCTTATAAATATATATAATTATCATATATAAGTGGATCCATGCGTGACTTTATGTTGAAATAGTTGATTCCGGACTCTGTTAGCAAAGGATAACAATGTGCAGGTTGTTCATTCATCACTTCAGTGTCAAACTCCAGTAAAATGCACACACACACACACACACACACCCAGAACACACACACAGAGGCTTCCTGCTGCCATGCTGTTCTGTGGCGGCTGCTGGTCGGAGCCCAGAACGTCCAACCCGCAAAAATATGTGTTAATCAACCAGCCGAACCCGACCCGAGCCACAAAACCACCAACTTTATTTACCAACTGTGTTTAGTAAACAGCGGCAGGCTCAGCGAGCCGTGGAAGCAGGAAGTGACCTCACACCACTCTTCATTGGTAGGAGTTGGTTTTGACAGATTGCAAATTACGATTCCTGAGAAAAGCTGCTGCAGATTTGCGAAGCTGGAACCAGAGAATTTGAGCAATTACTTTTTAAAATGACTCAAATAGATCAATTAATCAATTAATAGTCAGCAATTAATGTAATAGTCGACTAATGATTGTATCTCTAGTAGAAATTGTGTCAAAACGGTAGAAATTCATGAAAATCACTCATTTAACATTTAAAATGTTGCCAGAAAATAATCAGATGTGAGAAGAAAAACCAGAGAATTTGGACATTTTCTTCTTAAAAATGACTCAAATAGATGAATCAGTTACTAAAATAGTTGTCAATTAATAATATTTGGCATCATCTCATTAACTAATCAATTAATCGTTATAGCTCAAGTAGAAATTATCACCAGATTTGAACATTTCTGAGAAAGAAAACCACATTGTGTGAACTAGAACTGGAACTAACGAGTATTCTGATGTAATCTATTGATTATTGAAACTAGCGATTAGTTGTTTGGTTCATTAAATGGTGTAAAATATCTTCCTATTTTCCATTTTCCCATTCCCAAAGCTGCAGATTCAACCTAAAATGTCTTTTTTTGTCCAGATCAACAGTCACAACACAAAGATCATCAGTTTATTATCATAGAAGACGAAAGAAACCAGGAAATAATCAGATTTGAGAGGCTGGAACCAGAGAATTTGGGCATTTTCTTCTTAAGAATTACTCAAATAGATCAATTAATCAATTAATAGTCGGCAATTAATGTAATAGTCGACTAATGATTGTAGCTCTAGTTGAAATTATCACCAGATTTTCCAATTTCTGAGAAAAATTCATGAAAATCACTCATTTAACATTTAAAACGTTGCCAGAAAATAACCAGATATTAGAAGAAAAACCAGAGAATTAAGTTAATATTCTCTGTAAAAAACCTGATTGGACTGGAACTAATGATATAATCGATTGATTATTGAAACCAGCGATTAGCTGCTGCCTCTGTGCTGTATAATATAGTTTAATACAGCTTCACTGTCTCTTCCTGAGGTTTTTTAGAGCTTCAGACTGACAGAAAGTCTCCGCTCAGCTGTTTCTGGTCCCACTTGTCAGAGATGGTGGTTACTGAAGTCAGGAGCTGGTCCCCAGCGCTGCCACCGCACGCCGTTTGGATCGGGGTCGAGTAATAACTTTCTCCTTGTTGGAGACAATTATCTCCTCCGCCTCCCGGCTCCTCCACATCCATCAACACGTCTGTCCTGGTCTCTACCTGCCAGCTGCTTCCTGCAGCCCTGACACTAAGAGCCTTTATGCCCTGTGGATTCTGTGGCTTGAGGCTTTGCCACTCGGTGCCCACGGAGAGTTCTTGGAAGGCCGGGGGGATCCACAAAGCCTCCCAGCCACCTCAAGCCTTCGGCCCAGGCCGCAGAACAGTAAACCTGGCAGCGGCCGAGACCAGACTGTGGTCAGGTCAGCCCTCAGCGCCGGAGAGAGGACTCCCCTCTGAGAGGAGGAGGATACAGAAAAAAACAGGTTCATCACGTTAAACAGGTCACCAGCCTTCACCTGTTAAACAGACGCTACTGGTTGAGTTCATGCTAAATGTATAGAAAGGCTGCGACTAACGGCTGTTTTTACATAGATTAATCTATCGATTGCTGAAGATTCAACCTAAGAAAACCCAAAGATCACGGGTTTAATCAAATTTCAAGTGTCTAAAACAAATATAAATGTTTGCAAAATGAAAAAAAAGCTGCAGATTCAACCTAAAATGTCTTTTTTTATGTCCACAACACAAAGATCATCAGTTTATTATCATAGAAGAGTAAAGAAACCAGGAAATAATCAGATTTGAGAAGAAAAAACGGAAAATTTGGCTCAAATTGATTAATAAATTACCTAAATAGATGGAAATGAATGTAATAGATGACAACTAATTGATTATTATAGATTATAATATAGAAATTATCTATAGAAATGAATCATTATAGAAATTATCGCCAGATTTTCACATTTCTGAGTGTCTAAAATGGCAAAAATTCATAAAATATGTATTTATATGTATTTTACCAAATATAAATTATTTGCAAAGTTAATATGTCGATAAAATATGTCGCATTAAATGTTGATCGCTGGTTCCCAAAGCTGCAGATTCAACCTAAAATGTCTTTTATTGTCCAGATCAACAGTCACAACACAAATATCATCAGTTTATTATTATAGAAGAATAAAGAAACCAGGAAATAATCAGATTTGTGAAGCTGGAACCAGAGAATTTAGTCATTTTCTTCTTCAAAGTTGTTCAAATAGATTAATAAATGACCAAATTGTTGAATCTCTAGTAGAAATTGTTATTGCCAGATTCTCAAATTTGATTCCAGCTTGCTATAAAAAACCTGATTGGACTGGAACTAATGATATAATCTATTGATTATTGAAACCAGCGATTAGCCGCTGCCTCTGTGCTGTATAATATAGTTTAATACAGCTTCATTGTCTCTTCCTGAGGTTTTTTAGAGCTTCAGACTGACAGAAAGTCTCCGCTCAGCTGTTTCTGGTCATTAAATGGTGTAAAATATCTTCCTTTTTTCCATTTTCCCATTCCCAAACCTGCAGATTCAACCGAAAATGTCTTTTTTTTTGTCCAGATCAACAGTCCACAACACAAAGATCATCATTATTATCATAGAAGAATAAAGAAACCAGGAAATAACCAGAGAAGAGAAGCTGGAACCAGAGAAATTGGACATTTTCTTCTTAAAAATGACTCATATCGATTAATTGATGATCAAAATAGTTGGCAACTAACCAATTAATTGACTAATTCTGTTTTTCAGCTGAGGACAAACAACGAGTCCATTACATCCCATTGGATAAAATACATGATTCTGAGGGTTTTCTTCAAATAAACATTTTACTACTGGTCAAATATTCAACATTAATATGACGTGGAAACCTGAACCACATATTTAGTGTTCAGCAGTTAAACTTCTGAACTGAACTGAAGTATATTTATAATTTTTATAGATGACAACTCAACTTATTTGGTGGAAAAAACATATCAGACAGAAATGACTGTTCTCAATCTGGTGTTTTACATCTTAAAACAGGTCTGGAGGGGATCTTTAAGTCAAGGAGCTCAGTTCTTCTTCCACCTCTGGCTTTGTGTCTGAGAGCCATTAGCAGCCTTGTACTGTACGGCATGAAACATATTTCACTTTCAGAGGGAAGTCCACAGTATTTCAAACATTTAAATGTCGGCCCGTACGCACAGCCAGTTATATTTAACGGCCTCGGAGTTCTTGGCATGACAGCGTTCACAATGAGCTCCGCTGGGAAGCACTAACTTTAACTTTCTGTGGAGTCGGAGGGAGCTCGAGGAGCGTTTTAAGCGTATTTCTAAACACACTTTTAACTCCCCAACAATAAAAAAAAACCCCGTGTATACTGAGCGTCTTTGTATGGAATTGATTTCTGAAGCTATAACCTGTTTCCTGTCAGAAGTGCTCTTTAAAGAGCGGCTCACAAATAATGGAAAATGTTGCTGCTAAGCGAGCACTAATAGTTGGATCCGGCTCATAAACATGCGCCCGTGTATTAGAATTTAATTAACCATCAGAATCACCAGTTTGAGTCCCATTTTTCTCCTGTTTGCTTTGGAGAGTGTTTCTCATACCGTGAAGTGAAGTCAGCTCAGACTTTGACTCTTTTTTTCTGGGTATCTGTAATGATTTTACATGTTTATGACTGTGACTCATTGAAAAGAATGTTTTCCATCACTGAGTGAGGTCTTTGCTGCAGCCACCCACTGCTCCGTCTCCTTCATACACACCCAGTTAACTCCCATCAAACCCTACAGTACCTCCACCATTTATACTGTAACACCAGCCTGCTCCCAGCATGCCGCCTGATAATGAGCCAAACATCTCATTAGAATGGGCTTCCACGTCAGTGTTTCTGACTGAAGCTGCAGGTAAAAACACATGTTGGAAACCCCAAAGCTGTACTTATTCACACACAACCAATCACGCGGGTTTGTGCACCTAAATACTAACATACAACCGGGTCTATTTTTGGTCACAGCATTAGTAATTCAGCCTGAAATCCACTTATGAATGTGTGTAAAACATTGATGGATTACTGAGTGTCCTGCCAGGAAAAGGAAATGAAATGACAAACAGACACAAAGTTTAAAAAAGGCTAATACAAATGACTACAAACAGAAAGAAAGTGATAAATAACAGACGAAAAGTAAACACAAACAGACATAAAGTGATATATAACAGACAAAGTTACTACAAACAGATGCAAAGTCACTACACACATAAAGTGACTACTAACAGATGCAAAGTGACTACAAACTGACAAAAAGTGACTACAAACTGACATAAAGTGACTTCAAACAGATATAAAATGACTAGAAATAGACATAAAATGACTAGAAACAGACAAAAATGACTACAAATAGACATAAAGTGACTTCAAACTGATATAAAATGACTAGAAATAGACATAAAATGACTAGAAACAGACAAAGTGACTAGAAACAGACATAAAGTGACTAGAAATAGACACAAAATGACTAGAAACAGACATAAAATGACTAGAAACAGACACAAAATGACTAGAAACAGACAAAGTGACTAGAAACAGACAAAAATGACTACAAATAGACATAAAGTGACTTCAAACAGATATAAAATGACTAGAAATAGACATAAAGGGACTAGAAATAGACACAAAATGACTAGAAACAGACAAAGTGACTAGAAATAGACACAAAATGACTAGAAACAGACATAAAGTGACTAGAAACAGACATAAAGTGACTAGAAATAGACACAAAATGACTAGAAATAGACATAAAGTGACTAGAAACAGACATAAAGTGACTAGAAATAGACATAAAATGACTAGAAACAGACATAAAGTGACTAGAAATAGACACAAAATGACTAGAAACAGACAAAGTGACTAGAAATAGACACAAAATGACTAGAAACAGACAAAGTGACTAGAAATAGACACAAAATGACTAGAAACAGACATAAAATGACTAGAAATAGACATAAAGTGACTAGAAATAGACATAAAGTGACTAGAAACAGACATAAAATGACTAGAAATAGACATAAAATGACTAGAAATAGACACAAAATGACTAGAAACAGACATAAAGTGACTAGCAACAGACATAAAGTGACTAGAAACAGAGATAAAGTGACTAGAAACATAAAGTGACTAGAAACAGACATAAAGTGACTAGAAATAGACATAAGGTGACTAGAAATAGACATAAAGTGACTAGAAACAGAGATAAAGTGACTAGAAACATAAAGTGACTAGAAACAGACATAAAGTGACTAGAAATAGACATAAAATGACTAGAAACAGACATAAAGTGACTAGATACAGACAAAGTGACTAGAAATAGACATAAAGTGACTAGAAATAGACAAAGTGACTAGAAATAGACATAAAGTGACTAGAAATAGACACAAAATGACTAGAAACAGACATAAAGTGACTAGAAATAGACACAAAATGACTAGAAATAGACATAAAGTGACTAGAAATAGACATAAAGTGACTAGAAATAGACATAAAGTGACTAGACACAGACACAAAATGACTAGAAACAGACATAAAGTGACTAGAAACAGACATAAAGTGACTAGAAATAGACACAAAATGACTAGAAACAGACATAAAATGACTAGAAACAGACATAAAGTGACTAGAAACAGACATAAAGTGACTAGAAACATAAAATGACTACAAACAGACATAAAGTGACTAGAAACAGACATAAAGTGACTAGAAACAGACATAAAGTGACTAGAAACAGACATAAAGTGACTAGAAACAGACATAAAGTGACTAGAAACAGACATAAAGTGACTAGAAACAGACATAAAATGACTAGAAACAGACATAAAGTGACTACCAATGTGTTGTTCCCTGGGGACAAAAACAACCTTTAACAAATCTCTCAGTGATGTAAACTAATTAAAACCAACTAAAACCAGTTGTTTGTAGACGTCTTGACCTCCTTCAACAGGACTTATCCTCATCATCAGTGCTGCAGCCAGTCACTTATAATACAACCTTTATTTTAAATGAATAGATTTCACCATCAGTCAGACGATGGATACTACAACATTTGTCTTATTAGTTAAACTCACCTGGATCCAATAGAAACGTGAATCCTTTATTTCTAGAAAAAGCCTTTGATACTGAATTTAGACATTTCATACAATGATAAATCGATGTAGTTACTCTGCTGAACCTTCATGTGTTAGAGAACACTGACCCTGTGTGGACAACATGTGAAACATCATTTTCCTGCTTCTCACAGAAAAAAAAACACATTTTGGGCTTTAAATGCAGAATTTGACTTAAATTTAAGTTCTTAGTTTTGTGCTAAAACGTCTATGGAGACTGTTTTTCTATGAGCTAATAATAAAATGTTAGTTTTTATTTAATAAATGGATCAAATTCAAATTTTTCCCAGCAGATTTGATAAATTAATTTAAATATACTCATTTAAATATATTAAAATAAAAGCTTTTCTTCTTTTTAAAGATTTCCTGTTAGATTTATTTAGTTTCTTGAACTTCTCATTATATTTGGGATATTGTGGATTTCATACATTTTTGGTGTAATAAATATTAAACTAATAAAAATAGTTTCTTCTCATTCTTTATTAGTAACATTTTTTAAATTATAATATATAAATAACACTAGCAGTCATAAATATCCCTAATTTATTGTGATTAGTGCATTTTGTTTATTTGTGAAGCTCCTTATAAATAGATAAAAATACAAATATTAATATATTATAAAGGTTTAATCACAACTGATTTAATTTTTCCACATATTTCATAAATTGACCAATTACCTCTTATAATAATAATCCATTTATGATGCATTTTCAGTCTGATTCATTAGCTATTTTTAGCTCAATCTTTCTTTTTCACTTTTATAACAAGTGTTTTAAATGTACATGTACTGAAGAATACTTTCAGAATAAAAGGTAAAATGTTCCTTCCATGCATTAAAATAACTTATGTAATCAGAAAAAAAGAGGGCTTCAAAATAAAAGACAACAGCTTTGTTCTTTTCTATTAGCAGTTTTATTTTTCCCGCACAAATGAAAAATCCTTTTAGAAGAAGGTGTTTGGTCTCTTGGTGGTGAAGCGAGGTTTGTGCTGCAGACGCAGGACCCTGTGGGGCAGCGGGAACTTGATCTTGGAGTCCTGCAGGAAGAAATAAAGCTCAGTTTAACAGAGAAGCAGCAGCCGGGTGCAGCAAAAAGGCTCCGAATATTAAAACATTTGTCGCCAGTTTCAAAACCGCCAGGTTTGAAGACTTGAGCTGCAAATCTGGAAGAGGAATCTGGCTTTTTGTCTGTCGGGTTTTTAAGCTGGAGCTGACAAACATAGGCAGCCCAGAGAGAGACCCGGCGTCACCACAACACAGATACACAAGGATCCGGTCGGGACTCACGTGGAACTGCTTGATGGCGGGTCTGCGACACTTGTTGGCAGCGATGACCTGGACCTTCATGATCTGGATGGAGTGGGCGCGGGCGCGATGGCGAGCTCCCATATCCCGATCTGAGAGGAAAAAAGACGTTTATATGAGTGAACCGCAGCCAGCGAGAATAACCATCACTATTAAATACATTCATTTATAGCTAAATTGTTGCTACAGGCCATTAATATAAAACTTAATAGTCATTTCAGAGACCTATTGGCTGCGTGTGTCCATTTATATTAATATAAAATTAACTTCTTTCTTTTAACTTTCACTAAATCCTCACCTGTAGTAGTCAAGGCATTGTGAATATGATTAACTACAGCAAATACAATGATTAAAAAGTCCATTAATTGATTTTTAGTGAATATTTTCAGGTATTAAACACATTCATTTATATCAAAACTGTCCTGATTGTTCCTACAGGCCATTAATATAAAACTTAATAGTCATTTCAGAGACCTATTGGCTGTGTGTGTCCATTTATATTAATATATTAATATAAAAGTGTTTCACTATAAACTCACCTGTAATAGTTAAGGCTACAGCAAACAATGATTAAAGAGTCTATTAATTGATTTTAAGTGAATATTTTCAGGCATTAAACACATTCTATGTGCATATAAGTATTTTTCACTAAACCCTCACATGTAGTAGTATAATAAAGTTATATACAGCATAAATATTATTATTATTTACAAATTCTAAAATTAAACACTTTTTAAGGCTCAGCAATAAATAGAACACTCAATTTGTCAGGGATATTGAGGGATTTCATACATTTTTTGGATAATAATTAAATAAAAAAAATTTTTCTTTTCATTTATTAGTAAAATCAAAGGGAACTTTCAATTATTTCATTATAATTTAGACCAAATAATAAAAAGCATTCATGTAAATAATATCCCTAATTTATTGTGAGTAGTCGAAGTATTTGCCGTCAACACCACTGAAAACTGAATAACTGTATTTTAACTGGTGTGTGTTTCATTAATTTAATGTGTGTGTGTGTGTGTGTGTGTGTGTGTACTCACAGCACTGAGTGACAGCTCCAGAGGTGGTCAGGTCCCTGTACTCTCTGTACATGTTGTGGGTTCCGCTGCGAGAGTCGTAACGCAGCCAGATACCGAAGTTCTTCACCTTCAGCGGAGACTTCTCATGAACCTGAACGAGTCCAACACACAGACGACTTCTGCTTATTTCACTGTTTAAATCACTTTAAATCAGGTTAAACTACGACTGGAAACATGAGTGAAGAATGAAATTAAATGATACGCGTGTGGTGACATGAGATTTTTCTGGCTACTATTTGACTCCTTAATGTTAGTTTCTGTGTTGTGAGTTACCACTTAAAATACACTAATTTAACAGATCATGTTTTAAACAGTGGAATAGAATACTAAAATGAACATAAAAGGTTAATTAAAAACTAAACCTCATGGTTCTTGCACATTTTAAAATGACAGATTCTCTCTAATTTATATACTGAATATTGTATGATTCCCTCTATTTCACATATTTTCACTGAGATTAATTTATTTGGAGGAAATCTTAATTTTAGATTAAAAACAAAATACAGTCAATAATCTGGAAGCAAACTTTTCCAAATTGTGGAAATTACTAAAATTAAATTCTATACTGTGCAAGAACTCTGACCATTTTAAAATATTTGCCATCTACAGCTGCAAATACTATTAATACATTAGTATTAACGGTCAACTAATATGATAACTGACTCTCTGATTCCAGCTTCTTCATGTGAATGTGTTATTTTCTGGTTTCTTTAGTCCTCTGTTAATTGATTTCATTAGATTTTAATTGTTGAACCTTGGTTTCACTTTCTAAGGCACTGCAGCATCAGAGAAAGGCGACAAGGATCAATTTCCTGTCTGCACGCCAGACAAAATCACACCACTGATCTGATGGGATCTTTGGGTTTGGGTGCATTCAGTCTGACTGTCACCATCATTAATGGTTCATTGATGATTGATAATGTTAAGAAGCTAATTGATCAATCAAGAAAGCAGGTCATGGATTAACTGAAACAACCGAGGCACCTACCAGGCCACAGTAGACCGTCTCTCCGTTGGCCTTCTTCATTTTCCTCAGCTGGGAGACGAAGTACCAGAAACGGGACTTGGCCACGACATGGTTCGGGGCGAAGATCCTCATCCGGTACAGAGGGGGGGCCGGGTTCTTGGCAGAGGGCAGCAGGCGCCCAATGACTTTGTATTCCCTAAGCTGCAGAGAAATGACACAGGAGATAAATAAGATAAAGGTCCAAACATTTGGCAAACAAACAGATGTGAATAAATGATGTACCATAAGATACTGACAATCAACTGTTTCGTTGACTTATTCTTAACTAATTAATTTATGAACACAAATATAAATAGATGCTTCTTTGTTGAACCTTGATTTCACTTTCTAAGGCACTGCAGCATCAGAGAAAGGCGACAAGGATCTGTTTCCTGTCTGCACGCCAGACAAAATCACACCACTGATCTGATGGGATCTTTGGGTTTGGGTGCATTCAGTCTGTGGCCGCTACAAATTTATTATTAAGGGTTTTCTGATCTCTTATTTCAGTGGTTTAAAGATTGATTGACTGTTAAAATAGTTACAGCTGTATATTAAAACCCTTTTTGAACTGCTAACCACATGTGACATTTGTGTTTTTACTATGCAATTATGGTGCATTGTAAATTAAATGTGATTAAAAGTTTGTTTGCAAAGACTCAGGGGAAGCAACAAACTTATTTTAGTGTAGTTTAATCTTTAAGTACTGTAGTTATTGCTTACAGTAATGATACATGGAACCTTTAACACTAACTGCAAGTTTAAGAGTGACATTTTAATGAAATAGATATTTAAATGCATTTAACTATTAATATCTGCATCTTAAAGTAATAAAGCTGTCAGATAATAGTGATATCTAAAGTAGCATCATTTTGAAATAATCAATTACCTCTAAATTTTATACAACTACAGTTCTTTAGTAAATGTACTTAGTTTCTTTGATGGAAGTTAAATCAGGTTTATGATTATAATTTACAGGTGTTCTTTAGAAACGTCTATCCATCCTAAAACTCTGCTTCCCCGAAACCAAGCCCCCTAACAAGCGAGCTTTAAATCTTCAGAATAGTGTGAGAAACACCTGACAGTTTTAATAAGTTGGATAAACTAAAAACACTCCTTAAAAAGTGGCTAGTTGAGTTGGAAATGACGAGAACACACACATTAGCCGCTAACGTTAGCACCACGCTAGCTCATTGCCCCGTCAAGTGAAAACATGAGGTCTGTTTAGAAGACAAATCACCATAAAAATACCTAATAAATTATTTTTTCCGTCTTCTGCTGTGAGTATGTGTGTTTTAAGCGGCGGTTGCTGCTGTAAAACACACCGTCCTGTTCATACTAACGCGTCCACATGGGACGGTGCTGCAGCCGCCATGTTGTAGCTGCGAAAGCTCCGTGGAGAAAATGCCTCAAATAATAATTTTAAACTGCACTTTTTAGACACATTAAAGCATAAAACAGACGAATATAACGTTATTTAGTTATATATGTGCTCTCTGGTCGTGTGTTTTCGCCCGATAATGGTAAATTAAGGGTTTTACGTACTGTGCCGGACGCCTTCATGGTGCCTACACGATCACTGCCACAGTAAAAGAGGAAGTAGTAGGGCGGAGCGTGCTGACGTCATAGCGACGGAGGATCGGGAGGAGGCGGGGCCACGGAGTCGTCTTCTTTAATAATTTTCGTATTTATATTAAATTAAATTAATTTCTGTTTATTTAGTTTCATCATTATAAATAAATAATAGTAAGTTATTAAAAAAAACTTTGTGGCTGTGGTGCAACACTATGAATGCAAACTTCCCTTAAACACCAAAGAAGAAGAATATGATTTTTTTTTATAGTTATATTATATTTTATATATTTATATTTATTTATATTATTATAATATAATTTCAGCAAGTCAGTTCAGTCCGCATCGTTTCGATTCAAGTTATTTCATAGAAAAGAAAAGAAACAATATATTCAGATAGATTATTTTTCAAGAGATTTGTATAGTTTCTTTGTTTTGGAGTTATTTATTTGTTTTAGGCGACATTAAAGAGACATTTATCTACAGCAATTTTTTAATCTTTTTCCCAGAAATAGGGATTTTTAAAAACCACGTAATTTTAACGTTAGACATGTTGTTCTTTATTGTTTGAAAAAGGACATTTTGGAATATTTTGAGTAACTTTTCCATTGAGCTCATTGGGACATCTAATGTTTTTTAGTTTAAATTATTTTTTTCATCAATTAAATGTATAAATGTATGTATATAACTGACCAGATCTGTTTTGTCATTCAGTTTTTCCTATGCTTTCTTTTCCTTCCCATTGACAAGAATAAAAAAGCGAGAGAAAAGATGAACCACTTCCGGTCGACCCGGAAGTGAACCGGGCGGACACGCCGCACCGCCGCTTCTGTCGTGTAACCGACATGCAACCGATTTCTGGAGACTTCGCAACGGCTCCGTGATGACTTGACGGCGGTGCGAGAGGAGAGAAAACCCCGACGAGCTGAGTTTTAACTAAGGTGAGTTTCCCCGGAAGCCTCGTTTCTTTATTTCCCGTTTATTTACGTGGAATAAACTCGTTTCGCTGAGTTTGTCACCGCGAGATTTTAACAGCGATGATGTGATTTGAGGGAAGCAGAACGTGACAGAAACCAACCGGACGAGGATAAAAAGCGTAATTAAACCGTATTTTATTCCCTTTGGGCTGACACTATTGGTGTTTGTGAAAAGAGTCATGGTTTTATTCCGGTAGCGGTGACAGCATGATGCGGCTCAGAGCGCAGAGCTAGCCTGCTAATGCTAGCCGCAGTTAGCCGCAGTTAGCCGAACTTTCCGAGGAGTGGCCGGACAGCAGCTCGCTTCTCCGGCCAAAAAACAGCCCAGGTACCGGAGGTAGCAAACACCGGAGATGTTCCGGTTAACGGTCTTTAATTATCTCGCGATATCTGGGCCGAAATTGTTGTTAGTGTGTTGCATCATGTGAGCTGTCAGCGTGTATTGTTCATCCGTTGTGAAGTAACTAAGTACATTTACTCAAGTAACGCTGCTGTATTTGTTAGAAGTATTCAGAAACTTTAGTGGAAGTAGAAATACTCTATAGTAGTTAAAGTCCTCACTTTAAAATGCTGTTTAACTTAAATAACATAACTATTATTAGGTAAATGCACTTATATGCAGAGTGTTTGTTTTTATTTCCAAGAAATCCACATGGGAGCGTTTTATTGCTTAAAGATCATTTAGATAAAGTACTTGTAATACTGTACTACTGCATCAATTATATATTTATCATACGCTTTTATATCAATAATAATACTTTATTTATAAGCTTTTATAGCTTTTGACACATTCAATTTTTGTGTTTTAGAGGAAATTAGAGTAGAACATATAAACAACCACAATTAAATACTTAAATATATACTTGTATGTGAAATCATCATCTAAAATAAAGTAACTAATAGTAGAAAGTAGCATAACCCTTTTAAATAAGTTGGTCTGCATAGTTGGTGTTTTAAATACCTAAGACATTACATATTGTACATAAAATATATACAATATTTTGTGTGTGTGTAAAATGTTTTTATATTATTTTGATTTTGTGTTTTAGAAGAGAAACATGTAGAACATTTAAACAACCGCATTTAAATAGTTAAATATATAATTGTATGTGAAATCTTCATCTAAAAAGTAATGTCATAAGTGTAGTAGAGTAAAAAGAAGCACTTTTTAAATAAGTTTCTCCACATAGTGAGTATTTTTGTAACCTAAGCAGACATTTTACATACTTTTAAGATATTATTTATTGTACATAACATATATAATCTATTTTATACTATTTTGAGTTTGTACTTCATTTTTGCACTGGGAGGAAGAAGACAATATATTGTAAAATGACAATTGTATTGAGTGTTTTTTATATTATGTCGTTGCTCCTTTATTCTCCTCCAGCTCGGCAGAAAGTGCTTTTCCTGACGTTTTCTTTGCCCCATGCTGTGGTTTCCAGATGAAAGGAATCTGCCTGACAGCAGCAGAGAGGATTGAACCTGCCTTGGAGGAAAGCTAACCCACGAATGGCCTGCCAGTCTGTCGCTGCAGTCATGGACGAGCAGGCCCTGCTGGGGCTCAACCCGAACGCCGACGCCCGCTACAGGCAGAGGGTACGACACTGGGGATTCACCGAGAAATGTTATTTATTAAGGAAGAACAGGGACGGTATCGTTAGGAATGCACAGATGCTTTTAGAGTCATCATCAAATGCAAAATATCATAGAAATCCTGTTTCGTCCTGTCTGAATAAAGGCGTAACAGACCCATATTTCTAAATGACAGGAAGCTATTTCTGCAGCAGGTACATGTTGCATGTTCATGTATGTAAAAAGTCTTTAAGGTTGATTTCTGCCCGTGTGTTTTTTCAGGCCATGGCATACTTTGAGCAGCTGAAGGAGTCTCAGGATGCCTGGGAGGTGTGTGCAGAGGCCCTCGCTAAAGGGGTTTACAAGTGAGTCAGACCCAACGCAACAAGCTGTTTCCAATGAAAATGAAGCTATTTGTTTCCTAAAGATTATATTAAAAGGAAATTAACTCAAAAAAAGTAGGTCACTGGAACAGGAATCTGTTTTTTTTAGTAGATTTTGGATGGGGGAAATAATGTTAAATAATCTGGTTCAGACTCTTTTCAGGTGTTTCTAACTCATGTTTGATCCGTTTTGTCCTTTCAGCGACGACCATGTGAAGTTCTTTTGCTTCCAAGTCCTGGAACATCAGATCAAGTTCAGGTGAGGAGGAACAAAGCTGTTTGAGTCCTGTAGGAACGAGCATTTGTAACGTCGTCTGACATTAGTGCTGTCGTTGTGTTTCAGACACGCTGGTCTGAGCGGAGTTCAGCAGCAGCTCATCAGAGAGACTCTGATGAAGTGGCTTCAGTGTCAGGTAAAAAAAAAAAAATCACATGAGATGAAAGCATCTAAAAACACCAGCCTGCTCCTTTAAAGCCTCTTTATCAGCAAACACAAAATGTCTGTATTACATTATGGGAGGAACTGTAGGTTATTGACATGTGTATTTATTAATATTCACATTAAACACAAACTAAAACTCTACTAATAAACACAGAACCAAGGTAAAGTTCAGAATTCAGACTGATCTCTTGTTGCTCTTTAAACATGAAGAGATTGCAAAGTAAAAAACAAACTGTGAGAGGAACTTAAATAAAGATGCTGAATGAAGCCGTCGTTGATGTTTTCCTGCTCCCGTGCAGCTGATGAACGCTCAGCCTGAAAAGCCCTTCATCAGGAACAAAGCGGCGCAGGTGTTCGCCCTGACCTTCGTCATGGAGTACCTGACCCTGTGGCCCAAGTTCTTCTTCGACATCCTGTCCCTGGTGGGGCTGAACCCTCACGGCGTGGACGTCTACCTCAGGACGCTCATGGCCATCGACGCTGAAGTGGTGGACAGAGACATCCTGCACGCGCCTGAGGTAACGAAGCATGTTTAATTAGCTGCAATTAATGGATATAAGAAAAGGAAAAAGGTGTAAACTGATCTGAAAGTTGCTGTTGGTTTCATGTTATTAAAGAGGCAAGAAGTTAGACTTTCAAACAGCTTCTTCCCCTGGGCCATAAGGACTGCTAATGCACACACACACACACACACACACACACGAACACACCACACACACCCTGACTGCCTCAACCCATCTACCTCCACTGCACCTGATCTTGACACCGGTCACTTTTAATTTCTTATTTTATGTTTATTTTGTCTTCTCACTTGTATATTTGTACTGTAAATATTTTGTACTGTTATTTAAACTTTTAACTTGTAAATTTATAAATTTTCTCGACTGTACTTGTTGCTGCTGTGGGAGTAGCCCTAATTTCATTGCACCTCCTAGCTAGCTATTTTTAATTAATTCCAATCACATTATCTACATGTGTTAATTTGACTGTGAGGAGTCGTTCAGGAATAAACGAATAATCCAACTATAGGCAGATTAATAAATCAGTTTTATTTGTATAGTCCAAAAATCGCAGATTCACCTCAATGAGCTTTACAGTTGGCACAAGAGCAGCCTCCCCTGTCCTTAGACCCTCACATCATACAGGGAAAAAACTCCTTCATGGTTAAAAAGGAGGAATAAACCTCAGGAGGAGTAACAGAGGTGGCTCCATTACATTAACATTAATTAGAATAATAAAAATGTATTAGAATAATTAGATTTTCCTCAGTTTGTGTCTTCCTGCTTCCTTCAGAGACTCAGTCACCTTTAATTTGCTGTGTTTAACTCCTCTCGCTGCAGGAGACGCGCAGAAACACTCTAATCAAAGACACCATGCGGGAGCAGTGCATCCCCAACCTGGTGGAGTCCTGGTTCCAGATCCTGCAGACCTACCAGCAGTCCCACCCGGAGCTCACCTGCCAGTGTCTGGAGGTGGTGGGAGCCTACGTGTCCTGGATCGACCTCAACCTCATCGCCAACGACCGGTCAGCCTCCTCTCTACATGTTAACACTCTAGCTGTGTGTTAGAGCGGTTTCCTGGCGTGTCTCACGCTTCGCGCTGTGTTTCCAGGTTCGTGAACCTGCTGCTGAGCCAGATGTCGGTGGAGGAGCTCCGGGAGGAGGCCTGCGACTGTCTGTTTGAGATCGTCAACAAGGGGATGGACCCGGTGGATAAAACCAAGCTGGTGGAGTCTCTGTGCCAAGTGCTGCAGTCGGCTGGCTTCTTCAACGTGGAGCAGGTGAGCTCTGCCGCCGGGACGGGAGCGGGGTTTCCATGGCGACGGAAAGCTGCAGAGTCATTCTTGAAGGGAGAATGTGCTTCATCATGAAGTCGAGTTTATATTTCTGATATGCGTAGAGGGAACATGTTGGCCTGCAGAATCATTTATGCTTCCTCAAAAAATGCATCCAAATGACACATATTCAAGTCTGTATGTGAATTTTTCTGTTTCTGATCAGGATGCTGCTCGTCCATATCAAAGACAAATCGGCTTTTATTGCAAATGTTGAAGCAAAGAAAGAAAAAACAGCCAAAACACACATTTCCCCTTAAATAACATACTCTGAGCTGTATGTACAGGGCTTGTGGGATGGAGCATGTGTGTTTGTAGCTCATCGATTTCAAAGGGAAAATGATTTTATTGCAAATGTTGAAGCGGAAGCAACATAGAAGGATTTTTTGGAGTCACGCAGAAGTTTAAACGAGGCTTAAAGCTGCGCATTTAACTGAATTTTGCATGTCAAATGATCTCCAAACTCATAGAATCGAGTTGAAACAAGTTATTTGACATTTTTCTTTACACAATATCTGAAAGAGACGCACATAAACGGTACATTCACACAGCAGGAGTGAAATATCAGTGGAGCTGTTCTGTTATCTGGGAATATTTTAGGTTCTATAATTCAGACGAGGACCAGAAGCAGCATAATGTGCAATATTTGCTGTAAAAGGTGATTTTCAGAGCTCAAACAACAAATCTGTTGAACCATCTTTAACAAAAGAATCCAACATTTGATTAATTTTGAAAGTGAAACTAAGAATGAACCATATTCAGATTTAAAGCTGCTTATTAATCAACTATTTAATAATCGATTTGAGTCATTTTTAACAAGGAAACATTAATTCTGTTGTTCCAGCTGCTCAAATCCTGATTATATTTTAGTTTCCTATTGTTTTTTATGATGGTAAACTGATCTTTGGGTGTATCTTCATTAATTGATCATCAATTAATTTATCAAAATCGTTTACAGCCTTATTCAGATTGTGTTACCACTGTAGTAAGTACAGATACAGCACAGTTCTTTTTGTTCAATCGATCTTTATTTATAAAGTGGTTTTCATACACAGACATTGCAGCACTAAGTGCTGTGACTTTCTCTTTTGGGGCTTTTAGTTCTTCTTTTGCTGAGAACTAAACAGGAAATGACCTTTTAAGCTTCAGAAAGTGAGTGAAGAGAAAACATTTGTTGTTGACTCAGTGTTTTTCTAGATCTCAGAGAGAAGAGGCTTTTTTTTCCCCTGCTTCCTGGATGGCAGCAGGTTTTTATTTCCTCTCTTCCTGTCCCGACAGGAGGAGGACGTGGACTTCCTGGCCAAGTTCTCGCGGCTGGTGAACGGGATGGGCCAGAGCCTGGTGCTGAGCTGGACCAAACTGGCCAAGTCGGGCAACGTGAAGGAGGCGGCCGACACGCTGCAGGCCATGGAGGCCAAAGTGCCGCTGCTGCTGCAGCTGCTGGTGCACGAGGACGACGACATCTCCGCCAACATCGTCGGCTTCTGCTACGAATACCTGCACGTCCTCAAACAGGTGGAAACAGACGTCGTCTTCTAAATCTGTGGTTCTCAAAGTCCAGGGGGGGAAAAAAGGGGGAATCATTTATTATTATAGAAGACTGCCACAATTTAAAATAAGTGTATTTAATTTAGTAGTATTAGTTTAGGATAACATAGAGTTTATTGACATTTGTGCAGGTTAAAAAATCTTAAAAGACTTAACTTCAAAAAGCTATATACAAAAAACACAATATGTTACAATTATATCACAAAATATATTAGAAAATATTATAAAAGAGCTGCACAATTATAAATAAGCAATAAAAAATACACAAAATAATTCCTTTATTTGTGTAATATTTTTCTCTTTGCGGATTAATTTATTTGATTTTTAATTTTTATATATTGAGGGGGGGGCGACTACATAAATAAATATATTTAAATATTAATAGGAATATAGGAAATGATATATTTAATTGTATAATTAAATTACTGGTATATTTATTATTTACTGAGCCATTAATTTTCAACCCTGCATAATTTGGCCTTGGATTTCATAAACTTATCTAATCAAATTAATTCCCTGGTCTAGTTTTTGTGGGAATTAAGGTCCTGAATGTGAAATGTTTGACAAACTAAATGATTTATCGTGTGTTATATGTTGTTTTCGTAGCTTCCTCAGCTGACGGATCAACAGAAAACTAACATAGAGGTGAGTTAATAGGAATTAATTCCTGTCAGAAAACCTGAAAAGATAAATTTGACTCCCTATTTTTGGGGTTTATCTATCTAAACAAGGAGCTTATTTGTTAATTTACTGTATATGATGATTATTTTAGAGCTTAACTAATAAATTATACCGACTTCCCCCCGCAGGCGATCATGCTCGCTGTCATGAAGAAGCTGACGTATGACGACGAGTACAACTTTGAGAACGAGGTATTTACCGTGACGCGGTTACATTCTCAGCGATAAACGTTCAGACGCTAACGGAACCGTCTGGGTTTTGCGCTCAGGGCGAGGACGAGGCCATGTTTGTGGAGTACAGGAAGCAGCTGAAGATGCTGCTGGACCGTTTGGCTCAGGTGTCCCCGGAGCTGCTGCTGGAGGCCGTCCGCCGAGTCTTCACCAACACCATGCAGTAAGAGCCACGGTTGCTTCTCGCTTAAAACCGGAGCAAAAAGGAGGATGAGTTTCAGCCGGTGTTCTGTTAATTTGCTCAGGAACTGGCAGACGGCTCCGTTCATGGAGGTGGAGGTGGCCATCAGGCTGCTCTACATGCTGGGAGAAGCTCTGCCGGCGTCGCACGGAGCTCATTTCTCTGGAGACACGGCGAAGGCCAGCGCTCTGCAGGACATGATGAGGACGGTCAGTTTATCTGCTGCATGTCGGTCAGTTCTGTCTGAGACTGTTTAGAGTCAGGATTAGTTTGGTGTTAAAACTAAACATATTAGTTTCAGTCATATTTAGTCTACTTTTATTCTTCTAGTCACATTTTAGTTGATGAAACATCCTGGTGTTTAGTTTTAGTCAAAGAAAATCCTGATAAAATGCTGATATTTTAGTCTAGTTTTATAGAAAATTCAAATATTTTAAAGAAAATCCAAATATTTTAGTCTAGATTTAAAGAAAATGCTAATATTTTAGTCGAGATTTAAAGAAAAACCAAATATTTTAGCCGAGATTTAAAGAAAAACCAAATATTTTAGTCGCATTTTAAAGAAAATGCAAATATTTTGTCTAGTTTTATAGAAAATGCTAATATTTTAGTCGAGATTTAAAGAAAATCCAAATATTTTAGTCTATTTTTATAGAAAATGCTAATATTTTAGTCTAGTTTTATAGAAAATCCTAATATTTTAGTCACATTTTAAAGAAAATGCTGATATTTTAGTCTAGTTTTAAAGAAAATCCAAATATTTTAGTCTATTTTTATAGAAAATCCTAATATTTTAGTCACATTTTAAAGAAAATGCTGATATTTTAGTCTAGATTTAAAGAAAATGCTGATATTTTAGTCTAGTTTTATAGAAAATCCAAATATTTTAGTTGAGTTTTAAAGAAAATCCAAATATTTTAGTTGAGTTTTAAAGAAAATGCTGATATTTTAGTCGCATTTTAAAGAAAATGCTGATATTGTAGTCGAGTTTTATAGAAAATCCTAATGTTTTAGTCTAGATCTAAAGAAAATGCTTATATTTTAGTCTAGTTTGATAGAAAATTCAAATATTTTAGTCGAGTTTTAAATTAAATCCAAAGTATTTTAATCTCATTTGAAAGAAAATCCATTTTTTTTAGTTTTGTTTCAAAGGAAATTCAAAGCATTTTGGTCTAGTTGTAGTTTTTCTTTAGTCTTTGACAGCAGGTTGTAGTAATATTAATCTAAATGAATGTAGCCATGTATCTGGAACAATAGGAATTATCAGTAGGAACCTTTGTTCAGTTCAGTGTGACACAGGGACATGTTTTGAAGTGACACCACAGTAGTTAACCAGACTGAGCTGAATGTTCCCTACATGTTAAAGGTTTAATAAAGTGTGTAACAGCAGCAGAGAGCAGCTTCTTATTATGAAGTAACTGATGTCGCCGCATTTAGTGCCGACAGCACTGATGACAGCACCAGAAGCAGGAATTTATAAATTAAAAGTCTGTGATTGGGGGGAAAAAAAATAAAGATTGTCCCTTTTTAATTAAATAGAAGTAAGAAATAGGTTTTGTCTCAATGTGATATATATATCATATAATATATTTAGCTGAATTAGCTGTAATGAATGGTGTTTTCAGCTGGTTTCCTGCAGCGTCAGCAGCTACCAGCACAGCTCCGTGTCGCTGGAGTTCTTTGAGACGGTCGTTCGGTACGATAAGTTCTTCATCGTGGAGCCGCAGCACATTCCAAACGTTCTGGTGAGTGGACGTGTTTGAAGGAAAACTCAGGAGAATTTTCTGTGTGACTGAAGATGAATTTCATCGTGTTGTGTTCACTGTCAGATGGCGTTTCTGGACCAAAGAGGACTGAGACACAACAGCCCGAAGGTCCGCAGCAGAGTGGCCTACCTCTTCTCCAGATTCATCAAAACTCTGCAGTGAGTGCAGCCGTCTGTGTTAAATCAGTGTTTCTGCTCATTTGATTAGTTTTAAAGGTGCAGTGTGTCAGATTTAGCAGCATCAAGCACAACAGACTTGTTATAATTAGTTTATAATTCAGTTAAATTCAGAATCTTTGCTTCTAAAGTCATTCAGAACAAACCAAACGAGATATTTTAGTTGAGTTTTAAAGAAAATCCAAATATTTTAGTCTAGTTTTAAAGAAAATGCTGATATTTTAGTCTAGTTTTAAAGAAAATCCAAATATTTTAGTCAAGTTTTAAAGAAAATCCAAATATTTTAGTTGAGTTTTAAAGAAAATCCAAATATTTTAGTCTAGATTTAAAGAAAATCCAAATATTTTAATCGAGTTTTAAAGAAAATGCTAATATTTTAGTCTAGTTTGAAAGAAAATGCTGATATTTTAGTCTAGTTTGAAAGAAAATGCTGATATTTTAGTCTAGATTTAAAGAAAATGTTGATATTTTAGTCTAGATTTAAAGAAAATGCTGATATTTTAGTCTAGATTTATAGAAAATGCTGATATTTTAGTCTAGATTTATAGAAAATGCTGATATTTTAGTCTAGTTTTAAAGAAAATGCTAATATTTTAGTCTAGATTTAAAGAAAATGGTAATATTTTAGTCTAGTTTTAAAGAAAATGCTGATATTTTAGTCTAGTTTTAAAGAAAATGCTGATATTTTAGTCTAGTTTTAAAGAAAATGCTGATATTTTAGTCTAGATTTATAGAAAATCCAGATATTTTAGTCTAGATTTAAAGAAAATCCAGATATTTTAGTCTAGATTTAAAGAAAATCCAGATATTTTAGTCTAGATTTAAAGAAAATCCAAATATTTTAGTCTAGATTTATAGAAAATCCAAATATTTTAGTCTAGTTTTATAGAAAATCCAAATATTTTAGTCTAGTTTTAAAGAAAATCCAGATATTTTAGTCTCGTTTTAACGAGCGAGACTCTGCTGCAGAAACTACGTACTGTCCCTTTAAGACAGTGACTGTGTGTAAAGCCTCAATAAGAAGATTTCACATGAAATTAGACATGAAATGTCTATAACATGATATGGAAGCTGTGTAAAACTAGATGAGAGCAGGATTTCTTGTGCTGTGGGTTAGTTGTTACTGCAGGTCATGCTCTTGTGATTTATTTTTTATTTTTTCCTCCCAGTAAACACATGAACGCCTTCATCGAGGACATTCTGACCCGGATCCAGGACCTGCTGGAACTCAGTCCTCCTGTAAGGACCGGCAGCTGATCCATTCAAACAAACCCGCATGAATCCTAATTTAATAAAACCCTATCTGGGGTGAAGGTAAAAATAAAATAAAACACGGTTTCCATGGTAACGGAGGTGTCGCCTCCTCCCCAGGAGAACGGCTTCCCCGCCCTGCTGACCAACGACGACCAGCTGTTCATGTTCGAGGCGGCGGGGATGCTCATCGTGAACGGGGAGAGTCCGGCCGAGAGGAAGCAGGCGTTGATGCGGAGCCTCCTCACGCCGCTGATGGACGCCTTCCGCCTGCTGCTCGCCAAACTGCCGCAGGAGACGGAGGACGAGCGGCGGGCCGCCCTCGCCGACTGCCTGAGCCACGCCGTCGGCTTCGCCAGGTGAGGGGTCGGGGGTTACCACGGCAACACGGGGGACAGGTTTTAATAAGTCGCTAATAAGCATCAATGTACACGACAGTTAAAAAGGTTTAGAACTTACATTTTTATTGATATTTAATCAGTTTAACTCCAATGAAACCTGATAGATTTATATACATTTACTGTATATATGACAGAAGGGTGTATTAATACTGCCCCATGTTTAAAAAACACTCAATCCTGACTGTGCCTTAAAACAAGCAGTCATGACTTATGTGAAGTTGTGATGTCACTACTATACAGTCACCAGCAACAGCCATTTAAAGAGGAGGAGAAAGAAGCTGGAGAAAAGAAGTGGAAAACTATACTGAGATGATTTTTGCTGCTTCAGATCTTGTTTCAGGAAATAAACCCAGTTTCTCTGGTTAATTAACCCCCGTCTGTATATCAGCATGGATGAAGCCTGATGTCTGGGTCTTTTCTAGGACTAGAGCTCTAGAGCTCAGCAGAACCCCATGATCTAGACCTAGTTAGTCAGGAGTTCATCCTACAGCAACATAATCCACATCAGACCATCATCATCTGTCACATGACACATTCAACTAGGATCATTTAGAGAAACACTGAATCAAGGTGTTTTAAAACGTTTGACCAGTGGTGGACAAGAGCAAAATCTGATTAAAAGCATGTGCATGTTATAATTTCCTATTATAAAAAGAGATCACTTTCTTTTCTGTCACACACCTGCTTTAATTTAATGTAGAATTATGTGATTTGGGACACAGCATCAGTGTTCTCTTTATTTTTATGCCTTAAACCTACAATTTCTTGCAGATTATGAGGAAAATACCACAAAATCAGTGATTTTTATCGTAAAAGTCACAAAAAATATTGTGTAATCCTGAAAGTTTCATGTTGTGATTCTAATTCAGTCATTGATCATTTACTTTCACTATGTTTTACATAAATAATCACTTGCAAAATGCCTGTAATATACATTTTCATTTATATTATATTTTTCCTATAAATACTTTTATATCAAGCTCCTCATTTTTATACCTCAGTACTTGTTATTGCACAATGTTTGATTAAAGGTTGATTTATTGTCTATTGTGCTGTTTTAGCCTTGTCTGCATTTATTTCTTTTATAACTGCTGTACCAACTAAATAAATGGAGTTAAAGGGACTGAATAAAGTACATCTAATCTAATCTAAGACAAGCTCACAGTCAACAGTGTTAAAGTCAGAAACAACCTTCTCTGAAGTTCACTTTGAGCTGAATATTTCTCTGGTGTTTCTGCAAAGTGGAATCATGAGCTTCATAACTCCTCTTCCTGTCTCCTTGCATGTTATTTGTAAATATCTGCCTGCTTATAGTTTATATTTCTATCCCCGGCTGCAGTCGGACCAGCAAGGCGTTCAGCAACAAGCAGACGGTGAAGCAGTGCGGCTGCACCGAGGTCTACAGGGACTGCATGCAGACCTTCCTGCCTGCGCTGAGCTGCCCCGTCCAGCGGGGGGTGCTGCGCAGCTCGGTGCGCTCCTTCCTGCACCGGATGATCATCTGCATGGAGGAGGAGGTGCTGCCCTTCATCCCCGCCGCCTCCGAGCACATGCTGAAGGACTGCGAGGCCAAAGACCTGCAGGAGTTCATCCCGCTCATCAGCCAGATCACGGCCAAGTTCAAGGTCTGTCTCAGAGCAGGAAAATACAAGTATCCACGTTTTATTATATCACGAGTCAAAAACCTTTACATCATTGTTCACGTTTCAAGTTGTAAATAAAGTTGAGAATAAAACAAACTTTAAACCACAAAGTTCTGAAGCTTCAGAGCAATGGAAAACAAATGAGGGATAAAAATCCTTCACTACTCCTTGTGAAAGTGAAGTAACGTCCCTCTCCGTCTCCCGTTGCCATGGCAGCGGCAGGTGTCTCCCTTCCTGCAGCAGGTCTTCATGCCGCTGGTCCTCGCCATCTTCGAGGTCCTGGCTCGGCCGGCGGAGGACAACGACCAGGCCGCCGCTCTGGAGAAGCAGATGCTGAGGAGGAGCTACTTCAGCTTCATCCAGACCGTCACCGGCAGCGGCATGAACGAGGTGATGGCCAATCAGGGTGAGCGAGAGCGGCGTCACGGCAACGGCTGAAAGATCTGGGGGGTAGTCCACATGGACACAGGGATTTTTGAGACCTTCTTCTTCTTCTGCTTCTTCCTGTTCTGGTTCTTCTTGTTCTACTTCTATTTTTTTCTGTTCTTCTTCTGGTTCTTTCTGTGCTTCTGCTTCTTCCTCTTCTTTTTCTTCTTCCTCTTCTACTTCTTCTTCTTCCTCTTCTTCTTCTGCTTCTTCTTCTACTTCTGCTTCTTCTTCTGCTTCTTCCTCTTCTTCTTCCTCTGCTTCTTCTTCTTCCTCTGCTTCTTCTTCTTCCTCTGCTTCTTCTTCTTCCTCTGCTTCTTCTTCTTCCTCTTCTTCTTCTGCTTCTTCTTCCTCTTCCTCTTCTGCTTCTTCTTCTTCTGTTTCTTCCTCTTCTGCTTCTTCTTCTGTTTCTTCCTCTTCTGCTTCTTCTTCTGCTTCTGCTTCTTCCTCTTCTGCTTCTTCTGCTTCTTCCTCTTCTGCTTCTTCTTCTTCTGCTTCTTCCTCTTCTGCTTCTTCTGCTTCTGCTTCTTCTTCCTCTGCTTCTTCTTCTTCTGCTTCTTCTTCTTCTGCTTCTTCCTCTTCTTCTTCTGCTTCTTCCTCTTCTTCTTCTGCTTCTTCTGCTTCTTCCTCTTCTGCTTCTTCCTCTTCTGCTTCTTCCTCTTCTTCTTCCTCTTCTGCTTCTTTCTCTTCTTCCTCTTCTGCTTCTTCCTCTTCCTCTTCTTCTGCTTCACTTTAATCCATATGCTTTCATTTTCTCGTTTCTTCTGTGAAGCTGAATAAAGTTTTCTTGTTTTCCAGGAGCAGAGAACATCGAGCGAGTTGTGTTCACCATCATCCAGGGAGCCGTGGACTTCCCGGACCCCATCGCTCAGAAAACCTGCTTCATCATCCTCTCCAAACTCGTGGAGCTGTGGGGTCAGAAGAATCTACAACAAACTCAACTCTTTTATCTGTTTCCTCCACTTTTAATTTGTTTCTGACGACGAATGTGCTTGAACCTGCAGGAGGTAAAGACGGCATGGTGGGCTTCCCCGACTTCATCTACAAACACATCGTCCCTGCCTGTTTCCTGGCTCCTCTCAAGCCGACCTTTGACCTCTCAGACGCCCAGACAGTCCTGGTGAGTCTCAGCCCAGAAACACCACATTAAATAACTCGTTCTCAGCTTCAGGCTGACTGCTGTTTGTCTTCCAGACGCTGGCGGAGTGCGCCGTCACGCTGAAAATGATTCATCTCAAAAGGGTAAAAACCGCCTCATATAATCAGGAACTTCTTCTTCTGTGGTTTTAAAGCGTCTTTTATTTGAACTCATTCACTCATCGTTCTTTTCCTGTTTTCAGGGGCTGGAGTTCATTCAGTTCCTGCAGCAGGAATACCTGCCTTCACTTCAGGTGTCGCCAGAAATCTCACAGGTGAGAAGAAACGAGGGGAAGTTGCCCTGTTGCTTTATGGGAAATGTAGGATTTCACCTCTGAAATATAAAGAATTTCTTAAAATGATCATAAAAATCTAACTATAAAACATGCGTCATGTCTCCAGAGCACCAACACGGACACATCTGCTGAAGTTAATCTTTGTGTTGAGGTTTTAAGGTTCATATAAAACGTCTCACACACCAGAGTTTGTGTGTTTCTACAGTTCCTGGTTAATTTCTTGTGTTTTCTCCTCCTAACAGGAGCTGTGCCAAGTTATCCAGCAGCCAGACATCAAAGTCCTGAAAAACTACATTAAGGTTTGATTTCTTTGTGATTCGTGTGAGAGTGGCTGATCTTTGTGTGATTCCTGCTCCTCACCCTTTTTATTCCCTGTTTTTCAGCCTTTTTATTCCCTGTTTTCAGCCTTTTTATTCCCTGTTTTCACCCTTTTTATTCCCTGTTTTCCCCCTTTTTATTCCCTGTTTTCAGCCTTTTTATTCCCTGTTTTCAGCCTTTTTATTCCCTGTTTTCACCCTTTTTATTCCCTGTTTTTCACCCTTTTTATTCCCTGTTTTCAGCCTATTTATTCCCTGTTCCTCAGCCTTTTTATTCCCTGTTTTCATCCTTTTTATTTCTCGTTTCTAATCTCGTTATTTCCCACTTTTCCCCCTTTTTATTCCCTCTTTTTCACCCTTTTTATTCCCTGTTTTCACCCTTTTTATTCCCTGTTTTCACCCTTTTTATTCCCTCTTTTTCACCCTTTTTATTCCCTGTTCCTCAGCCTTTTTATTCCCTGTTCTCCAGCCTTTTTATTCCCTGTTCTCCAGCCTTTTTATTCCCTGTTCTCCACCCTTTTTATTCCCTGTTTTCAGCCTTTTTATTCCCTGTTTTCAGCCTTTTTATTCCCTGTTTTCACCCTTTTTATTCCCTGTTTTTCACCCTTTTTATTCCCTGTTTTCAGCCTATTTATTCCCTGTTCCTCAGCCTTTTTATTCCCTGTTTTCATCCTTTTTATTTCTCGTTTCTAATCTCGTTATTTCCCACTTTTCCCCCTTTTTATTCCCTCTTTTTCACCCTTTTTATTCCCTGTTTTCACCCTTTTTATTCCCTGTTTTCAGCCTTTTTATTCCCTGTTTTTCACCCTTTTTATTCCCTGTTTTCAGCCTTTTTATTCCCTGTTCCTCAGCCTTTATTTCCTGTTATTTCCTACTTGACTCCTCTCTCTCTCTCTCCGTGCAGGCGTTCTTCCAGCGAGCGAAGCTGTAGAAAATAAAACCACAAACTGGAAGTTCACCGGGACTGAAAGGACTGTTCACAGGAAGCGGCCGCCGACGCCGCTTTCTTCCAAACCCAACAAAAACCACCGGAACTTAGCATAGGAGCTGCTTTTTGCACTTAAAGAGTAAACGCGAACCCAGGCCCAGCGCGTCCCAGCGGACGGGAGGACGATGGACGGGAGGACGATGGACGGGAGGACGATGGACGGGAGGACGATGGACGGGAGGACGATGGACGGGAGGACGATGGACGGGAGGACGATGGACGGGAGGACGATGGACGGGAGGACGATGGACGGGAGGACGATGGACGGGAGGACGATGGACGGGAGGTCGGTGGCTGCTGCCGACGGGATGAGCTGTCCACGTGGACTCAGACGGGAAGAAGCCGCTGATCAGAAACGTGGGGAGATTCAAAAAGAAAAAGGGCTTTTTAGGAGTCGTCAGATGTTACGGGAGCGGACGTCGTCGGTGAATCCTCCTCCAACGACAGCTCCCTGGTAGGGTTTGAAACAGATGATAGCTTTATTCTAGCCAGACCTCCACATTTCACCACATGCTAGGTTTGATTTCTGGTTTAATTTGCTGCCATAGATTGGACTTTAAAAAAGAAAAATGAAAAAGAAGAAGAAAAAAAGGGCTGTTGTATTATTTTATTTAAACGTGGTTGATTTTTTAAGTTTGACGTGAAACATTAAGTGCTTACAGCCCGGCTCTATGTGCATTTTTGTTTTTGTTTTGCCTTCCAGGGTTTTCAATTTCTTCAATTCTCCATTTTTTTTACACAAAAAAAAAGCAGCAGCTCTTTCAAGGATCATGGAATCTTAATGTCCGATGGAAATGAAATGGAGGAACAAAGTGTAAATAAGAGAATACGATGTTTAAAAAGTGTAAATAAAGTTCTTAGGTTTAGTTTTTTCTTTTTTTTTTTAAATCTTCATTACCATCTGGAATCTATGGAAGCCCATTTCTATCAGGAAAAGGATGAAAAGTTGAGACTAAAGGAAATAAATGCACGTTAAGCTAAAATTATGAGAATTCTATTCTGACGACTCACTGTTTCTACTGTTTCATGATGCTTTTGTGTTTTAATTCTGTAAAGTCCAGGTTTTTCATGAGTCTTAATAGTTTCTGAATATTTTCATTATTGATTGATCTGTTGATTTTTTATTTTTCTTTCTAGGTTTATCAATTGTTTGATTAATGAAAATATCAGAAAACGGATAAAAACGTGTATCAGTGTTGAGTTTAATCACATTTCAGATGCTGGGGTCACTTTTTGTTTTACTTAATGACTGTAAATGATTAATTTAATAGTCGACAGCTAATCAAGTATCATTAGAATCCTTGTTTTAACTTTCGGAGTTTGTTTAAATCGTATTTCTGACAATCTCATCATTTTTCACCCTGAAAATGTCTTGAATTTAACATCTCGCTTCTGAAGCGATGGAATTATATCGATTCTATCGTCATGTTGGTTTTTATCTTGAAGAGAAACTTTGAAACATGAATTTGGCTTTTTTTTTAAATTAGTAGTCTTCTACTTTTCATTCTTTTGACCTAATAATTGTGGTTTTGATTTAGTACATTAATTTCTTTTTGGTGGGAATGAGCTTCCGTAGAAAAACCCTAACTCACTCATAGGAATCGTTCTGTAAAAACATGAATTTCTCTTGTACAGAAGCAGCTCGTGAATTTTATATTGAAGAAGCATTTGTGACAATTCAGGACGATTGAATTGATTATGCAACGCTTAACAGCGAGCGATACTGTGAAGGAGCTGTGACACGAACCAATCAGTAGGAGACCACCACAGATTCACTGATGTAAAAGAGAAAAAAAATGGAGAATCCACTTTTTAAGCTGAACTGAAGCTTCTGTTCTTTAATATTCTGGATATTGTGACGCCGGCTCTTTGTTTCTGTACATGTCCAGTCACAGAAATCCTGTTAAAATCACCTTGTGACGAGTGCAGTTCTTGTAATTTGATGCATTTTTTCCCCCTGAAAACGCTGCCTGTTGAAAAACCTCTAGAGAAAAAAAGTGCCTGAAAGTGTTAACGGTGTTCTACAGGCATAGAAGTGAAGATAGTTTCAGTTTACATCTGGTGTTAATCTGTTCTTCTCGTCCTGAAACCAGCGATGTTTGTTCTTCCTGAAGATGTAAAATCTAATTTAATCCTCAAAACCCGTCGCTGCTTTTAGAAAAACTTCAATAAGTGAATTTCATGGGACTCTTTCAGCTGAAGAAGTTTGTTGGTTTTATTTTATTTTTTTTGAGAAGAAAAATGTAGAATATCACCAGTTTCATCCTTTAATTATTAATAAACCATTTCATGAACTGAAACAGCTGCTGCTGCCTCTGGGTTTTTATTAAATAAGCAAATAATTCTACTGAATAAGAATTAAGTTGATGATTCTCACTAGTGAAACACTTAATTTTGAAGCATCTTCACACAATAAGAAAGAAACCGATGTTTTAATTATTTATTCCTTTTTTTTTTTTTAACAATTTGCAGTTTCAAGTTGAAATGTGATTGTTTTTTTTGCTGATTTGAATCATTGAGCAGAGAAATAGTTGTAAACAGGCTCGTCCCAAAGCAGCTGCAGCAGTTGATGCTAAAACCAGGAAGTTAGAGCAGTAATTATTAATGCACCCAGCCTTTATTAGACGCATCAGATGCACGTGCTGCCTTATTACAGCATTTACGGTAAACACAAATAATCATTTTGCCTTAAACTCATTAAGGCATGAACATAAAAAAAAGTTTCCTCCATTTTCAACTTATATTCTCATCAGAACCAAACAAAGAGAATCTCTTTTAAAGTGTTGTGCATCGTCTCCGTGTCCTCGGCCTTCTGGGCTTTCAGGAATAGTCTGTGTTGTTGTTTCCGTGCAGCTTCAGCCTTTAATCACGGCGATGGGCCTCAGTTTAATCGCCTTCTTGCTGATTCCGGCGTCGTGACACGTGTTGACGACGTCCGTCACGTTTTTGTACGACTCGGGAGCCTGAGAAGAAACAAGCAGCTTCAGATTTAAAGTAAAACAAACCTACGTACCAACCTATTCAAATAATGGCCCATGTAACATGTTAACATTAAAGAATAAAGTGACTTTAGGACAATTTCTGAACATTCTAATGTGACTTTTATCAACTTTAAACTTGGATTAAACTGTCTTTTCATTACCTGGAGTTAAATTAAACTAATGTCAGCTCCTTTATTATCTCTAATGAAGTGATGACACATGTTTAATGGACTGAAGATCCTGGAACTTCCTTTATTTCTTTAAATTTAGCTGCATATTTATTGATAAGCACAGCACTTTATATTGTATAATTAAAGTATTTTTAAGTCTTTATCGCTATAATAATTTTTAGAGCTTCTTCTGCATCATAGATTCTTCGTTTTTGAAGCAGCCGCCATCATGAAACTTGTTAAATTGCCCAAGTTAAAGCTTTTTATACCGACTTGGGTAAAAAATTAAATTGTCCTCTAGAACATAAAGAGTCTGATCCTTTCAACTCTGGATTGATTTTAACAGACGTGGTAGGACAAAAAAACTCACTCAAATATTAATTCTTCATATTCAAGTCGTATTTTATCATCGTGACCATGTTTCAGAACGTTTTCCTCACCTCCTCCATGACCAGTTTGGGTGAGGCCACTCTGATGGCGATGCCTTTGTCCGCCAGTTTGTCCAGGACGTCCTGGAAGTCCAGGTTCCTGCGGGACTTGGCCCGAGACAGAGCCCGACCCTGAATGACCAGACGGGAAATCGTCACGAAACATGAGACGTACAAATATAAAGGTGAAAAAACATCTTGAACTGAACCCCCCCCCTCCCCTCCCGTTTCGTTGCCATGGTAACAACAGGGTGTGCAGGTCCTGCAGACTGATGGTGATCCAGCCTGCAGGTTTTTATTCCGTTGCCATGGTAACAACAGGGCGTGTAGGTCCTGCAGACTGACGGTGATCCAGCCTGCAGGTTTTAATTCCGTTGCCATGGTAACGACACTATCTTTTTTTAGCCGGTTGAGCTGGCCGGTCCGTACCGCTCCGTGACAGGTGGTTCCGAACGTCTCCGTCATGCCCTGCTCGGTCCCCGTTAGGACGTAGCTGCACGTCCCCATCGTCCCTCCGATCAGCACCGGCTGACCTGTGAGCTGGACACCACAGAAGAAGAAGAAGAACCAGCTGATCACACCTCAGGCTGCACGCAGGACATTTACTGCATTTATTTATTCTGTACTTCACTGAAGTACTTTAACTACTGTACATCAACTCATATGTACTTTACTGCTGTATATTAACTACATCAACTCATCTTTTGTACTTTTATTGTGGTAGTTTTATTGTCATACATGACTTATAATGGAGTATTTGTAGATTGCAGTACAGGTACTTTTACTGAAGTAGGTATATGGAGTAACTTTACTATGACCACATCTCATATTACTTATGTATTTATTCCATCTGTTTAAATGCACCAACTCATCTTTTGTACTTTTATTGTGGTAGGATTTGTCATACATGACTTATAATGGAGTATTTGTACATTACTTTACTGGTACTTTTACTGCAGTAAAGTGTAGGAGTACTTGTTGCAGACCTGGTAGTCGACGGGATGAATAATTATGTAATTTACTGCAGTACTTGTAACTACATCAACTAAATATTTATGTACTCTACTGCAATACTTTATACTGACCCCATTAAATCATAATACTAATGTATCTGATGCAGTACTTTAACTACATCAACTAAATACGTATGTACTCTACTGCAATACTTTATACTGACCCCATTAAATCATAATACTAATGTATCTAATGTAGTACTTTAACTACATCAGCTCACAATATTTGTGTACTTTTACTGTACTAGGATTTTTCATGCATGACTTGTAATGTAGTATTTGTACATTGCTGTACTGGTACGTTTACTGCAGTAAGTATAGGAGTACTTGTTGTAATTGCAGTATTTTAACCTTATCGCATAATATTAATACTCATATACTCTGCTGCTTATTTACCTCCATCAACTCATAATGTTTAGTACTTTTACTGTAGTAGGAACTTTCCTGCATGTCCTGTACTGTAGTACTGTCCCTAGTAGTTACTGCAGTACTTTGTAGTATCTGAGTACTTGTTGTAGTACCTGGTAGTCGACGGGGATGAGCGGGTGATGCGGGGGAAACGCTCTGGTTGATCCTTTGCGGTGAATGAGCAGCGTTTTCTGTCTGCCGTCCACCATGTGCTCCTCCACCTTGGCGATGTTGTGCGACACGTCGTAGATCACGTGCATGTCCAGGTCGTCCGGTGTCGTACCGAACACTTTGGAGAAGGCCTGAGATGTAGAAGGTAAAAAAAACACACCGGTCAGCGTGGAGAGACACGGAAACCACGAAGAAGAACGAACGGCGGCGGCACCTGTCTGGTGAGGAAGGTCATGGACGAGCGGTTGACCCAGGCGTAGTTCCCGGCGGCCGCCATGCCCTTCAGGTAGTCCTGACCCTCCGGAGACGTGATGCGAGCGCACGCGAGCTGCCGGTCGTTCACCGTGATCTTGTCCCGTTTCATCGCCTTCTCCATGGCAACCAGAGCGTCTGTCAATCAACCACGACACATAAATATAGGTGGAAACCGCGGGGAGGAGGCAGGTTATCACCCCTTCCAAAAAGCAGTCCCCCCAAATAAATAAAAATAATAATTTTTAATATTAATGAAATGTTGAATAAACGCAGCTAAACGTAAAACAATGCGTTTCCTAACTGTTTAAAAAGTATGACCCCTATAGTCCTCAAAGTGGTTTCGTCCAAATGCCGTTTTTTTTTTTCCCAGTGGGCGGGGCCAGTGACTAACGGCTAATTTTGACAGCTAGCAGCTAGCTACGTGGAAGAAGCCATTCTAACTAATCTGCAGAAGCCAGTAAGTCATTTATCACACTAATTATTAAAAATGTGTACAAAATCAGCCTAATTTTTCAATAGTCTATTAGTTAAGATAAAACCTAATTAGTGTTAGCAAGCTCAAACGATGTAAATTATAGCTTTCCCCTCCTTGAGTCACGGTCTCATTTGCCTTATGTATAAATATAAATAAATATGGAATACTGCTATAGAACTAAATTATTAATTTTAATATTGTTTAAAACTGTTGAAAAGTGCTGAGGGCTCAACCCTGCAAGGCAAGTTGCAAAGACGTTTTATTGAGAGAGAAGATATGGCCACATTATTATGGTAGTATAGTAGATTTTTCCCCCTATTCTCTGAAAATGTAATATTTATTGTCCCCCCGCATTAACTAGATTTTCACCTCTGCATATAATAACCTTAACACTGATGCTCATTAACATGCAGACATCACCTGCTTCAAATAACATGTGAATTTTACATTTTAACATATTAAAAGTGTTTAATGTGATGCTTTCAGCCTGCTCCTACCTGTGGCGACCTGGTGTCCGAGGCCTCTGCTGCCGCTGTGGATCATCACACACACCTGACCTTTGTGGTCGATGCCCATCTTCTTGGCGGCATAGTCGTTGTAGATCTCGTCCACCACCTGGATCTCAGCGTAGTGGTTTCCTGCTCCCAGAGTCCCCAGCTTTACACAAAAAAAACAGGAAGTCAGTCAGCCACAGGGTGAAGTACTTAGATCCTTTAGGGTAGAAGCCTTGCATTCATAATCCTACTCAGTTCAAGTATTAGCAGCATTTTACAATAAACTTTATGAGATCACAATATAAATCTGATGGGTCCATGATGATAGTTTTAATAGAAAATAAAGGGCAACACTTTACTTGAAGGTTGAGTTCATAACACATTCACAGCAACATAAAGAATTCATGATTGTTTAATGAGACATGACTTAACATTCATAAAAAACACTTGATGAATGTGGAAGACAGACCGATGACAAACCTCTGATCTGATGATGAAACAATGAGTCAATGGGCGAAGTCCAGTCTTAGTCATAATAATGTGTTATTATTATAAGTCACAAGTTGTGTTTTTAACTTATTTCATTGGTTTTAGACATTAAAACAGCATTTAATCCTTCTGTTTACCTGTAGAAATATTCACCAGGTCTTGGAGATGTTTTTTTAACCAGACAGTGGTGATATATTATTTAAAATCATTTAAATTAAGCAGAGGTTTTAGGGTTATGGTGTTTCTGCTGATAGGTACCTGTGGCAGGCCTCTCTTCTTGGCCTTGGACGACACCTTGTTGGGGTCGGCCTGCAGCATCCTGCCGTACTCCTCACAGTGCTCCTTGTCCTCGGCCCAGGCGTAGCCCTCCCTGAGGGACCAGTCCACACCCATCTCCAGAGCCTCCTCCAGGTCCCTGAACACACCAACACACACATGCGTTTAAACCTAGATTTATTTCATGAACTGCAATGTTATTTTCCAGTTCAGCCGTTTCACAAATCACAGAAAGTGATAAAGAATTTGAATAAATGGAAAGCACCAGCCCTCCTTACTTGGCTCCCATGGGGATGACGCCCTTGGATCCGACTCCCACTGGGATGTGGTCGAACAGCGACTGAGCCAGCTGCTCCTTCACCGGCTGAACGTCCCGCTCGTCCAGGTTGGTCCTCAGCAGACGGACGCCACAGTTGATGTCAAAACCCACTCCACCTGCAGGGAAATGAACACACAAAAGAGGGTTGACAATAGAGAATAATCACTAATAAAATAAATGATATACCTCCTTTACCCCATTAGTCACATCAGATATATAATCAGGTACCTGGCGACACCACAGCAGTGGGGTCGTCCATGTCGAAGGCCGCCATGTTTCCGATAGCAAATCCATATCCAGAGTGAACATCTGGGAGTCCGATGGATTTCTGAAGAGTAAAGAGACACAGAAAAACACAGGTTCAGTCTGTCTTTATGTTTAACATCTTTAATCTGTCAGCATTTTCACTGCTGAGTCCATCCTCACATTTATGATCCCCGGCAGCGCCGCCACGTTCCCGATTTGTTTCATGGCCGGGAGGAAGCCACCGATACCTGAGGGAAAAAAAGAGAATAATAATAACTGAACGATGAAAGGATTTCACAGGAGGTGGGAATAAATAATTTGAGCTGGTTAAACAGCAGCAGACCTCCTCCTCGACAGGCATTACGAAGCTCCTCAAACATCAGCTTCTCCAGAGAATCATTCACGTAGAAGATTCCTTCAACCTGGAAGAAAAGAAAATACTGTTTATGTCACTTTCACTTTTAAACAGAGGGAGGTATATATATATATATTTGGCAATTTATTCATAATTCAATACATCCACAAAATGTCCAGCTTTTGTTCTTGAAATTGTTGATTTTTTTTATACACCAGATAATAAACAAGACAATAAATAGATAGAAAGGAGGAAAACAGGAAAAATATTTATTATGAAATAAATAACTATACACATAAAATAAAAACATTAAATTTATTCTTGTACCCATTAATATACAAACACACATTTAATATATACATTGTTATTTTATATTAATATGCCTACCAATACATGCTTATTATAGCATTTATTAATGTATGTGGCGTTTATTTAAATGATAATTAATTCTGAATTAAAACATTATAATGACCTAATGTTACATCAATGGGTGTCGGTTCATTTTTCGCTTAAAATCCTGAGGTTTATGATCACATGTTCTGTGGTTCTGGGGAAAGTTTATAACAGTTAGCAGACATGTGCTAGCTGCCTGTAGCTAACATTTAGCCACGTTAGCTCACTTCCTGGAGTCTCACCTGCATGTTGGGAACAAAACCCTTTTTGATCCTCCAGCAGGTGCTGCTGATCTTATCCAGGTACTGCAGCTCATCGTTATAACTGCGACTCATCGTTCTGATACGAACCGGTAGTTTAATGATCGGTTAAACGCTGCGTTGAACCAGCTGTTGGTGCCAAGTGCCAACAGTATTACAGCTACGGAAGCTCGCGAGCTCAAAACGCGTTTTTTAATTGGGCATGACGCAGCGATATTAAAAAAACAAAAAGTGAACTTTGACCATCAAAAGTGGCATCTACGGATAAAACACGACAGCTGGTGTTTTTATTAATTTGTCTAGGAGTTTAATAACATAGAAAGTAGTCGGAGTATTATTTTAAAACTCTACATCCAGCTTGCCGTAGTTGTAGTCAAATAACTCGTCAAGTTTACATTTGACAGCAAAACCGGAAATGAGACGAAACGCCTACAAAACGTTACATTTTTATGTTATATTTTTATATCAAATAAAACTATATAGACACACACAGAGATAACTCGACACCTACTACTTATTTTAAAAGACTTTTTTATCGTTTCCATCTTTGAAGAGGTTGAAGTTTTAGTAAAACGTTTCAATAAGGGTTTTATTTTGAAAATGCAAACCGGAACCTGTTGAGCCGTGTTCCGTTACAGGACTTCCGGTGTATTTACAGCTGATTCTGTCACAGAAACGATGTAAAAACAGTCGGACATCAACACAGCAGAGCAGCATGTAAGTGTTTAACGTCTTAACTGCAGCTTTTATCTCTAAAATGTAAATTTAAACATTAAAATACCGATAAATAAATTCACATTCAGCAGCTTCACTGTTGCGCAGCAACTAAATCAAATGCCGTTAGTTAAGTTTTCAGCTGAGAAACGAAAACGAAACGCTCCAGTTTTCCAATGGCGATGATTTGGTGATTTCTGGAAATTTCTTTCATATAATTCTGTTTTATTTTATCTATTTAGCATTATTTGACGTTAGCTGAAGTGTTGTCCCGTGTAAAAGCTGTCTTCTAAACTCTTAACGTTAAACTAAAATTATATAAACTATAATTATATAAATGTTTTAGTTAATGTAGATGCATACATGCATATACATATACAAATATATAGTCCTGTTTCAGGCTAGAACACTCATAGACTGCAAATCAACGTTAATGACTTACTTTTAGGTCAATTTAGGTACATTAATAAATACTTTGCTTGCTTTATACTTCACTACAATTATCTCACAGCTAATTAATTATTTTACATTAAGTTGATACACTTGTTTTATTATCTATAATCTATGCCATCTGTTTTCCACAGTATGAAGTTGCGTGTCCGGGTCAACAAGCAGACCAGCCGGGTGGAGTTAACGGGAGAAGACCCCAGTCTGAGGGAGCTCATAGACCACATCCAGGAGCATGTTCTGTCCTCTCTGGGTCTCAGGTACTGATACACTACAAACTGGTTATTCAGCAGCAGTGTTTGCATAATAAAAAAGATATTTTCACCTGATCAGATTAGTTTTTTCTCCGTGTGAATGTGTCTTTATTTGCTGTCTCTTTGTTACAGAAACGTGGACACCACAGACTTTAATTTGTCTCTAAATGGATCAGAACCTCTGTCAGACACCGGACAGACTCTGGCCTCCTGTGGCATCGTCTCTGGAGATCTGATCTGTGTGATCCTGCCTTCCTCGTCCTCCTCCTCATCCTCCTCGTCCTCCTCGTCCTCCTTGTCCTCCTCGTCCTCCTCATCCTCCTCATCCAGCAGCACGGAGAACACAAACCGACCGACGGCCGACATGTCCTCCAACCAGGTGAGTCAGTGAGAGAGAATGTTGTGAATACAGAGATTTAAATCAAATCCTCCATTTAATAGAAGCAAACAAAGCGGACGGGGCTCTGATGCACAGCTGCAGATAGAAACTGAGATAAGATGATGGCTGGATGGAATGATATCATAAGTTACAATTATAGTACAATAATAATATTGATTAGAATTATCTTGAATTACATTATTCTATTAGCAGATCATTATGTTTATTCTAAGTTTTTTCTTGATCTTATCAGGTGAAAATATCCTTATCCCATATCTTATTCCACTGGCAGATATTTTAGCTTATTTTTTGTCTTGATTTTGGTCAATTTAATCAGTTTTTTAACCCAAATCAGGAAAAAAACTCTGAAAACCTATAATAAGAAATAAGATAAATTATCTGACAGTGGAATAAGGTAATTCTACTCAATATCAGACTAAACAAAATACAAGATATCTTCATCGGTTAGGATTTGCAGTGTAGTAGACACTATAATAATAAAAACTAAAAAACAAGGACACTTATTGTTTTCAAATATTTGCGACATGATTATTGGTTAAATAATGCCTGTGAAAGATAAAATAACAGATGAGAAATAGAATCATGTTTTTAGGTTAGAATTCCAAAGAGCTATTTCAAAATAAAACACATCACAAACTGTGTAGCTGTACTACAACATGACCAGGCTTGTGTTTCAGCTCAGATTCCTCACAGAGGTTAATGTTTGTTGGAGCAGTGATCTGAACAGTTTTGTTGCATCAGCAGCCTGGGTGCAGCAGCAGCAGCAGCAGTGGCAGCAGCAGTATCATCCCTGCAGCTCAGCAGGAGTCTCAGCAGACCAGTGAAGACCCTGTTGAGCCTTCGGTTCTCAGCTGGGAGCCGATGCTGTGCGGCGAGGCCGAGGAGGGTCAGGCCCCGCTGTCTCTGGAGCTGCTCTACCACAACGCCCAGGTCAGCAGTCCCAGCGACGCCCTCATGGTGGCAGGAAACCTCCTGATGCTCGAAACCGGCTTCACTCCTCAGGTAAAGCTGCAGAGCCTGTCTGTATATATGGGTCAGCGACAACAGATCCTTTATTTGCCATTTGTGCATAGACCATAAGCAGTAACTATCGGTGTCAATCAGTTATTCAACTCAACTTTATTTATAAAGCTCTTTAAAACAACCACAGCTGAAACAAAGTGCTGTACATACATGGGAATAAACAGCAAGTCAACACTAAAATGAAATACATTCAGATTATATTTACTCTCATTGCGTTTTTCTGTACCTGTGTGTTTTCTCAGGGATGTGAGCTGAGACCTGGGGAGATGCCTGCTGGCTGGAGATCAGCATCAGGAGTCTACAAGCTGCAGTACTCTCATCCTCTGTGTGAGAACGCCGTGGCCATGCTGGTGTCTGTGTGCATGGGCCCCGTGTTCGTTATTAACGGTGAGTTCAAACCCCGCCCAACGTCACATGAGCAGATGATGGAAACTCCTTTTTCTGTTTGCTACCTAGAAATAATATTCAGATTGCACATAACATCATAAATAACCCAAATATTAGCTGATCTGAACAGCATTTTCCAGCAAGAATATGGTCATTTCCCGTGGACAGAGCGAATAAAAAGCCTCTAAAAGTTAAATGATTTAACTTTTTTCAACTCACTTTTGGTCTTTATTTATTTATTCAGGAAGTTAACCCTCTATTTCATAGCGTTGCCACATGGTAACAATTACTTTCTCTTAATTTTTCTATAATCTGTGACAGAAAATGTTTTTACAGTTAGGCGTAAAAAGGAGGCTTTTATTTTGAAGGACATTCAATTTATGAGGTCACATGACCAGGATATCCTGTTTGCTACATTTGACATGTGAGCATCACTGTCTCACGACTGAAGGTTGTCTTTTATTCAGAAATTTTTAAATATTTTACCAAATAAAAAATATTAACTAATTATCTGGGGTAAGCAAACTGTTTGTTTTTTTTTGCTAAAATGCTAAAATTGGTTTGTTTACATGAGATAACAATATGCAAATATGGAAAATTCCTAGTGTAATCAACCTAATGGAGTCCGAAACTATCCTGAGACTATGTTTACAACTTTTTTTAAATATATTCCTTAAATATATATACATTTAGGCCATTTTAAGTAAGAAAAAAAGCATTCAAAACATTTTTCATTATTCATTATAATGTCTTTTTTCTTGTATTTCTAACATTTCCTCTTCTCCCTGAAGCTACTCTGAAGATGAACGAAACCCTCAACACGGTCCGGAAACTGTGTCTGAACCAGAGCAGCTACGTGACGGACGAGTGGCCAGGTGAGAGCTCTGATTGGTCGATATCGCAGCACCTGACCCTCCTCGGAGCGCCTGTAACGACCGCCGTCATATGTCTTTGTTTGTTTTCAGGAGAAAGTGCAGCCGCCGCTTTCAAAGATCTGAGCAAACTGTCGCGGATCTTCAAAGACCAGCTGGCGTACCCGCTGATCGCCGCCGCCAGAGAAGGTACGGAGGTTACCGTGGTTACCGGAGCGTCCCGGCGAAGATCGGTGCATTCTGAATATTAGTTTGATTAAAGGAGCCTCGGTTATTTTCCAGATCTGAATCTTCTTCCTTGTCTGAAGAGGCTGAACGTGTTGAACCCTGCGTATGTTGTATTATCTGATGCTGTGTTTTTCAGCCATGGCTCTGCCGGTGGCCTTCGGTCTGGCTGCTCTTCCTCCTGAGCTGCTGCTCCGGGTTCTCCGGCTGCTGGACGTCCGCTCCGTGGTCAGACTGTCGTCCGTCTGCAGACATTTCCACGTGGCCACCGCCGACTCCTCGCTGTGGAGGCATCTGTACCGCCGAGACTTCTCCGGTGAGGCCAGAAATTTAACACAGAATAAAACGTCTGATCTCTTCTAATTGTCTTTCTGGATTAATTCTTGTTCTTAAACAGATCCAGATCCCAGCAGAACCAGAGACACAGACTGGAAAGAGGTAATTAGCCTGTTTTTACTTCTATATTGTGACTAGTTCACTGTAATCTCATATATTCACTATATTTTATCTCAGATTTCCTGAATGTTCCATTAATAATAATGTGATTCTGGTATTTAAATTGATTATCTGCAAATCCATCCCTGGGTTTTCAGCCTATTGGGACTTTAATATTTCTAACACAGGATTTTAATGCTCATCAGTGAAGTTAAATGTTTTTTTTTTAACATTAAATACTTTGGCAATAACTGATTGTAATATATGAACATATTTCTAATGGATCCATGAGTTTATACTTTAATAGGAACTTGATTTTCAGTCTATATCATTCAATTAAAACAGCTTTAAAACTCCTTAATTCATACAAAAAAATCTAATTTGGAGTTTATAATTGAATATATTAATGGTTTAAGATACACTGAAGTAAACCTCATGTTTAAACTATTAAGCCTACTATAAATTACGTACTATACTGTACTGTATTGTACTATAAATTACATATAAATCCATATCAGATATATGATCAGTTGTGACGTTTCTATTGATCGTCTATTGTTTTATTCTCCAGCTTTACAGAAGGTCTTCTACGCTCCGCCGTGACCTGCGGCGTCCGACCCGCCTCCGCTCGCCCTTCCACCCAAACCCCCACGATTTCTTCCGCCCAGCGCCCGTCCCCCTCCACCCGCCGCTGCCCGGCATCATCGGCGGGGAGTACGACCAGCGACCCAACCTCCCCCACGGCCTCCTGCCGCGACCTCGCTACGACCCCATCGGCCCGCTGAGAGATCACGACGGACGACCTCTGATCAATCTCCGCCGGCCGATGGGGAGTCGACCTGCTGACATCCGGCGAGGATTCATCTGAGTCTCCTCCTGCAATAAAATGATGCAGATTTAAAGCTTTATTTATATGTAACATCACAGGAGAACAAGTTCTGGTTTTAGGTTAAGTTTCTGCTCCGTGTTTTTCTCAGTGTTGCCTTCACAGCTACAGAAACTGTAGGAATGATAAAAAATAAAAGATGTAGACAACAACAAACACATGAAACTTTTGTAAAGAAAATTAAAACTCTGCAAGATTAATAAAAAGGAGAAGCCTCCAGCTGCTTGGAATAATCCGCAAAAATGAAATAATTATATTTGATTAAATTGTAAATAGCTCACTATCAAACTCTTGTTGTAAGCTTTTTTTAATTCTTTTGAATAAAGAATGATTTTGTTGTCTTTACCTTTACAAAAAAGCATCTCAAACTAGTTTAATAAAAGTTTAATTATTAATCATTTTCAGAGTATGTCAAAATTGTGTGTATATATAAAAATGTTTTCAATATTTTGAATTCATCACTTTAGCTTAAAAAGTCTATATTTAAAAAATAATATGTTATAAATATCCTATATAAATGTACATTTTATGAATTAGGACTAGCTTGCCATTACATTCCTCTTTTTATGAGAATGATTCAGATAATTGGCTCTCATTAATTAATTTCTGATAATTATGAATTTCTTCTGATAGCTTATTTAATCTTGAGTCACCCCGTGTACAATAAAATTGATTAAAATCACAGACTGTATATATAATAATTAAAAGTTCAATATCGAGCTATTCCTACCGCTGGATGAACTGATCTGCGCATGCGCCACAGGTTGGCGCCAAACTCCGACCAGGAAGTAAAAAAAAACGCAAACAAACAAGAAGAATGACGATTTGGTGAGTAGAGCGTACAGAAATTAACTTTGTTACGTCCATATTTACAGAATTAGCCATCGTGCTAGTTTAGCACTGGGCTGCTAATTTTGTAGTTTACCACTTTTAAACCACTAACTTTAAAAATAATAACAAGCTAAAGAGTGCATATCACCACCTGTTGTAGCGGAAATAAAACAGTGTCACTGATATATTAGAAAGTATTTTATTAGCATGAAACTGACACATACAAAAAATAAGTCAACAAATACTTTTAAAGGAAGCAATAACACATTTCAGTTGAAAAAGTAGGATAAGTAGTATAAACAAAGCTATAAAAGACATGAAGATATAAACTAATAAACAATTGAATGAATTTGAAATGTTTTCCTGACTCAGCATTTATCAGATATGTTTATAAATTCTATAATCCAAAATGGCTCCCATCCTGACATAGGAAAAGCTAGATATGGCACAAACTCAGTTGTCCTCCCCAGGCGGCCATTTTGGCGGCCAAACCGTTTGAAAATTGAGCATGTTTTGATCATTTAAAAGAACAGGCACCATTAAAACATGTTGGCTAAAATGGCTGCCAGTGTGGATGTTATAATCCATTGGACAGCAGCATGGATGAGACATCTAGCCTTTCCTATGTATATGGGTCCTGCTCTGCTTCCTAGGCTCCTTCCTCTTTAGCCGCCTCTTCTTCAACCACCTCAATGTTCTCCCCTGGGCCTGATGGCTGCCCCCTGCAGGTCTGGAAGTACACAACAATACAGGTCTGAGTTACTCCATCACTCCTCTCTTCTCTTCAATACAAACAGGCTGAGAATAACTACATAGGTGTATAGAGGCCCATTTTCAGCAACTACCATTCCAGTGTTCTAATGGTACAAAGTTTGAAGGAGTTCACAGTTCAGTCCAGTGAACTGACAGAGGAACTATCACTGAAAGAGGAAGAACAGATTACTGTCAAAGATGATGTCACTGATGGACTCACCTGAGCAGATGATGTCCATGATGTGGGAATAGGAATCTAATGATGCAGCACATTCCCTCAGTGTAGATCCAGACCGAACACAGTTCGGACTGATCCTCCATACAGGTCTGTCTGAGGACTCTTCTCTCCTTCCTGTTGAAACAGCAGATCCACAGTCCAGTTCACTGCAGACAACAGCTGCTTCCTTCAGGGTCCAGTCAGAGTAACTGATCATAGGTCTCCACTCTATTAGTTTCACCTCCAGTGTACCTTCACAGCGGCTGGCTCCTCCCACCAACCTTACAGCTCCTGAACACAAACCAGGAGTCATCAGCAAAAGAACAAAGGGAGTTTCATTACAACAAAGATTATGTTAAATCTTCACCTTTTCCTGAGCAGGTGAGTCCAGCAGCTTTGCTAGATGAGAAGGTGCTTCTAGCTGAGTCTGATCTTCTGCAGTCCAGGAGAGCAGACTCGTTGCCTACACACTGGAACTCTTTGGTCCTCTTTGGAGCCTCCACATCCCCATAGAGTGCCCCCTGGAGGACTGAAGGAACCCCACAACCAAGCTCCCTACAGACCACCTCTGCATCTTGCCAGTCAAAGTCATCTTGACCCATTAAGGACCAGGACTGCTCAGACTTCACCTCCAGTCTGCCTGAACACAGACCGGTCCCGTTCACCAGCCTGACAGAGTCTGGAGAGAGAGAGAGAACCAGTGTTAGTTTGGGATTTACCTGATTTACCTGCCACATGCACACCAACACAGCTTTTTCTAAATTTAAAAGTAACACCTGATGAAGAGAATAGCACATGCATATGCTGACTAAAGTCTTTATTTACAGACTTGACATACTTAAAGCTATTTGTAGGATTAGAAAATGTAGCATGCAAGGCAACCTCTTGTGGGCTCTGAAGCTGTTGTACCTTACTCTGAAGGGGATTCTCTACAAGATCAAAATCTCATCACGATCAGCAGACAAATTGTCATTAGGTGGACAGGTGATAGGTCTCAGCTTGAGTTAACAGCTGGTAGCTGCTGTGTGGGAGAAAACCATTCGCATACAAGGAAACTGCTCCCAATGATGCTCCTCTGTCACATTCACAGAGCCCTTCTGTGTCCTTATTGCACCAAATTCAACACAACACTTTCTGTGGTCCCCAGCAATACACCTTTCAAGTGTGAACTCAACCACATGAATGATTGTTGAGATATGCAAAGAATATTCAGACATACAGACAGAGATTGCCTTTTATATAGATAGTGGTTATCTGATTAGTTGAAGCAGCAAGTCTTTAAACACAGGATGGACTTACCTGAGCAGGTGAGCTCCACAAAGTTAAAAGAGGAACGTGATGATGTAGCACAGTCCCTCAGTGGAGCTCCAGACTGAACACAGTCTGACGTGATCCACCATACACGTCTGTCTAAGGACTCCCCTCTCTTTCCTGTTGAAAGAGCAGCACCGCAATCCAGTTGTCTACAGGCAATAGCTGTGTCATTCAGGGTCCAGTCAGAGTAACTCATCACTGGTATCCAGTCTGATAGTTTCAACTCCAGTTTACCTGCACAGCGACTGGCTCCTCCCACTAACCTGATGGGTTCTGAACAGAAACCAGAGAGTCATCAACAAAAGAATTAAGTGAGTTTCATTAGAACATGGATGATGTTAGCTCCTCTTCTACCTGAGCAGGTGAGTCCAGCAGCTTTGCCAGAGGAGCAGGTGCTTCTAGCTGAGTCTGATTGTCCACAGTCCAGGAGAGCAGACTCGTTGCCTCCACACTGGAACTCTTTGGTCCACATTGGAGCCCCCGCTTCTTCATAGAGCGCCCCCTGGAGGACTGAAGAATCCCCACAACCAAGCTCCCTACAGACCACCTCTGCATCCTGCCAGTCAAAATCAGCTTCACACACTGAGGACCAGGACTGCTCAGACTTCACCTCCAGTCTTCCTGAACATCGACTGGACCCGTCCACCAGCCTGACTGGAGAGAGATTGGGATAGTTTGGGAATATTTACCTGCAACAATCATACCAGTGAAGCCTTTTCTGGATTTGAAGCTAACATCTGAAGAACAGAAGAGCACATTGATACGCTGACTCAAGTCTTTTTTAAAAAAAGGACTTGTACTTGACTTCTGTTTCCTCGACTGACCCCATCTCTCTGAGGGGCAGGATATTTCCAACAGTGCTGGACCAGTCAGAACAGAACAGGTGATTCAGAAACAGGGTTTTTCGAAATGAGAGAGTGGAGAAGGAAGACTATATTGCTGCTACAGGTCTACACTAACATGCTTCACTGTTTGATGAAGACAGACTCTGTGCCTACCAAAGCTGGTGACACTGTTGCACAGGTTGATGGTGAAGTTGTCAACAATGTCTAGAAGGGACAAGAAGTTTCCGATACTGTACAGGTGAACTTCAACAGGATCAGAGGCGATGGCCCTCAGCTGAGTCTCATTTGAATTCTTTATACCTGAAAGAAAAATTAAGAGTTAAAACTGCCTTTAAAAAAAGAAACCAAAATAAGACCTGTGACCTATTAATCAGCAGGCTTGGTAACGCCTCCATGACAAACATTAAATATAATGTTCAATTCATTTTAATGTCACTTCTTTCTTTTCTGATAATGAGTTTATCTTCATTTGACAAATGTTTCTGAGGCCGTGCTGCTTCCTGTTATTCAAAGTAAGAACATTATTCACCAACAGTGTAGATCTCAATGCCTTTTTCTCTCACGAGCTGTGAAGCGACGAGTATGTTGTCCTGGAACTCTTCAGGATCGCTATTTTTTTTGAGTCTGCACGCATTCCATTACTGGAGTTAAAGATGTAATACAGCAGGAACCTCACCGCGAGTCCTGTAAGACAAGAATAAAATAAAAAAGGCTTTGAAGCTATACAGATCAATAAAAGCTGCTGTGGATCACACATCATGATGTTGAATCACCTCTCCGGGTGTCTGTTGCTCCTCTCGCATTCTGTGACAGCTTGTCTATGGCCTCCAGTAGGGATGGTTTGGTCTGGTGGTCGTTCAGGAACCATTTGACCACCAGGCGATTTCTGTACTCAAGCAGACCTGCAGAAAACACACAGACGGGTAAACTGACACACTGACCCAGCCTTTGTTCTAACATGAGAATAACCATGATGACGAGTATGAGAATAATAGTTTGAGCATTTTCTTCAACAGATGCTTTGGTTTATTTCTATTCTGTACTGTCATGCACAATCATTCCTTTACTCATTAGCAGAGAGGGACCAAAGGATTTAAAGGTCCCATATCTAAACCTTTATATATTTTTATATAGAGCTCCAGGAAATACAGGTTGTTTTCAGTCTGTATGATTGGCTAAATCGTCTCCACTGGGAGCGGTAACCAGCAGTGTGAATAATAGTAAAAACATTACCAATCTGGACCTTGTCAGGGCCAATGTGGAACTTGCTGACTACTTGAGTTAGAAAGGACTTGAAGATTTTAAACTCTTCAGGGTTGATGCTCGTGGATACGTCAGCAAGAATCCCGATGTCAGCCTTGGTTGTGCTTTCACACTGAAAACCTGCAGGAAAACAGAGGATTGTTGACGCACAAAAGACCAAAACATGCTCCATGTATGGACAAAATTGCACGCGTTCGTTTCAACCATTGCTGCCCACATACATACTTTAATGTGTCCTTTATGCTAGGATGGATGTTAACCAATACATCCACCAGGGGGCAGCTCAGAGTCGAACGTTTATGACAGAAAACATGGTGACTATGGAGTAGATCCTGATAATGTACTTCTTAAATCAAAAAAAGAAGATGGAGGCGGTGGTCGGTAAGGCCGTTAAATTCGTAACGGCTGGGAGACGGGGAATTTTTTTCTCTCGTCCTTCCTATGCGATCTATGGACATCGAGCGGCATTTCCAATATTTCCAGATGTCACCCTGTGCTTTCTAGCTACAGGAATCTTATCGTCCTTCTGTCTCACACTGGATCTAGGTCATGGGTAGGCAACCCTGGTCCTGGAGAGCTACTGTGGGTGCAGGTTTTTTATCCAACCAAGCAGGAACACACCTGATTCTACTAATGAAGCTCCACAGCAAGGGTCCTAATGGTTGATTAGCTGAATCAGGTGTGTTCCTGCTTGGTTGGAACAAAAACCTGCACCCACAGTAGCTCTCCAGGACCAGGGTTGCCCACCCTTGATCTAGGTTATGTATCAGGTAGTGACAGCAACACTGCCCCCAATGGTTTACAGCGGTACTGCTCTCTCTGGTCCGTATCTGTAAACTTCGCGGAAAAGGATGAAAAATGGGCGAAATTAACGTTAAGACTGACTGAAATCACTCGTGTGTACTAAGAAATGGTAAATTTACCCTCCTCCGTTTTATTAGTGTCTCAATTCTGCGTGTAAATCAAAATGCAGAGTTTCAAATCTTCATTAATTGAAGAAATAAAGTCATATTCATGGCATGTTTTTGGCATGTACATGACTTACTGCTAACAATCCCATGCATTAAATTATACAGATATTATAAGCAAATATTAGCTCTGCAGCTAAAAGTGATGAGTTTGGGTCCAAACTCTGTTTTCTTCTCAGTATAGTGAAACGAATGAGTGAACAAGCAGCTGGGGCTGAGGAGAATATTATTACTTTTGGGGTGTATGGAATTAAGAGATATAAGACCACACCTGTTTTCTGTTTACCTGTTGATGGATGTTCATCTTCAGCCTGAAGACCTGGAGAGAAAATCACATATTAATATTAATATTGGTGCAGATCTGTGAACTGAACAGTGCTCAGCTCAGAACTTTTCTCAGTGAAAACAGATGATTGATCTCACTCAGAAATCAGTAGACGTAGACATAGGCTACACAGATACCACATTGATCACAATCTGACTTTTACATTTATGCTCTGTGAAATTGTGCAAGACTTAAAGAGTTATGAAAATCTATAAGGAAGTTTAAAAAAAAGAAAAGAAATAAATCTGCATTCACAAATTAACGTTGCATTGATTTGTTGCATTGTTGCATTCAGTTTAGTCCTGAGTGAGTTAAAATTATGATTAAAATGAATATTAATTAATATTATTCAGTCTCTGAATTGTTTACTATTGTATACTATTTGTCTATTTGAATATTACGAGAATAATACAAAGTAGAAGATATCTCTACAGTAGAGGACAAGTTGTTTTTGTGTTCATAATGAGGATGATATATTTTATACTATACTACATTTCATACACCCTCATCATTAAAGCTGAGTCCTACCTGAACTCCAGAGCAGCAGAAAAACCAGCAGGTGAACCTTCACCAGGTAAACCTGGTGTCTGTTTGACAGAATCATCTTCTCTGTTTCTGTCTGACAGAAGCGTCTGAGTTTTGAGCCACTTCTCACAGCTAAAGACCTTAACCACAAGTCAGCGATGAGTTCCAGATGATAAGTATGAGACACGTATACACACTCACCGGCCACTTTATTAGGTACACCATGCTAGTAATGGGTTGGACCCCCTTTTGCCTTCAGAACTGCCTCAATTCGTGGCATAGATTCAACAAGGTGCTGGAAGCATTCCTCAGAGTTTGGTCCATATTGACATGATGGCATCACACAGTTGGCACAGATTTGTCGGCTGCACATCCATGATGTGAATCTCCCGTTCCACCACATCCCAAAGATGCTCTATTGGATTGAGATCTGGTGACTGTGGAGGCCATTTGAGTACAGTGAACTCATTGTCATGTTCAAGAAACCAGTCTGAGATGATTCCAGCTTTATGACATGGCGTATTATCCTGCTGAAAGTAGCATCAGAAGTTGGGTACATTGTGGTCATAAAGGGATGGACATGGTCAGCAACAATACTCAGGTAGGCTGTGGTGTTGCAACGATGCTCAATTGGCACCAAGGGGCCCAAAGAGTGCCAAGAAAATATTCCCCACACCATTACACCACCACCACCAGCCTGAACCGTTGATACAAGGCAGGATGGATCCATGCTTTCATGTTGTTGACGCCAAATTCTGACCCTACCATCCGAATGTCGCAGCAGAAATCGAGACTCATCAGACCAGGCAACGTTTTTCCAATCTTCTATTGTCCAATTTCGATGAGCTTGTGCAAATTGTAGCCTCAGTTTCCTGTTCTTAGCTGAAAGGAGTGGCTCCCGGCGTGGTCTTCTGCTGCTGTAGCCCATCTGCCTCAAAGTTGGACGTACTGTGCATTCAGAGATGCTCTTCTGCCTACCTTGGTTGTAACGGGTGGTTATTTGAGTCACTGTCGCCTTTCTATCAGCTCGAACCAGTCTGGCCATTCTCCTCTGACCTCTGGCATCAACAAGGCATTTCCGCCCACAGAACTGCCGCTCACTGGATATTTTTTCTTTTTTGGACCATTCTCTGTAAACCCTAGAGATGGTTGTGTGTGAAAATCCCAGTAGATCAGCAGTTTGTGAAATACTCAGACCAGCCCTTCTGGCACCAACAACCATGCCACGTTCAAAGTCACTCAAATCACCTTTCTTCCCCAAACTGACGCTCGGTTTGAACTGCAGGAGATTGTCTTGACCATGTCTACATGCCTAAATGCACTGAGTTGCCGCCATGTGATTGGCTGATTAGAAATTAAGTGTTAACAAGCAGTTGGACAGGTGTACCTAATAAAGTGGCCGGTGAGTGTATATGAACAGTCTGCCGTTGCCGTGGTAACAGATACTTATCGGTTTGTCTTCAGATGCTGCACAGAAATCTCCTTCAGCTTCATTTTTTTCACATTAAACAGTTGCATGCATGCATACAAAGTCATACACTTATTTCCATTGTCCTTGAGCTCAGAAAACCCAGAAAAGACAGACATTAGTGCAAATGCCAGCTTGAACAGATCAGTAGTTCCTAGTCTTTGACATTTCCAAAGCAGTCACGTTTTAACCTTTGCCTTAAAGAGACAGTGGGTGCTAGTACACTTTATATGTAGCAGCAACATATTCCAGCTCATAGCTCCACAAAACAAGTGTTTGAGTTGTTTTTGAGGTATTTGCTGGGTCTAATCTCACCTACTTAGTGGCGACTTTGTCGTCTAAACCACATGACACTGAAGTGTTGGTTGCAGAGGAAACCACACATTTGCGATCTTTAACCCACACTTCAGTGTCGTGGGTTGAAGGATGCAGAGGAAGCTGCACATCTGATTGACTTTTAAACACAATCCCACATCACACGACTCTTTCCTGTCTGTCTTTATCGAATAAACGCAAAAAATACCCGAAAACATATTAAAAAATTATTATTGCCATAAAATGTAGTGAAGTGTGAAAGGAATTTAGGTATAGAACTTGGTTTGAGTAATTTCCACGGTTGAAAAAGAGAGAATCCAAGCATATTATGTTATAAGGGTATTGCTATAAACTTTCAGAATATGGTTGAGTGGTTATAGCAGTACTTTACCACTGTATTTTAACTATGTTAGCTAATACTCTTTACAACAGTACTTTAACTACATTGACTTATAATACATGTATACGTTACTGCAATAGTTTAACTACATTAACTATAAGCTTTCAGAATACGGTTTAGAGGTTATTTCAATACTTTAAATACATCAACATAGTACTTTACCACAGTATTTTACCAACATTAGGTCCTGATATTCATGCACTATACTGCAGTAGTGTAACTACATCATATCCTAATACTAATATACTTTACCACAGTAGTTTAACTACATCAACTATAAACTTTTAGAATATGGTTGAGTGGTTATAGCAACACTTTACCACAGTATTTTAACTATGTTAGCTAATACTCATGCACTTTACAACAGTAATTAAACTACATTGACTTATAATACTTACATTTTGCTGTTATTACTTATGGACTTTACTGCAATAGTTTAACTACATTAACTATAAGCTTTCAGAATATGGTTTAGAGGTTATTACAATACTTTAAATACATCAACATAGTACTTTACCACAGTATTTTACCAACATTAGCTCCTGATATTCATGCACTATACTGCAGTAGTGTAACTACATCATCTCCTAATACTAATATACTTTACCATAGTTTAACTATAAGCTTTCATAATATGGTTGAGGGGATTATTGCAATACTTTTAAGTATGTCGACACAGTACTTTAACTACCCAATACTCATGCACTTTACTACAATACTGTAATTTACCACAGTAGTTTAACTGCAGCAACTACACCCTTTCAGAATATGGTTGAGGTGTAATTGCAATAGTTAAGTATTTTAACTACAATAGCTCCCAATACAATAATTTAACTACATTGACTTATAATGCTTGTGTACTTTAACTGCATCCACTCATACTTGTACATACATACATGTAATGCATGTACTTCTCCATATTAACTGTATTTGATGCCCTGACATTTTAACCCTTCAGTGTATCATCCTTCACTCTCTACTACTGAACATATATATCTATAGGCTCATCGATCTTTCCGCTCGTATTCTTTCCCGCAGGAACCGGACACTGCGACCAGCACCACGTGAAGCAGCCACGCCTGCGGGTCGCGCGTAAAGACCGCAGCATCCGCCGCGGCTCGTGCAGGCAGCGGAGAGGAGGACGGGACGGGGCGGTGCGGGGGGGGGGGGTGAGCGGGGTCCGCAGACACGGTGTGCGGTGGGTGGAGTTAAAGGGGAGCGCTCGGTTACCGGAGAAAGTTCCCGCCCGCACACGCCGAGAAAGCCATGCGTAATAATAGGTGTGACGGCCGGTGAGGAGGATGCTGGAGCATGAGTCAGGAGCAGACAGGCGACTGGTCCATCAGATCAACACAGGTATGAAGATCCAGGCCGGGAGCGAGCACATGGGCTGCGGCAAGGTCGGAGAGAACCGGGAGAACCAGGTCATCTGCCTGCAATGCCAGGACGAGGTGGTGCGGGTCTGTCCGGGGAGTCCGCGCACTGCCGCGCGCCTCGCCTCCGGTTCCGCAGGTATGCGCTGCAGCATCTGTGGGCTAGCAAGGAGGAGGACATGGAATACACTGCAAAAAAAAAAAAGGAGGGGAAATCCAATCTAATCAGCTGGAAATACAATTAGTGCAAGAGTGAGGAGAATTGTCTTATTCTAACGACAGTTTTAATCCATTTCAAGTTTATTATGCTTGATTTCAGTGAAAAAATCTAATAATTTATAACAAAGAAATCAAACAATTTAATCTTGATTGCTTAAAATTGACTCTAATCAAGAACAATAAGGTAAAGTAATAATATGTATCTGTAAATGGACAAGATAATTTAAGATATAATTAGACTAATTGGACCAAATACAAGATATTTCTATTTGTTAAGATTGAATTCGTTCAATATGCATCTGATTATCAGATTTACAGTGTTTCAGTAGTTTATGTCATTAATTAGCCTGATTCCTGGTGAGTGTGAATGAGGGTGTGGTGCTCCAGTGAAAAGAATAGTGGAGCACCAGTGTCACTAAAAGCAGGAGAAACAGGAGTACACAGCTTATATAACCAAAAATAATAAGTGTATTTGCTGCAATAGAGTATAATTTTCTCGAATTATTGATTCCATTGGCAGATTAATTACCTTATTTCACATTTATGTTTTCTTAAAGTGATATAACCAAGAAAAAAATGAAATAAGCAAAGTTATCTTCCAATAAAATGAGATAATTCTACTCATTTTTGGATTAATTGTGCCAAAAACAAGTTTTTCATCTGATAGGATTTAATTTTTTGCAGTGTGCACACTATGATAAATGATTGTCAGAAACTTTATATGCACCAATGTGTGTATTCTGGTGAAATATCTGTATTTATGTAAAGAAAACCATAAAAACTCAGACAGGAAGCACAATGCAGTCAGGCATTCAACACACATAGAGACATGAGTTAGTCTGTTTTCAAAATAAAAGTCCTCTGCTTCTGCATGTTTGAGAAAACTATGTCGGTTTAAAGCAAAGTTAGCAAAAAGCAACACAGGTGAGCAATTAGCAGCTAAAAAGAAGAGTTAATTGCTCTGTGTCTGGATTATTTATGCACCTGTTGCTTCATAGTTGAGTTATATTAAATATAAAGATAATATTTCTGTTTGCTAATTAGTCAACGTGCTGTAAAACAACCCGTGGTTATTTTGTGCATCTGTCTTTGACTTAATTATTGTGTTTTTATTTCAATATATTGAAGCGTTTTTATCCATCTCCTCTGCAGAGCTGCCATGTTTCTACAGTAGTCCACAGCAGACAAATCACTAAATTATACGTACTGTACCTTTAAGGGTTTTGATTCCAGATTTTGAAGCAACAAAGAAACTTGCAGAGTTCGAGGCATCAGACCTTTAATGCTGAGGTATCAGGGAGGGTTTGTTCCTGTATCTCCGGGCTGGTGCTAGAGTTATGAATTTAATTCGCATTGTTCTATCACAGTGGATGATTTTATTCCCTCTATATAAATTGGTACAGTAAGGCAGTAAAGCTGCCAGCCTCCTGCACAGTATTCCCTCATTTCTGCTAAGGTCAAGGCCTGGATTGTGTGGAGCGAGGCGCTAACGCTGCAGGATTAGAGGTTTGATTGGTGTTTCGCTGCAGGGTCAGGGCTCTTATCGAGTCCAGGACCAGAACTTAGGCTTAGCGGATGCAGATGGAACTGCAGAATCCATGACAGTCCCACAGGGACCCAGAAGCATTTTTCCCATCCATTAACAGCAAAAATGGCTGAAAGTGTACTCTGCTCCTGTGCTAAAAATCAAGACATTAGTGAGATTTATGTTTATTGTTTCCTCCCATCACAGATTGTGAACCCAGCAGCGGCAGCAACGTCTCTACTGGGACTTTCTACAGCTGCCTCAGTCAAATCACTATCGGTAAGTACACGTCATCTAATGCTATGGTTCTCAAAGTGGGGTCCAGGGACCCCCAGGGGTCCTTGAGGTGGTTCCAAGGGTCACTTTAAGGGTCCTTGAAATGAACTTGAACTTTTAATGCACTTAGGTTTGAAAGCTGTTCACCAAACAAAAGCGTCCATACAGCAGCAGTTATATATTTATATAACTTATATTACAGTACTGACATGTGCACCTCGACCTTTGTAGACCTTGGTATGAATCACAGGAGGCTGCAGAACACTTATCTATAATATATCACATAAGCTGTGTATGTGAAGGGAAGATAAACATAGCAACATTATTAAAAAAACACCTTTATGAGAATGATTTATCATAACTAAACACACTGTAGGATACTGTATTACTGTATTAGAAGCATTATAAATTAGTGCTTTTATACAGTTCTGGAAAAAAATAAAAGACCACTGCAACCTCTGGAATGTGATCAAGAGGAAGATGAATGGTCACAAACCATCAAAAGTGAAATAAAGTCACCCAAAAACAACGTGAAAGACTAATGAAAGCATGAAAGCTGTGATTAAAAATAACCAAATATTGATTTCTGAACTCTTCTTTAGTTTAAACATTAGTTTTATGTTGTTCAAATTACTTTGATCTTGTTTCTTTTCTTCTTCTTTTGTCATTTTCTGCAAATAAATGCTCTAAACGATAATATTTTTATTTGGAATTTGGAGGAAATGTTGTCAGTAGATTATAGATTCAAAGAAAAATGTTCCCTTTGCCCAAAACACATGCCTATAAGTAGTAAAATCAGAAAAACTGACATATTATTAGACAAAAAGGGTAAAAGTAATAGTTCATTTTGATAAAGTAGGCGTTGACAGATGATGCTACTGTACATATAAGGAGAGTATTAGTGATAATAATTAATTTGAAATGAATAAAAGACAAGAAACGACAAAGTTAGAAAAGAAATAAGGACAAAAAGCTTGAAAACAGAAATGCTACCGGTTTGACATAAGGTCAGAGGTCACTCAGTTATCAGGGACAACACCGTTCAAAAATAAGAATAATGCAAGTTTTTAATAGTGGAAAACACTGGTGAAAATCAGGAGTTGAGCTCCAGCTGCTGCAAACACACTGCAGATGTTCCTCCTCCTCACTTTGAGCTAAATAAAACCAGCGGTGAAGTGCTGAGAGCGGGACCACTGACAGGAAAAGATCTATAGTGTCTCTCTTTACTCTGACGTCCCCCTAGAATTAGTGTGCTGCCGCTGATTTAAAAGCTCTGGCCTTTTGTTTGAGTGGAAAACATCCGTCAGCATCGCTCCTAAAAGTTCTTATTGATTATAAAATTCCATTAATTCCTACATCGTTGTTTACTGCCGTCGTGAGGAGGACGCGGTAAGAGCTCCTCGGGTTTTGTCAGCTCTTTGTTCCTTTAAGACACGCCCCCTCATTAGCATATGATTGACAGATACAGAAATAAATACAGATTAATAATACATCCTGGAAAAATTATTAATATATTTATTTAATAGCTTTTGTTTAGTTTTAGAGGTTTTTCTTCATGATTTTTACCGTTTAGCCATTTCACAGACTATAGGAAAAATCTAATTAATCCTCTGCACTGAATAAAACGACTGATTTTATTAGAATTTTTCAATATTTGCATATTGTTTCCATATGGAAACACATCTATTTTAGCATATTAGAAAAAAAAACTGAATTAAATTCAAGTTTAATTTATTATTTGGTGAAAATTCAACACCTCACATGTCAAATGTCCATGAGCAAACAGGAAATCCTGGTCATGTGATCTTATAAATTGTGTGTCTTTCAAAATAAAAGCCCCCTTTTCACACCTAACATTAAAAAATAGATATTAATTAAGAAAAATGAATATGAAGTAATCATTGCCATATGGCAAGGATTAAAATATGTGACATTTCATGAATATTTTATAATCCAGCTCCAGCCCTGGTATGGTTACATTTAATCCCTACATAAACTTTAATATTTTACCTATTTTACAGAAATTCTCTGTCTCTTATCACTTTTATCACGGCACCTAAACGGTTAAATATCAACTAAATCGTAAAAGTGGCTCAGTCCTCATCAAAGTGCGGCATCTTGCAGATAATTTACAGTTTGCTCCAGTTTTGATTGACGTGCTAACTCAGAGTTCTGAGGGAAACCAGGCGTGAAGGAAAGGATTCCACCTTCACGTCTTCCTGTGATTACTCATCTCAACGCGCGGCCCAGATTTTCCTGCACCTGCGTTTTGTTTTCTCACCTCCGAAGGTGTCGGGGACTGGAAGTGCTTCATATCTGGGCCTCGCTCTCCTCAGAGAGCCACACGGGCGTTTTTTTTCTTTTTTCCTGATGACTGCGACATAGATATTGCTGTGAACACACTATGTGCGAAGAGGCTGCACCTGCACCAGGAGTTTTAGAGGTCGTTCCAGGTGTAGATTTCCTCCTCCTCCCCCACTGGTTCAGGTGACTTTCATGGGATGTCCACTGCAGCTGAAAACCATCGACTAATGGACGTTTCATTTATTTTCTTTAAAGTATTCACAGCGCTTCACTTTTTCCACATTTTCTTATGTTACAGCCTTATTCCAAAACAGATTCAATTCATTTTTTTCCGGGAAAAGATTTTTACAAATTTATTAAAAAATAAAAAACAGTATATTTATATTTTTAACGCGTTAAACTCTGTTAAACTCCTGAGATTGCTCCACTAATCATGTACAAATATAGTGAAGCTATACATCAAATTAAACAGGAGAAACTCCACTACAAGCACATATAAGTCATATTTACACACACCAAACACAACTCCAACACCAAGCTAATTAATTAACAAATATGAAAATCGGTATACGATCATAAAGCCAACCCACTCGCCACATTTTGATGGCTAGCGCTCTGATACTTCATGTTATACAAACAAATGACATCTCATATGAAAGCTGAGACTGTGACGAGTCCAACGGTACCATCAGTGTAGCTTTATGATAAAAACTCAGTAAACTAGCAGCCAAAAAACACTACAGTAAAAAGTCGCTTGTTTGAAGCGACTAAACTGTGTTTTTGTTGCTGTTTTGGGATGAAAATGTTTATTTGAGATCAATAAATGGTCGTTTAGTGTCGACCAACATCTCTGTGTTTATTCCAGACATACCCTACTGACTATGGGGATGTCCTAAACCTGAAAAAGGGCTGGAGGTCAAGGGGTTAAACTTGCAAAATAATTATTTTGAGTGGAATTTACGTAAATTCTAAGAGATTTCTACTTAAATACATTAGGATGGATTTATTTAAAGTAAAATAAATTATGTAGATTCAGTAAATGTAATAGTTTAGTCCTACATATTTAAGTCAGATCCAATCTAATTACAAATTTTAGCTATTTTTCTGTAACCTTCAATAAATTTAACATTTACACAATGAACCAAACATATTTTACTTGTCTGCTCAGAAGATAGAAATAAAATTATCCCTATTTCTTCATTTTTTTCAGTGTATTTCTGCAGCAAACTGAAAAATTTTATTCCTAAATGTCCTGAAGGTTTATTCATATATCAGTCAGTACATTTTAGAATTAATTAAACAGAATAAGATTCAATAACATGTTAAAATCTTTTAAATAAAGCAGTGTATGTGTCTTGAAACATTTCAGCTAAATCTTAAAGAGCCAAAATCTAATCCTGGAAACGTCAAATCAAATAATGAATAATAATAAACTACACAGCTACTATATATAAAAGCCTCATATCAGCAGCTTCACTGCAGTTTCCCTGCTGCTGTAGCAGAGCAGTTGTTTTAGGCGTCTGTCCATCGATATGTTAGAATAATCTGCACCTTAATGGATGGAGAAGCTCCTGATGCTGGATATTTACCAATTTACAAATGGAAAGAACAAGAATCTGTTGTGTTTGATGTAGAATCTATAGTAATACGAGACCTCTGTGCACTTTTTGTTATATATTCCACGCTACTATATGAATATGATGCATCATTCATCATTTTCCTTTCTCTGATTTTAGTCTTCAGTCAGAATTTTAACCGGTTTAATTCCAGTTTATTAATCATCACATTTGTTTGATCTAAAACTGGCAGAAAAATGACATGTGTGATGCAGCCTGTTACCAAGTTCCACTATATTTAATTAAAGAATTCATTAAAAACTGACATTTAATGGGGTCAAAATCCGAAAAATGTGTTTATGATCAACACTGAGGAGCAGGAAAACTAAATTTAGAATGATATATTCATGTTGGCTATATATAGTTGATCAGATAGTTGATTGATTCCTGATTTATACTTAAAATAAATAATCTAAATGTTCCTTTTACAGCTTTTTTGTCTTTTCTAATGACATGATAGTAGAAAACATAGACAAAAAATCATCTTCAACAACAAATCCTACCAGAAAGAGTCATTTTATTTAGATTATTATGATTTTCAACCCTGATGTATACATCTATTAATCATTCAAGTCTCTAGAATAATCCCCCAAAAAATAATTTTGCACACGGGATAAATAATTTTGTGCAAACAGCAACTATAACAGCCATTAAAAGGCTATTTTCTGCAAAGAAAAGACGATAAAATGGAAAAAATAGATGCAATAGATATAATTATATGCATGAAACCTTTGGTCTAAATGGGTTAATGAATAGAATCGTACTTTTAATAAAAGTGTGTTGAGGTTACTGGTTGAAACAGGTGTACTCTTCCCCATTTTAATGCACAAATACCTCTTCACTGGTGTTTCTCTGCAGCCTGGACTGTGAGGAGTGAGATAATAAAATCCAAATATTGCTCCGTAGATATAAGTACTGTCATACACCAAACAAGATTCACTTGTATACTTTCCAACAAAGCAATTACAGTTTTCCTTTCCAAAGCTGCTGTACAAGACAAATTCCCCTCAGGGAAAATAAAGACCTCTGTGCTGGAGTTGCTGACTTCAGCACAAACATTATTTGACTAACGCAGTCACACTCCACACGGTGCAGACCCCACGTTTATTCTCCTCCTCGTAAAACTGCTGCAGTGAGACGTATAGTTCAGATTTACCCGTCATAGTTTAGCTGGATGAGGTGTGTGTTTCACACCCAACAGCAACGTGAGGGAAGTCACTGGTTAAATAATAAATATCCAATGAGTCAATTAAGATCAAGTACAAGTTTGAGTTTTATTCATATATCGCATGAGAAAACCTCAGCTACAACTAAATACCTGCACCTACTTTAATAGTTTGGAGCTAATATTCAACTTGGAACGTCCTCCAGTGCACATATTGGACTAAATATACCAAAATAAGGCAATTTCTACCTGGTTTTATAGTTTTTTGCTGCTTTTTAGTAGTTTTTATTGCATATTTCCTGCTATTAGCTAGTTAGCCAAACATGCTAATCCTCAAGCAAACATGCAAACACTAAATGAAGTATTTTTATCTGTAGTATCAATATATATCATCGATATCCACATCATCAATACAATAAGACATTAATTTAATATAATATCAGTATTTAATTTAGATTTGAGCTGTTTGTCTGATTATTTAATTGGGTCTTTAATGATATTATGGACAAATAATTAACCTTTGAACTCTTATCTTATTAATCATTGAACTAAACATTGCAGATAATTTATCTTATTTCAAGTGTTTTTCCTTATTTGGGTCAGTTTGCTCTTGGTTAAAGTTTTAAATTTATCAGTATTAATCAAAATGTTTGATTTTTTACAATATTCTAGCTATATTTGCTGTAATTTCCCTTTTAAACATCTTACAGAATATATTATTCATGTTCTGGAATGATCCTCAGTGGGATTTTATGATTTTTTTCTTGATTTTAGTCAATTAAACCTTTTCTTTTTTAAAGAACGATAGTCTTCTTTTCTTAAAATAAGACCAAATTGACACAAGTCAGAAAAAAAAACTTGAAATTAGCTCATTATTGGACTAATTCTACCAAAATCAACCTGTTAATATTTCAGTTTTTGCAGTGCAGTGCATTATGTTTTAATTCAATTACATTTACACCAACGTTTGTCTACAACCAGTTTCAAACACTCTCCGTTATTATCGATCTTTGAAGTAGTAGTTCTAGATGTCAGTAATAAACCTTCAAGCTCGATATTTTAAGCCAACATGGATGGAAGGAGACATCATAAAATTGTTTAGACGAATCAGCAGTGAGAAAGTTGGCGTCCGGACCCTCGGAGCTCAGACACCTGTCAGCCCGGCGCTGATCTGTGAGGCCTCTCCTGAAGCTGAGAAAACCGGCTGAGGGGAAATCGAAGTGCCGGAGGCGAGGAGAGTCCGAGCTGCTTCAGCAATCTGTGTCTCCTGTGAGATTAGAAAGCAGCAGGGAGGGAGAGCAGCTCCGTTCCGTCTTAGCCGAGCAGCTTCATGGCCTCATAAACTCTGCAGTAGAGTTTGATGCAACGATTCTAGTAAAATCATCAAGAAATATCGAGCAGAAATATCTTATTTTGAAGTTTTTTCTTGCATTTGACTGTTGCTTTTAATGTCTATCTAATATCTATGATATTATATATTAATATATGGATTGATAATTATAAAAATATCATTCTTCAAGTCTTTTTTATCTCATATTTTACTTTTTTATCAAATTATCTGCCATTAGAAGTCAAGATAATTCTAAACCCTGTTCCAAATTATTGCACAAATTATATTTAAGTGCGATAAAGATCACGTTTTTTCTTTTTCATACCTATAAAATGATATGAAACTGTTATGCATAATAATTTGGAACAGTTCATTTTAGTTTTTTTAATAATAATCTTAATAATTTGGAACACACAGTGTACTAAATTTTGGACTAATTGTATGAAAATGTATATATATTAGATTTAATTTTTACTTGAGTCTTATCTCATTGTCTAAAACGCTCAGTTTTGCTTTGGATTTGTCTCTCACAGCTGAAAATAAACATTTTATCATCTATAATTCAACAGTGTGGTCTAATAAATATTAAAAATAATAAAATAAATATTAATCATCCTCTAAAGATCCAGTGTGTCAGATTGAGTGACATTTTGCAGCATGAAGAAAAATGGAAGTATCTAATGGTACCTTTAAGTCTCATGGGTTTATATTACTGTATATTATTGTATAATGAACATTATTTATAGTAATTAAATAAGGTTTTATTTGTATGAATTATACCAGACTCACTGATGTGTTTTGACATGTTGCAGCTGTGATAATTCTAAATATGATGAATTAGTTTGTTGTAACCTTTATGTAAAGGGATAGTTTGAGCTACTACTACACAGCTATATTTATTTTGGTTTTCCTCATCAAACTCAGTAAAATACACAATCCAGCAGCTTCCAAATGCTGTGGTAATGACAAAAAAGTGTTGAACTATCCCTTTAAGACTCAGTGAGCTACTGTATAATGAAAGATGAAGAGTTAATGACAGCTGTGGAGATGTTTTAATGATTCCAGCCACTAGAGGGCAGCATTGCAGAGGAGATGATTCAAAGCTTGACTGGTGGCTGCACTTTTATAATATGCGGAATTTACTACCCAACTAGGTGGTAGCAAAATATAATTAATAGGAAATTACCTAAACAACCCCTTCATATAAACACTGTTTGTTGTGTTTCGTCCTGTGGCTTCAGGCTTCGACCTCGGGGGTCAGGTGGCCATCGGGATCTCCCACTTGAAGAGCTCCTTCCCGGCGGGCGGCCACAGCCTTCCCAGTCCGGACTGCGTTCACTCCGAGACCACGTCCGTGCCGCCCATCAGCGAACATGCGGAGCCCGTTTCCTGCCCGGCGTCGCTGTCCATCACGCCGCTGCCCACCCTCAGCTCCAGCCAGGAGACGGTCTGCGACACCAGCACCAGTACGTATAATAAGAATTAATAATTTAGCTTATTTCTAGCCACATTTTCCCCCTTGAATTAAGTCAGTCTGGTTTTGTTTTAAGTTTTAAATTAAGTATTTTTTAGTAGCAGCAACATAAATTAATTCGGACATTTCTAGTCAGAAGTCACCTCAAATGTTGTAGATTTCCTTTTATATCAGGTTTAAGTACATCATTTTTTCTGATTATAGAGAAATTACCTATTTATTATCATTTATAGCAGGGGAGCTAAAGCGGAAGCTTGAATCCTTCAGTACACACACACTTTATAGTGAAGCAGATAATTCCAGATAATTATAATCCATATTGGACTAAATATACAAAATTTAAGACAATTGTGCTTTAATAGTTTTTTTTTTATTTATTTATTAGAAAAAGTTCTAACCTCCATCCAAACACCATGAGAAGTAATTCCTGCTATGCCTAGTTACAGATGCTGTGCTCTGATTGGACGATCACTGTGCGTGGGCGGGGCTTAGCAAAAAAATCAATCTCCTGCCCCCCCACGCTTTACATGTTTATAGAGTTAATAGAAACATGGAAGCATTCACAAATAAAACTGCAAAAAAGAAAAAATCCTTTTTAATTCTACATGTACCTATTAATGAGTGAGCGTGTGTGTGTGTGTGTGTGTGTGTGTGTGTGTGTGTGTGTGTGTGTGTGTGTGTGTGTGTGTGTGTGTGCGCGCATGCACGTGTGTGTGTGTGTGTGTGTGCGCACACGCGTGTGTGTGTGTGTGTGTGCCCTTGAGTCCTCATCAGCTGTACACACACACACACTGTTATCAGAGCCAACTGTCATTGTTTTGGGCTGCAGTAACACTGACAGAGTCCTTTTTTCTGATTGGCTACTGTCAGTGCAGCTCGTCTCTGATTGGCTGCTGAGGGAGTCTGATTAGAAACAGCAACGTGCAGCATGCACCTCCTCCTCCTCCTCTCTCTCCATCTCTCTGGCTGTAAACATCCTACTCACGTTATGCTTTTTTTTTCCATCAGAAGGTCTTTGACAGTTTATCCGTGAGCTTCTCTACCACCTGCTCATAGCATCGTCACTCTGACAGCTGTGAGCGTGTGTGTGTGTGTGTGTGTGTGTGTGTGTGTGTAGTGATGTGAGGGTCGACTGATGCGGTGATGAGGAGTCAGGAGTAAAAAGTGGCGATGCTGGTTTCCCTCGTGGGACGTCGCGTTTTTTCGGTTTCCCTCAGCGAGGTCGTTTGGGGGCTGGGGGGGGAGGAGAGGTGACCTCGGCGTGCGTGTGTGTGTGTGTGTGAGTGTATGTGTGCATGTGTGTGTGTGTGAGTGTGTGTGTGTGTCTATGGGGAAGAGTCTTTTGGCTGTTTTGGCGTCTGCTGCAGCTCAGCTGGGAAGCTTCCCCCTCCTCCTCTCTTCTCCCTCCACCTCCTCACGGTGAGTCCTTCTCCGGACCAGATCCAGATCTTTCTCCGGATTCTTCTCCGCTGTGTGTGTGTGTGTGTGTGTGTGTGTTGTTATTTATTTATTTATTTATTTTTTGCTGCAGTGCTCTGTCTCACACGTTACTCACACTCCTGCTTCATCTCTTTCTCTCAGTTCCCTGTGACCATGCAAACATTTGACCTTCACACACACTTGTTTTCTCTCCTCTCTGTTTCCCAGCTGTTCTCTAGCTTGTAAATGCGATTTCCGCATGTGTGTGTGTGTGTGTGTGTGTGCGCATGTGTGTGTCATACACCACTTCTTCAGCCTCCATGATGTTATTGGTTTTAAAACAGAGAAATGGGTCATGCCTCTGACAGGACTGTGTGTGTATACACTGCAAAAAAATAGGTGAAAATATCTTGTTTTTGGTAAAATTATTCCACTTTTTTATTGTTTTTGGTCAATTTTATTTCTCTTAAAACAAGATTCTAAGAAAAAAAAACAAGATCCAGTTGATTTTAATGAAGAAAAAATAGATTTAAAATAATTCTACTGATATTGGCCGATTAGAGTCTTAGTACTTTTACCTTATTTTGGTAAAATCATGTCTAGTGAGAGAAAAATTATTGAATTTCACATCTGATTATTTGTCTTTAAATATAATTTTACAAGTTTATCACTTTGTGGTTAAACTGTTCTGTGATAAAAAAAAACAAAAACAACAGAGCTGATTTATTACTTATTTATTTTAAAAACAAGGAACTTTTTATTATTTAAGTAATGGCACAAATAAAACAGGATTAAAAGTTGATAAAAGATAAATACATACATACATTTATATATAAATAGGGTCTAAAAACAAGATATTTTCAGTTTTTTAAGTTAATTGTACTTTATTTATTGTCTTTATATTTATTCAGTACTTGCAGAATAATTATTTTGAGTAGAATTGACTTTAATTAAGAGATTTGTACTTAAATACATCATTAATTAATTAATCAATAGGATCCAAAAACAAGATTATAAGAGAGAATAATCCAAAATACTAAGATCTTTACAATTTTACTACTACTACTATATTATGTTGAAATTAATTTTTATAATATAATAATAATAATAATTAATTTTCTATACATATATGAGATTTATATATGAGATTTCTACTTAAATACATAATTAATTAATTAATTAATTAATTAATTAATTTAACTATATATATATATATATATATATATATATATATATATATATATATATATATATATATATATATATATATATATATTTAAGTTGATTGTACTTATATTTTTTCAGTACTTGCAGAATAGTTATTTTTAATGGAATTTACTTTAGATTTCTACTTAAATACATTAGAATGGAATTACTTCAACTTCTTATTTTTGGTAATAAAATCAATTATGTAGATTTAATAGTTTATCTCCTAAATATTTAAGTTAAATGCAGTTATTTTACTTAACCTAATCAGTAAATTTAACAATCAGACAATGAACCAAATCAAATAGAAATGACAGTAAACCTTTTTCTTAATACTTTTTAATTGATTTACATTATCTTTGTTTTAAATAACACATTAAAACCTATTAAATAAACCAGATAAAACATGCAATGGTCAGTTTTTTTCAGTGTGTGTAGGATTCATGGCACAAATCAAACAGGATCTTCTAAAACAAGATATTTTCAGTTGCTAAGCTTCCATTGTTCATTATTTCTGTGCTGCGACTGTGTCCAGGCAGCAGGTTGGCATGAAAGAGGTGCTGTTTAACATCAGGTAAACCACACACACACACACACACACACACACACACACACACACACACACACACACACACACACACACACACACACACACTACCCGCCCCAGGGCATGATGGGAGCATCCAGAAGGAACGAAGTAGCTGACACCCGATTCCTCCTCCCATTCTTCCTCCTGCAGTTTTCTGTTCTGCTGCTTTTACTCCTCCACTCTGGTTTTAGCTGTGTCATTTTTCACCAGACAATTATTTATTTTAGTGCAAATAATCCTGTTTTTATTCATTATGTTGATGCATCAGACAATATATCGTCGAAGAAAAAAGTAGTTATCATGAGATAAAAAGGATTAAATATTGTGAGGGAAGACATGTCCTTGCTTTGACTTTTATCTGATATAAAATAATATAATTTATTGCTGTTTTATTATCATTTTATCACCTTTTAACTTCATCAACTCATAATACTTTTATTTTACAATGTACTTTTGCTGTAATACGTCAAATGCATCAATACCTACCTACAAAATACTTCAACTACATCAACTTATTATACTTTTACTGTAATACTTCAACTACATCAACTTATTATACTTGTATACTTTTACTGTAATACTAATACTATCAACTTATAATACTTATTTACCATTATTGCAGTACTTTTAACTACATCTTGTTGTTAACTTTAAATAAGTAGGAATTTCATGCAGGACTTTTACTTGTAATGCAGTTTTTCAACATTTTTGTGTTGATACTTTAAACTCAAAGACAAAAATCAAAGTCCCATCAATCAGCTAATTAACCATCATACATTTAATAGAGAAGAGAACACGCCAGTGAACTCGAGCTTCGGTACCATGTGACCTAAACCTGTCTTGGGTTACAGGTGTATTATATAAAGCCTGTTAAAGTTTGATGGATGCATTGTTTGCTGGTTTTGGCCCAGCAGCATGGCGGCTAATATGTAGCGTGTCTATTTAGTCAGAAGCTCTCGATCTGCCTTTAATGAGACTGAAACATGGCCGACGAGCTCTGTGAATACAGGAAACTCCTGCTGAGGATCGTTATATGCATGTACATGTGGAGGAAATGCTAAATAACAAACTGAACAAGCCTCTTGTTTCTAGTATTTTAATTAGCAAGCAGGTTTTCATGAACTGGGTATACACTGCAAACAACAATTAAATCTGTGAATGTGAAAATGTCTTGTGGTTGGTATAAATAGTCCAATATTAAGTAGAATTATATTATTCCATTGGCTGATAATTTAGTTTATTTAGAGTTTTTAAATGATTTGGGTCAATTTGTTTAAAAATATATGTTGTCTGTGTCTTAAAAAGTGTTTAAATTGACTAAAATCAATTTTAAAAAATGGAATTAAATAATTCTACTCAATATTGGACTAATTGTACAAAAACCAAGACATATTCACCTGATAAGATTTCATTTTTTGCAGTGTAGAGTGCATCAAACCAGCGTCTACACTGTAAAAAATGAAATCTTAGCAGGTGAATATGTCTTGTATTTGATTCAATTAGTCCATTAATGAGTGGTATTTTATCCTATTGGCAGATAATTTATCCTATTTCAAATATTTTTTTCCTGATTTGGGTTAGTTTGTTAAAAACCTTGTTAAAATCAAACAAAAACAGATTAGATAAGATTTCATTTTTTGCAGCGTAGAGTGCATCAAACCAGCGTCTACACTGTAAAAAATTAAATCTTAAGAGGTGAAAATGTCTTGTTTTTGGTACAATTAGTCCAATTAAAGGCTGTTGCCAGGGCAACCGGCTAATCTTCCATACTGTACATAGCATTACATGGTAAACATTCAGTTTTATTAATGCACATTAAAACAAATCAGCTCTTATTTTACACATTTCATATCTCTGACTCTTAATACAAGTCGTGAACCAGAGACATTCTGAACTGTGATTTGCATATTTCAATTTGCATATTTAAATTAAATTATAATTTCATAACGTGGCTCTTACACGGGGGGACATTAAGGGGTAAATGATTCCAGTTTATTATGGCTGTAAATGAGAGTTATTTTCAGCAGAGGCTGGACACCATAAAAAACGTTACTGGCACATCTGGTGTGGTGATTATGTGGATTATTGGATTATTGCTGGATCATTTTGTTTATTTAATTTTGTTTTTCTTGATTTTGGTCACTTGTTTGAAGAAAACTAGATTAAATTATTAGAATTCTTTTCATCATAATGAACTACAAAAACTCTCAACAGGTGAAAATATCTTCTTTTTGGTACATTTAGTCCAATATTGAGTAGAATTATCTTATTCCACCTGCAGATAATTAAGCTTATTTCTTAAAAAAGTAATTAAATTGACTAAATTTATAAAATTAAATTACTGTTAATGGAATAAAATAATTCTCAAGCATTTTCATATAAGATTTCTTCTTTTTTTGCAGTGTAGAGTACATCAAACAAGTCTACACTATAAAAAATTGATCTTTTGATCTTAAAATAGCTTTTTTTTTTTAAAGAAAATGAAAAAAGGAACTAATTTTACCAAAAACAAGGGAAAAAAACTTGATAAATTATCTATAAATTATCTGCCAGTGGAATAAGTTAATTCTAATCAATATATATATATATATATATATATATATATATATATATATATATATATATATATATATATATATATATATATTCACCTGTAAAGATTTAAATTTTGTCTTTTTATCTCATATTTCTAACTTAACTCATATTTTTTTTTACTTTTTATCTAATATTTTTATAATATTGACCTCATCATCATGTTTTTTTTAATTTCATTATATATTTTTCAGTTTAATCTTGATAAAACAACTAAAATTTAACAATGGACTAAGATAATTCTACTCAATATTGGACTAAATGTATATTTTCACCAGTAATCTTCTGCAGGGAGCATATATTGACAGTATAAGTGGAGTAAATGCTAAATAACGAGCAGAACAAAGTTCTTGTCTTGGTTTTAATGGACTGTGTAAAGAATCCATTAAACCACGAGGGTCTATAACAACTTCTGAGAGGAAAAAAAGATCTGCAGTTCACTTTTTTTTTAAAAAAAAGAGAAACTTCATTGAAATTCTGCTGCAGTGATATCAATCCAGACTCCTCAGGAAGCCGACCTCCGGCTGCTGCAGCTGCTGGTGACACACTAACGCCCTCGTCCTGCTGCTGTAGTCAAATTTACAGCCAGACGGCTGATTTCTCTCTAGTTTGACATTTATCTCAGCATCTATACAGACTCCAATGTTCCGAAGCATCGACGGCTGATTAAGAACTGAGACATTTCCTCTCTAACTGCATCTCTGCCCCCCCCCTCTCTGTAAGGAGGCTTACGACTCAGCGGAAAAATACCGCTGAGTCACCTTTGCAGCCACAAACGAAACTTTTCGAGACGGCCGCCCACGTCTCCTGGCGTCTCGCTGCTCTCCGGAGGACGAGGAGCGTTTAGATAAAAAGACGATGAAGCTGCTGCTGATTTGTCTCTGAGGACAAACACTCAGTCAGATGCTGCTGTTTTATTAGGGATTCAAGGTGAAAGTTACTGAGCTGTCAAATTACTTCCATGCAGGACCTGTCTCACTCTGCCTGCCGCGTTCAACCTGCATCTACCTGTCTCACTCTACCTGTGTCACTGTACCTGTCTTCACCTGTGTCACTCTCCTTCTGTCTCTCACTCGACCTGTCTCTACCTTTCATTCTACCTGTCTTACTCTACCTGTCTCTACCTGTCTCACTCCACCTCTTTAACTTTACCTGTCTTTCCCTAACTTTACCTGTCTAACCTTACTCTACCTGTCCCTACCCATCTCACTCTGCCCTTCTCTTCCTGTCTAACTCTACCCATTTCACCGTACCTGTCCATACTACCTGTCTCACTCTGCATGTCTACCTGCCCCACCCTACCTGTCTCCCTCTACCTGTCTCACTCTGTCTGTCTTTGCCTGTCTCACTCTACCTCTCTCTAACTTTCTTACTCAATCTGTATCTCTACCTCTCTCGACCTGTCTCACTCTGCCTGTCTCTACCTATCTCACTATACCTGTCTCGCTCTCACTTTACCTGCCTCACCCTACCTCTGTCACTCTGCCTGTCTTACTCTGCCTGTCTCTACCTGTCTTATTCTACCTGTCTCTATCTGTCTCACTCCCCGTCTCGACCTCTCTCACACTACCTGTATATACCTGTCTCATTCTATCTGTCTCACCCTACCTGTCTCTTTCTGTCTCACTCTATCTTTTTCACACTACTTGTCTTACTCGACCTGTCCCTACTTCTCTCACACTACCCGTATATACCTGTCTCACCCTTCCTGCCTCACGCTGCGTGTCTCTACCTTTCTCACCCTACCTGTATATACCTGTCTCTCTCTATCTGTCTCACACTGTCTTACTCTACCTGTCTCACTCTGCCTGTCTCTACCTATCTCACTTTACCTTTCCACTCTCACTTTACCTGTCTCACCCTACCTGTCTCTCTCTGCCTCTCTCTATACTATCTGTATACACATGTCTCACTCTATCTCTCTCACTCTTCCTGTCTCCCTCCACCTGTCCCTACCTGTCTCCCTGTCTCCTCCAGGTATGAGTCTATCTCTCCATGGGTCTGAGCCCCAGAGGCAGAGCCCCCAGCGATGCGGCCCCCCCCTGCAGTCCTCAGCCTCAGGCTTCCAGGCGGCAGACAGACCCCTGGCATTCCCGTCCTGTTGGAAGTTGGACATCATGTCGGAATCCTCAGCTGAAGCTCCGGAATCCAGCACTCCGGACGACGTTCCTCCCCTCGGTGAGACCTTCAGGAAAAAAAATATCATCAAAGATATTTTATTTGTTTTAGAAATGACCAAAAATGCATGTTAAAGTATAATAACTCAGCCCATAGACTATTAACCACTTAATTCCAAGGCCTATTTTTCAGTTTTCCTGCTATAAATGATAATAAATGTGGAATATCTCTACAACCATAAAGGTTATTGGACTTAAACCTGGAATTAAAATAAATCTACAACATGTGAGGTGACTACAGAAGAGTCAGATGTTCAGATATAGTAAGAATATAATACAGATAAAATAAACTTTATTTAAAACCTAATACAAGACCAAACTGCCCAATCAGAAAAGAACTTGTTTTAAGTTAAGGATATTGTGAGAGAATCAGTAGATTTCATACATTTTTGTGGTTAATATATATTAAAGTAATGTAAATGGTGTTTCTTCTCATTTATTATTAGTAACATCAAAGAGAACTTTGATTCTCTTTGATATTGTAACTTATTGTAAGTAGTGTATCAATGTAAAGTTCAATGATTAATAAGACATGAGATCAAAGATCAATTATTTGTCCATAAAATCATAGAAATCACATTGAGAATCATTATAAAGGAGCCAATTAAATAATCACACAAACAGCTCAAATCTAAATTAAATATCTAAATAGTCTCTACTACTGATATTATATTAAACTATGTTCTTATTGTATTGATGATGTGGATATTGATGATATATGTTGATGCTGTAACAGTAACATTGTGTTTTACTGCAGATAAAATACTTTATTTAATGTTGGAGCTGAGGTTTAATACTGGGATTTAAGAATAAAACTCAATTCTGTATCAAGGAGTTCTGGATTTGACCAGGTTAAGATGTTAAACGGCTCATTCATCCATTTTTATCCGTCCTGCTTCTTTTTTTTCGGCTCCAGTTTTGAAGGATGTGAACGTCCTGCACCAGAGACAGAGGTTAGAGGTCAGCAGCACGACGTCCAGAGACGACGACTCCACCCTGCTGAACCCGGCCACCCACAGCAGCGTCCTGGACGACAACACCAAGTCTGACTGCAGCCTCCCGGAGGTCAGAGCCGCGACTCGGAAGAAACCCTCTTTGTGTCATAGAAACCAGTGACCGGCGGCTTCCTGACCGTCTCTGTCGTCTGCTTCCAGGGGCCGAGCAAGTCCAGCGGACTCTGCTTCAGCGACGGAAAGTGCCGCATCGACTACATCCTCGTTTACAGGAAGTCCAGCCCCCAGTCAGAGAAGAGGGAGGTGTTTGAGAGGAACATCCGAGCAGAGGGTTTACACATGGAAAAGGAGGTGAGGAGCATATAGAGGAGATTTATGCAAAACCTCAGCTACAACATTATATAAAGTATTTATCCAGTCAATACAATAAGTAAATAGTTTAATATAATATCAGTAGTAGGGCTGCAGCTAATCACTATTTATCCCTTATAATAAACATCCTATAGAATATATTCTATTAGTTCTTTAATGATCCTTTCTCTGATTATATGGACAAATAATTGATCTTTGAACTTTGCATTGAGGATAATTTACACAACTCAAAATAAATGGTTTTATCTATTTAATCTGATTTTTATTAAAATAAATAAAAGTTCCCTTTGATATTACTAATAATGAATGAGAATACCCCAAAAAATGTATAAAAATGAGTAGTGTAGTGTATTAATCTCATTTTAAGTTTTAAATAAAGTTTTTTTTTAAATTTCAATTAAAACACTATATTATATATACATGTGTGTATATTCTTCATGTTCTGTAATGATCCTCAGTGTGATTTCTATGATTTTATGGACCAATAATTGATCTTTGAACTTTTATCTTATTATTGAATTGCAAATAATTTAAATTAGATTGTTTTTTTCCTGATTTGGGTCATTTTGGTCTTTTTTAAAAACAGCAACACTGGCCTCTTATTCACATTCAGGCAGTCAAAGGAATTAACAGACATATGTTTTAATTACTGTATAATCAATCAATCAGAATGAATTGATTTATTTTTATATCTATTTTATATCACTCGATTAGAACTGTGGTTCTCAAAGTGAGGTCCGGGGACCCGCAGGGGTCCTTGAAAACGTGCCAGGAGGTCCCCAGAAAAAAGAATAATTAATAAATAATTTATTATAATTTAATAATTCCACAATGACAGAATGTATTACCATTTGTATAGAGGCCTTCCATAATTTTAAATAAATAAATTAATTAATTTAATTTACTAGTATTTATTTCCTATTATTATAAATTAAATGGAAAATCAAAACTTTAAACTCATACCCAAATAAATTAATTTTAAGAATTAATTCAATGGATTTTGGCCTCGGGTCCTTTTATAAAACATCTTAAAGCACAAATCCTATGAGATGGAGTTTGTTGTCTAGTTTTAATGAGTTTAAAGGTCCTTGAAGTTTAAGAATCGCTGCTTTAAAGTATTACGCCTGTTATTAAAACACCCCAAACTTGTTTTGTTGTTTATTTGTTTTCTTGTCAGGGCTCCATAACAAACAGCGACGTGATCTTCCTGAAGCTTCATGCTCCGTGGGAAGTTCTCTGCCGCTACGCAGAACTCATGAACATCCGCATGCCTTTCAGGTGAGATTAAAACAACAAAGTCAACATTTTATTTAGCGATAACGTCAATATTCTTCTAGTTGTTTATGTTTCAGTTATTTTCTCTGCAGATTTGATTTAAAAGAACTGAGAGTTGTGGCATTTACCTCCATATTTTCAAGCATCTTTGCTGCAGCATTGAGTCTTTTTATGATATTGTCAAAGTTGCATTAAATCATTTAAAGAACTAAAAATCATCTCAGTATCATTTTATATCTTCTCTCTGCAGCTCTATAAAAAAATCAATGGTAAAAACTGCAAAAGGGAAACTTTAGCAGGTGGAGATATCTTGTTTTTGGTAAAAAATATAGTCCAATATTGAGTAGAATTATCTTATTTCACTATTTTTAGTACTGATCAAGACTAACATATTCACTAACAAAATTGATAATAAGCTAAATTATCTGCTAGTGGAATAAGATAATTCTACTCAATATTAGACTAATTCTACCAAAAACAACTTTTAACTTGTTGATATTTCAGCTTTTGCAGTGCAATTAGTCCAATAATGAATAGAATTAACTTTAAATATTTTATTTATTTTATAGAATAAATATTAGACTAATTGTACCCAACACAAGATATTACACAAGAGTGTAGAAGTAAAATTATTCATTGATGTTACATTACATGACTATATCTTTATGTACTAAGCATATTTTAAATTATATATATTCCAGGAGGAAAATCTTTTACATGCACCGACGGCACAAGTTCATGAGCAGGTGAGTGTTTGGTGTTTAGAGACATCATAGAATAGAATAGATATACTTTATTAATTCCCAAAATGTGAAATTAATAGCATGAGATCAACTGTTTGGTGCTTAGAATCAGAATATATGTACTTTATTGATCCTAAAATGCAAAATTACATCATGAAATCAGCTGTTTGGTATTTAAAGACAGAATAGAATAGAATAGATTTATTTTATTAATGTCAAAATGTGAAATTAACAGCATGAGATCAGCTGTTTGGTGCTTAGAAACATCATAGAATAGAATAAATACACTTTATTATCCTTAATATGTGACTGTTACAACATGAGATCAACTGTTTGGTGCTTAGAATCAGAATATATATACTTTATTGGTCCTAAAATGCAAAATTACAGTTGTTTGAGTTTTTAAAAATAGCATGAGATCATCAGTTTGGTATTTAAAGACAGAATAGAGTAGAATAGATTTATTTTATTAATGATAAAATGTGAAATTACAGCATGAGTTTGGTGTTTAGAATCAGAATAGAAGAGAATATATATACTTTATTAATTCCTATATGTGAAATTAAAGCATGGGATTATCTGTTTTGGTCCTTAGAAACAGAATAGAAGACAATAGATGTACTTAAATAATCCCAAAATGTGAAATTAACAGCATGAGATCAACTGTTTGGTGTTTAGAAACATCATAGAATAGAATAGATATACTTTATTATTCCCAATATGTGAATCTACAGCTGTTTGGTCTTTAGAGACAGAATGAGATCATCTATTCAGTGTTCAGAGACAGAATAGAACAGAATAGATGCACTTAATTCATCCCAACATGTGAAATCACAGCATGTTCATTTTTAGAAACAGCATGAGATCAGCTGTTTGTGTTTTTAGAGACAGCATGAAATCAGCTGCTCGGCTTTTTAGAGAAAGGACGAGATCGGCCGTTCGGCTTTTAGGGTCGGCTGACGAGGCGAAACTCTGACAGAAACGTCACTTTCAGGATGGAGAAGCGCATCAACAAGTTCCGCGGCTGGCTTCCCCGTAAACCCATGAAGTTCGACAGCGACACGCTGCCCGACCTGGAGGAGAACGAGAGCTTCACCGCCCCCTTCAGCCGCTCCAGGATACACCAGTGAGTTTCTACGGAACCGCCCTTTAAAATAAAACCCACTGGTCCCGTCCTGCTGCGTTTTCCTGCTTTCACAGCGGAACTTTTCTTAATAGCCTTCAACTCTTTCACCACAGTTTCATCATCCACAACAAAGAGACGTTTTTCAACAACGCCACCAGAAGTCGCATCGTCCACCACATCCTCCAACGGGTCAAATACGAAGAGGGGAAAAGCAAAATGGGTGAGTTAGTCGCCGGCCGTCATCACAAAGGCCCGAGACGTTGAAAGAAAACTGAAATCTAATAAGAAAATGGTGCAATAACAGAGACCTGAAAGAGAGAATCTGTCAAAAATCCATTTAAAGAACTTCTTAAAGGGACAGTACACCTCAAAATCATCTAGAAGGTTGATGTGTGGATTCACACTGTAAAATTAAAATTAACTAATAAATATAAACATAAAATTTACCCAGTTGATCATATATTTCATATAGAACATGTTTTATGACACTTAATCTTTAAATATGCAAAAATTAGGATATTTTTAAGGAAAAACATGAGCTAATTTGCAATTTTTGCCAGAAAAAGCAGTTTAAAAATTCCTGTCATGTCATAATAGAGTCAGAGGTCTTTATATTATATCACAAAATCTAATTTTCCATGAATAAATGTATATATAATCATATATAAATCAGGAATAAAAGCATAAATATTGTCTACGAGCTGCAGAAATACACTGAAAATAATTATTCTACGCCTTGTAAAATGTTATTTGGTTTATTTAATACATTTATTGAATCATATTTATATATTTTTTAATATTTTTTAACAAGCAAATTTAACTAAATTATTAAAATTTCCATCTTCTAAATATTTGGCTTAGTTTATAATCAGTTTAAGTCTGTCTAGTTACATTTATTGAAGGTTATGATACAGAAAAAGAGCTAAAAGGTTGAATTAAATTGAATTAAACTTAAATATGTAGGAGTTAAATTATTAATGGAATATAGATAATTAATTTTAGTACCAAAAATAAGAAGTATTAGTTATAAATAAATGTATTTAAGTAGAAATCTGAGTAAATCTAATTAAAATAATTACTCTGCAAGTACTGAAAAATAGTAGTAGTAGAATCAACTTAAAATATATATATATATACAGTTAAATAAATGAATTTCATGCAACCACTTGACATTTTTTTCAGTGTGGATATTTAATCTAGAGAAGAACATGAACAAAATGAGGCGAAATAAAACCTAAATGTGGATTTTTCTTCTTTTTTTAGAGGATTTGGAAGCAAAACATCACTTAAAACTGATCAGTTTACAGTTTTCTGATGAAATAACAGTGGGTCAGATGGAGATTTATCACTGACAGTCAGAAACACCAACAGATCACTGGTAATGTGAATAATAAAAGGCAGCGTGACTGGAAGCGTCATCCATCTGTTCATTTCTGATTCTCTCTCTTTGATTCCAGGGCTTAATCGTCTGTTGAGTAATAATTCATACGAGGCAGCGTTTCCCCTTCATGAGGTAATTTAAGCTATTCACTGATTAAATCCTTCGCTGAGTAAACACAGGAAATTAAGCTTTAAAACGAGTAGGTTTTACATACATAGATAATGTGATGAATGGCGTTTTAACAGGGAAGCTATCACAGCAAGAACTCCATCAGAACTCATGGAGCTGAGAACCACCGGCACCTGCTGTACGAGTGCTGGGCCTGGTGGGGGGTCTGGTACAAGTACCAGCCGCTGGACCTCATCAGGTACAGAAACACTCTACCTGAACCTGTTAGAACCCAAAAAACACACCTGATACAGGCCCGGCATTGACTTTTATGCATATATTGTAGGAGAAAACACAATATAAAGTGTTTTTTGTATCTTTTATTGCATCGCACAAAGATAATTCCAGAAAATTCTACTTCATATTAGACTAAATATACCAAATTTAAGATATTTCTACTGGATATTATCATTTATTGTTAGTTAGCTAGTTAGCTGAACATGTTTAACCCTTTAATACAGCAGCAGTATCGAGTTTTATTAATAAATCACATGAGAAAACCTCAAATAAAGTATTATTTTATTTAATATTAATGTTACAGCATCAATATATATCATCAATATCCACATCATCAATATGATTATGTGGATATTCACATAATCAGATTGATATCTGATTATTTAATTGAGTCTTTAATGATCCTCAGTGTGATTTCTATGATATTATGGACAAATAATTGACCTTTGAACTCTTATCTTATTAATCATTGAACTAAACATTGCAGATAATTTAGCTTATTTTAAGTGTTTTTCCTTATTTGGGTCAGTTTGCTCTTGGTTAAAGTTTTAAATTTATTAGTATTAAACAAAATGTTTGATTTTTTTTGTAATATTTGCTGTAATTTCCCTTTTAAACATCTTACAGAATATATTCTTCATGTTCTATAATGATCCTCAGTGGGATTTATAGGATTTTATGGACAAATAATTGACCTTTGACCTCTTATTAATCATTGAACTTTACATTGCAGATTATTCAGCTCAATTCAAGTTTTATTTTGTTGATTTTAGTCAATTTAACCTTTTCTTTTTTAAAGAATGATCTTAAAACACGATCAAATTGACACAAGTGAGAAAAAAAACCTTGAAATTATCGAAATAATTCTATTTTCAATTCAATTCTCAATGTGATTTAGATGATTTTATAGTCAAATAATTGACCTTTGAACTCTTGTTTTTTTAATCATTGGACTTTTCATTAAGGATAATTTACACTACTTACAATAAGTTAGGGATATTGTTATTAATATGAATTATATTCCTATTTAGTCTGAATTTTAATGAAAATAAGTAAAAATTCTCTTTAATATTATTAATAATAAATGAGAAGAAACACAATTTACATTAGTTTTATTATTTATTTATATTTATTACCCCAGAAATGTATGAAATCTACTGATTTTCTTACAATATTTCAAACTTAAAACATTTTTTTCAAGTTTGTTCTTGTTTTAGGTTTTAAATAAAGTTTATTTTATCTTTATTATACTCTTAACTATTGATACTAATATATTCTGATGCTTCTGTGGTCACCTGACATGTTGTAGATTTCTTCTAACCTTCGTGTTTGTAGAGATATTCCACATTTATTATCATTTATAGCAGGAAAACTGATAAATAGGGTTGAAGCGGCTGTTCACCGACTGCTGCGGCTGTTTCAGGAGGTATTTCGGGGAGAAGATCGGCCTGTACTTCGCGTGGCTGGGCTGGTACACAGGGATGCTGTTTCCTGCGGCGCTGGTCGGCCTCCTGGTGTTTCTGTACGGCATGTTCACTCTGGAGCTCTGCCAGGTCAGGTAAACGGCTGCCGTTCACTCTCATCGCGCTTTCCCTGCAGCCGCCGGCTCTGCTGTATCAGCAGCTGAGTGTTTGAACAGGACTTAAATGCAAAAAAAACAAACACGACAGTCGGTTCGAGTGATCAATTCCAAGGATGAGCAGAAACAAAGGAGCCAGCAGGTCAGGAAACGTGCAAGCAAAGAGAGATTTACTGACAGGCAGCAGGTCTAAACAGATAAAGAAGACTAGTCAGAGCAGGGTTTAAACACAGGAGCTGCATCTGAAACCTTAGAATCACTAGGAAGTTAGCTGTACTTCAGAAACTTCAGAATATAGTCAAAATAAACGAGGACATTTATTCTATGTTAAAGCTCATTTAGAAAACAGCCTTTAAAGGTTTAATGCAGGAGAAATCTACAGATAAACATGAACAAAGTGCAGTAAAATAAACCTAAAACAGGATTTTTACTGGAAGAAAACATCAGATGGAAGCAAAATTACCCCAAATTATAATATTGATCTTTATGTGAACATTAATAGTAATTTATCATTTTTCAATTTTTTTTTCCTGATTTGGGTCAATTTAGTCTCGATTTAAGAAAATAAAACTATAATTTTCTTTAAAAATATAGTAAATTGACTAAAATCAAGAAAAAATCCTGTTTTTGGTGCAATTAGTCAAATATTGAGTAGAATTATCTTATTCCACTGGCAGATTTTCAAGTTTTTTTCCTGATTTGGGTCAATTTGCTCTTGTTTTAAGAAAAGAAGACTCATTTTCTTATAAAAAAATATATTATATTGACTAAAATCAACAAAAAACTTGAAATAAGCTCAATTATCTGCCAGTGGAATAAGATAATTCTATTTTACAGAATATTAAATTGACTAAAATGAAGAAAAAATCCAGTTTTTTGAACAATTAGTCAAATATTGAGTAGAATTATCTTATTCCACTGGCAGATAATTTATCATTTTTTAAGTTTTTTTCCTGATTTGGTTCAATTTAGTCTTGAAAAACTATAATTTCCTTTAAAAAAAAATATTAAATTGACTAAAATCAAGAAAAAAAACTGAAATAAGCTCAATTATCTGCCAGTAACAAGATATTTCCACCTGTTCATATTTCAGTATTAACAGCTTTAAAACAACATGGTATTATCGTATTAAACATTATCAGATAGGATGAAGGAGATTAATTTATTTAAGATTTAATTCATTTATACTCCTCTCTTTAGAAGAATAACACCATCATCCACTCACATAGTTGATATGTTGCTCCACATGCTGTAAAAGCTGCTCCAGTGACAGTTTGATGATCTAAATGTTGTGTTGTGTTCTCCAGTAAAGAAATCTGCCAGGCTACTGATATCATCATGTGTCCCATCTGTGACCAGTACTGCCCCTACCTGAGGCTGTCAGACAGCTGCATCTACGCCAAGGTACAACATCTGGATGGTGTTCAACATCTGGATGAGTCGTGTAGTAGCCATGCTCATCTTTAACCTGTTAAAATACTAAATCTCCTGGTAGAATGTGGAGTTTTATTGTTAAATCACATGAGAAAACCTCAGTTTTAACAGTAAATACAGCAGTAAAACACAATGTTACTGTTCCAGCATCAATATATATCATCAATATCCACATTATCAATACAATAATAAAATAATTTAATATAATATCAGTAGTAGAGACTATTTAGATATTTAATTTAGATGTGTGATTATTTAATTGGCTCCTTTATAATAAACATCTTACAGAATATATTCTTCATGTTTAATGATCCTCAGTGGGATTTCTATTATTATATAAATAATTGACCTTTGAACTCTTATCTTATTAATGATTAAACTTTGCATGAAGGATAATTTACACTACTCACTATAAATTAGGGATATACATGAATGATTTTCCCTATTTGGTCTGAATTTCTATGATTTTATAGACAAATAATTGCTCTTTTTACTCTTATTAATCATTGAATTCTTATTTCAAATTTAGTTTTTCCTGATTTGAGTCTTGTTTCGCTTTAAATAAAGTGCGTTTATCTGTAGTAAAACATGTTAATTTGCTGTGTAACAGCAGCATAAATAGATTCTGACTCTTCTGTAGTCTCACATGTAGAGATATTCCACATTTATTATCATTTATAGCAGGAAAACTGGAAATTCGACCTGTGGTTTAAAAGGTTAAATCATCTTTTTCTTCGTTTCAGGTCACTCACCTCTTTGACAACGGGGCAACAGTTTTCTTTGCTGTGTTCATGGCTGTTTGGGGTGAGTCACACAACCATTCTCCTCAGAAAAAAACTATAAAAAGTCAAAATTATGAGATAAAAACGCTTTGTTTTATTAAAACAAGACTTGAAATAAGAGTAAATCTACTTCCTGTGGTCACCAAACTTTATCAGATGATAAGTCACAGCGCCCCCAACAGGAAAAACACCAAAAAGACACATATAATCCATTTAAAACCAGATTATTTTCAAAGATTTCATCTATTTTTTCCATTTTGTACTTTTTTCTTTGCAGAAAATAGCATTTTAATGGCTGTTATAGTTGCTGCCTGCACAAATCTGCCTATAAACTTTTATTATTCATCCTAGATGCAGGAGAAATTAAAGTTAAAATCATTATAATCTAAATAAAAAAAATAAATAATAGTATAAATGACAGATTTAAAGGATCATAGGCTTAAATGGTTTAATTCCTGTATTAATCAGTGCATCTTTACTTATATCAAAAAGCTAATTTATTACAGTTTAAGTATTAAAATGACAGATATCTCTACATTACTAGATATAAATATATTATTATACTATATTTTATATTTGGTGCAGTATATATTTGTCATGCAGTGTAACTTGGACATGTTTATTCTCCGTTATGGAGGATCAGCACGGCTGAACATAGTCCCAATGAACAGAAGGTGCAAACAGAGTGGAAGCTTCATCTTCTTTAACTGATGCAGATGTTGAAGCAGCAGAATAATCACACATCTGGATGCTGCTCCGTTCAGAAACGTCCATGTTGAAGTGTGAGCGGACTGGAGGAATAAAAAAAATAAGTGAAAAATTACCCTAAAACAACAAAAACTAAGATTTAGAGAAGACTAAGACTAAGAGAAGATGGACATATAAATAAATTCCATCGTGAACATTTCTGTTTAAATTAGAATATCAACAGTTGATGTGGTAAATTATAAAACAAACTCACCAACGAGTTTATGGGCGTCCGGGTGTTTTAGAGCCGTTTTGACTTTGTTGTCCAATCTCCAAAATCTCCTCATGATGAACAGAACTAAACTCAGTTGGAGAATAAAGGTCAAAACACCCAGAACCACGATGGTGTCGGCAGCTGTTCAGGAAAAGAAGAGAAATCATACAAGTGATTCTCTGCTTTGTAGCTCAAAAAGGAGGCTTTTATTTTGAAGGACAATTTATGAGGTCACATGACCAGTATATCCTGTTTGCTCATGCACATTTAACCCATTTAACTCCTATCCATGTTATAAAAAGGATTACTGACCAACTTCTGATAGTGTTGACTTCCAGTGTGACACATCTGGCTGAGAGAAGCCCAAACTCAGGTTCTGGTTCTGGTTCTGGTGGACTCCCATTAGTCGGATCCCTCACTGAAAAAAGTTAGAAAGGTCACGTGTTTTTAATGACCTCTAATGACCTTTTCAGGGTCTGATTGTCTCAACAGGTTAATCTTAATGATCCTTTAATCAGTTACACACCTTTAACTAAAGTGTATGTTGAACTTTATCCTGAGTCGTATACTGTGTTGAAATGTGGGTTTATAAGGATCTGGCAACATAGGAAGTAGATTTTATGGTTCTATAGTAGAATGAGTGAAATGGAAGATTTGATCTTTGACCTTTTTCATGTGTATACAGCAGAATCAACTTTTTATCTCATTTTTGACTTTTAATCTTATATATTTATCTTTTTTTCTCAGAGGTTTGACTTTTTATTTCGAATTTTTTAATCTTAATCATAGATTTTTTATTTATTTATCTATTTTTTTTTTACTTTTTATTTATTTTTTTATTTTTTTCTCTCATATTTTTGACTTTTAATCTTATATCTTTATCTTTTTTCTCAGACTTTGACTTTTAATTTTGTACTTTTTAATTTTAATCTTAGATTTTTGACTATTTATCTATTTTTTTTTACTTTTTATCTCATTTTATTGAGACATTATTTCATTTTTTTTTGTATTTTGGAATTTTAATCTCTTATTTCTGTCTTTTTTCTCAGACTTTGACCTTTAATTTTGTATTTTTTTTTTTATCTTAGATTTTTTACTTTTATCTAATTTTTTTTAAAACATTTTTTTCTATTTTTTTGGCTTTAATCTCATATTTTAATCTTTTTATTTTATTTTTTTTCCTTTTTTTTCCTTTTTAATCTCTTATTTTTTAATTTTTTTAAAACTTTTTTTCTATTTTATTTTGCTATTAATCTCATATCTTAATCTTTTTATTTTATTTATATTTTTTTTTACTTTTTATCTCTTATTTTTAACTTTTTAAAAACTTTTTTTCTATTTCTTTGCTATTAATCTCATATTTTGGATTTTTAATCTCACATTTTTTCTTTTTTTTCTCACATTTTTTATTTAGCATTTTCTACTTTTAATCTCATGTTTTTGACTTTTTATAAAACTTTATATATGAACTAATAATCTGACTTTAAAGCATATTAAACTATTGTAAAGTGGAGTGTTTCTATTATGTTAAACTCCACAAAGAGCACTGAGGAGAACTAAAGCTGTTGTGACAGCTGCTCAGACCTGCACAGCTGCAAATACCTCTGATTATTTTTATCCACTTTATAGAAAATCTCATAGACAGTGCACTAATGTACTGACCTTATAGTCGCTGCTGCGAGTCGGTGCTGCTTCTGTCCAAATGAGCATATTTTTGGGTTCAACTGTTGCAGAGAATCCGCTGAAAAATCCCTTCATTAAGGCTCCTCAGAAGTGAGCTCCCATGCTGCCTCCACACGGCGGGCGGTGCACTCGTCAGGCAGCTGAGCTTCACTTTCAAAAACACCATTATGCAATAAGTAAACCATCTTTTGGACTTTGTTCAGATGCATCTGCAAACAGCGGAGCTGAAACCGCCTCAGGGTGACTTTACCCCAGAGGAAATATCAAAGGCAGGTTTCACTCATCATAAAACTGATCCAGTCTCTGTTGGACCAGCCCCCCTCTGCTGTAGTTCCCCAGAAAAACTGAAATAAAAGGAATGTTTGGTAGAAAAGCCTTTGTTTAAATCGATCTGACTGCAGAAGCTAAGAGCCTCAGCTCAAATTAAAGGTACAGTGTGTAGTTTTCTGGCAGCATCTAGTGGTGAGGTTTTAGATTAGAACCAAATGAGTGTGTCAAACCCGAGGCCCGTGGGCCGAATCTGGCCCAGCAGCTTATTTTCTGTGGCACACAGAACTTAAAATGAATGAAAACTAGCTGGTCACATGTAAGACTTTAAGGTGCGTTCAGGTACGCCTCGTTAATTCTGAAATCTGTTCTCCTCAGTTGTTAAAGGCAAGTTTATTCATATTCATATGTGCTTTATATTAAACATAAGCATCTGGATACCATTTAAATATAGTTAAATAAAGAGGGAAATATCATACATCTTTTAATGTTAATTAAAATAATAAGAATAATCAGATATTAAAAGTTAATTCAAATTGAATAGGATTTAAAATACAAGAATTTTAATTAAAAACAAAAACAAGCAAAATATAATTTGAAATAGTCGATTAAAGGGAGAAATTCCAATCTTAATAAATCCATAAAATAAATAAATAAAATTGTTAAAAGTGGTTATCAGCATATTCTACGAGTCTCAATACATCTGTGATGATTTTAAAAATTTTATAATAATTAAATGCTAAAATCATAACAACAATATAATGTTAATTTCTACATAATCTTTAAAATTTTATTTTGAAAATTATATTAATTATTATTTCAGATTATTCAGACATGGTAAGGCAATTATGTTACATGATAAGAAGTATATACACATATATATATATATATATATATATATATATATATATATATATATATATATATATATATATATATATATATATATAAATGTGACCATTGTAAATCATTGAATCCATTGTTTTTTTGTTTTTTTTGTATAAGAAGGCATGGTTAAGTGGTAAATTGTACTGAATAATTAAAAAAAAAAAGTGAAAATTGTAAAAGTCCATCTCCACAGTCATCGTTTGCTGTGTCTGTTGTAATAAAAAGATAATTTTCATTTTGATTGAATCATACACCAATTAAAACCTATTTTATTATATTTCTGCCAAGTCTATTCCAGTAGATGTTGCTAAATCTTTCACATTGTACCTCTATGAAGTGTTTTTACACAGAACAAGGTCTGTGGATTGAATTTTTCCTGCGCTGCCTGTTTCTTTTGTAACAGATGATACTGTTATTTGTGATTCACGCTGCGTTAAGCTGAAGCTGCACAAATCAATATTTTACATCAACAGTGGATCAAATAGCTGGAGGTGAAATGTTTCCCGTGGTGACAAACTTATCTTTGCTTTGGCAGCTTTAATGTGTTGGCGCATTCTCAACGAGACAAAAGAGAAAACAGCTTAAATTACTTTGAACTCACCCTCAGAGTCTTACCAAATATTTAGAAGCATTTGCTCTTTCAAGAAGCCGAAGCCATAAATGGTCACATGCCACTAATATCGTTATTTTCTCATATTGCAGCGACAGTCTTCCTGGAATTCTGGAAAAGACGCAGAGCTGCACTTGCATATGATTGGGACCTGATTGACTGGGAGGAAGAAGAGGTGATGAAGTTACCTTTAGAGTCCATTGATCTGTAATAATTAATAATAATTAAAAAGCTCTTGAAGTATTAAACCACATATGCATGAACAAAATCTGTGTACAATCAAATTCACAAAATAAGTATGAGATTATTACAGTATTCTTTCCGTAGATGCAACATTTTTTAACAGATTTGTTTTTGTGTAGATCAATAGTTTCATACTAATTTACTAAGTGTAATTAATTAATGGCTTAATTGAAATGTAGAATTCAGTCTTGTTAACAGGTCTGCAGCTGCGTGTTAGTCATGTACAATTTATTTTAACATAAAATGTCCCTGTTTGCAGATGATATATATATATATATATATATATATATATATATATATATATATATATATATATATATATATATATATATATCCTCAGTGCCTCTAAATCTTTCATTGAATGTTCTGCTGTATTTTCTTATTTCTATTATTCTGCAGGATGAAGTACGCCCCCAGTTCGAGGCCAAATACTCAAAGAAAGAGAGGATGAACCCCATATCTGGAAAACCTGAACCTTACCAGGCCTTCACTGACAAATACAGTCGCCTCGTTGTCTCAGCTTCTGGAATATTCTTCATGGTAAGTTTTTGAACTATTTGTCTTAAAGGAAAGACACGTTTCCTGTTAGATTCACAGTCTATTTATGTAATTTTACACATAAGGCTGCTGGAAATTTGATATTTGCATCTTTGCAGGGGTTAAACTGTGGAATAGTCTTAAAACAACGTCCTGTTGTCCCCACCTCAAATTTGACCCTGATTTTGAATGTTCTAAACTAATAACTAATAAACTAAAAATGAACATGTGGCAGATATTGGTGGTGATCGCGGCCGTGTTTGGCATCGTCATTTACCGGGTGATCACCGTCAGCACCTTCGCCGCCTTCGGCTGGGCTCTCATCAGGAACAACTCTCAGGTGGCCACCACGGGCACGGCCGTCTGCATCAACTTCTGCATGATCATGCTGCTCAACGTGGTGAGTTTGGCCAAATAATTAAAGAAATCATCAAATCACATGTGTAGAAATCGATAGATACATGCAGACCTATTCATCTACTAAATATGTGTTGTTTTTCCAGCTCTATGAGAAAGTTGCTCTCTTGCTCACTAATTTAGGTAAGTTGGCTTAGTGTTGGACTCTTTCTTGTGGCCACTAGTGATATAAACTCACTGGTTTTAAATGAGTCTGCATTTGTCTAACATTTACTATTACAGTAGAAAAAATAACCCTCTGCAACCCAAACAAGTACTTATCTTACACCACTGATAAAACATTTGATTTACCTTTTAAAATATAATATTTAATTTATTGACTAACTTTTTTTTAAAGAGTAAATCTGACTCCACTTTGCAAAAACTGAAATCTTAATAAGTGAAAATGTCTTGTATTTGTTAGTGAGTCCAATATTGAGGAGAATAATATTATTCTACTGGCAGATAATTTATCTTATTTCAATTCTTTTCAGGATTTGCCTTGTTTTACAAAAACTAGGCTAATATTTTCTTTAAAAAATATATATTAAATTAACTAAAATCCATATATATATATATATATATATATATAAATATCTGCTAAGTTTTGCAATGTAATTTTTTTCCATAGTTAATTTTTTTTATCTTAAAATATTATTATGATGAAAAAATATAAGATAAAAATTCCAAAAATTCCAAGATAAAAAATACATTATGTGATCAAAAAAGAGCAAAGAGATTAATTTAATATTGTTGTTTAATTAAAATATTATAAAATTATAAAACATATATTCCTCCTCCCTTGTTGAATGTGTTTTCTGTATAAAATTCTTAAACCTAATAAAATCCAAAGCTTGACATGTGAATCAGCTGTTCTGTTCCTGGGGTTTTTCATAAACCATTAAGATAATTAATATTTACTGTGTTTTATTGTCATTATCATAGAAACTAATGTCATTTACCTCATGTTTAGTTCGTCTCACTGCTCCTCTCTTCTCTCCCTGTGGCCACAGAGCAGCCGAGGACTGAGTCTGAATGGGAGAACAGCTTCACCCTCAAGATGTTCCTCTTTCAGTTTGTCAACCTCAACAGTTCGACCTTCTACATCGCCTTCTTTTTAGGAAGGTGAGGAAGTACATTTACAAATGATGATGTAGCATAAAAGTGTTAAAATAAGCTTATTTCAAGCTTCGGTTGACAGATTTACGGGCCGGCCTGGTGCATATCTTCGCCTCATCAATCGCTGGAAACTGGAAGAAGTGAGTAATTAATCACATGGTGGAATAACAGTGGAGCATTATTGATCTGAGTATTCCTAAATTGGACATTAAGCTATTACTGTCTGGCCGAGCACCGGGTATTAATCCCCCATCAGCGCTAAGTGTGGCCAGCAGTACTTCTAACAGTCTGGAGTGGACTCTGGAGACAGGATGGAAAATGGAAAATTCTCCCTGAGAGTTTATTGGCCTTTAATGAACATTTAGCAGAAGCTGCTACAAGCAGAAGAGATGGTTGTGAAAGGTTTATGTAAATTAACATAGAAATATAAGGTTCCTCTGTGATGTTTGCAGCTACAGAACAATGAAGCAGCACATAAAGTCATTTAAAGAAGCTTTAGCTTCATTTAGGGCGTTAAAACTATTCAAATTAAAACCCTGATTAGATATGACATCATCAATCTTTTGTTTAATTAATATACTGTGACTATAAACTATAACTCCCACAATGCAATGCAAAACCAATCATTACAGTTCATGCAGTTCATACACACTGCAAAAAATATCAATATCCATTCAATTGGCAGATTGTTCTGCTTATTTAATTCTTTTTATTTGAATTTCTTAACTTTTTATCTCATGTTCTTGAATTTTTACCTCATAAGTTTGACTTTTGTATTATAGTTTTGTCTTTTAAGCTCAGAAAACACGACTAAATTGACCAAAATCAAGAAGAAAAACTTTTGTAGTGTACATGAAGTTGATACTGGGAGGAAATGACACGTTTAATGTTGGACGTCAATCAATCTGCAACTTTGGAAAGATGCAGGATGTGGAAATATGCTCTATAAAACAGAAGCTCAGCAGTAGTTTACATATAAATGCCTTCATAACCCAGGCTGTAACAGTCCTGTCACAGCTCTACACAACCTATTAGTCCGCCTACACAGGTGTCTCACTTCTGCTGCCTGATTAGACCTCTTTACAGGACTTAGTGGGCGGGAACTGTGCAAATTGAGCTTGATTGACACTTGTGTGGGTGAGCGTACAGTCGAGGACTTGAAGGGTAGCAGAGGTTGTTTAGATGAATATGTGAGTCTAGACGGTCTGACTCATTGATCCTTTATGTGGCAGAAATATCAGCAGCCTGACTGAGCTGTGTATTGATGAATCTGTGGCGCTGTCCGTGGTGCTGAAGTAGCACCGTTAGCTCTCAGTCCTGCTCTTCTGTCATTGTGGATCCAAAGTATTGTCCAAACTCTACTACTATATTGTACTTTATAGAATAATGTGAACTTCATGATCAACATGAATATATAATATATAATAATAATAATATATTATATAGTATAACCACCATCGCTGCAGCACCAGACTCATTGAATGTAGAAATAAAGTGGCAACCAGCTGCAGCACTTCTCTTCCTCTCTCTTTATTAATTTAAAAAAAACTTTATTTAAATGTTATCAAAGAAGAGAGATTTCTCAAGCAGTTCCTTAATTTTAAAGGAGTCGACAAAAGTTAGACTCTACATTGTATTAGCAGGACTGATATAAGAGTTTAATATTAATTATTATCAGTTGATTAGGCTTTAATTCGACATGTTCAGTTTTGTGAAGCATTTTTTTATATCCATATATATATATATATATATATATATATATATATAAAGGTACACTACTGTTCAAAAGTTTTTATTGAAAATTAAGTAGTTTAAGTCCAATGAATACCTTATAGAATTCATTAGACCACTATATATATATATATTCTTTATATATGACAGGAGAGAGTGTATAAATACACAACTTACCAGTGTACCAATGTAACTCACTAGATTAATTAGGTTTTTATTATATTTTTTTATTGCTACATGGCAAAAAATGACCAATAAACCAAAAAGACCCAGAGGAATAACAGCTGAAAGGTGACTCCATTAAAAAAAGACTGTGGTTGTACAGCTAAATATTAGTTTAGGGATTCACAGCATTGTTAAATTATAGAAACACTTTCAACTAATTATCCAATTGCACATCCTTAAACGTGTGTCCTGTTGGTTTTCTGAGAATCTACTGCATATCTAATAAATAAAAAATATAATAAAACCTGGATTGAGTCACAGTAATTAATCATAATTAGGCAATGCAGAGTTCCTTCAATGATTGCTAACACATTATAGTGTCTCAGTTAGTAGATGCTAGAGTTTGACCCTCTCTCTCTCTCAGTGCCACCCCAGCGGCTGCCTCATTGACCTCTGTATGCAGATGGGAATCATTATGGTGCTAAAACAGACCTGGAACAACTTCATGGAGCTCGGCTACCCGTGAGTTCTTATTTACAGCCTTCGGTGATTATTGCTCGTTAGATATCATCAGCAGACCTGCATATTCCTGTATGTGTTGATGTTTATAGGCTGATCCAGAACTGGTGGACTCGGCGGCGGCTGAGGAGGGAGCACGGACCCAACGCTAAGGCCAGCTTCCCTCAGTGGGAGCGGGACTACAACCTCCAGCCAATGAACGCCTACGGACTCTTTGATGAATACCTGGAGATGAGTATGTTCAGTTCATCTTCTCTGCAGGTTTAACAAAAAGTAAGATCTTAACAGGGGAAATGGCTTGTTTTTAATCCAATTCGTCCAATATTGAGAAGAATTATAATTATTCTTTCTTCATTTTGGTCATTTTTATCTTGTTTAAGGTCAATTTAAAAGAATATTATTAAAAAATAAGATAAAAAGTTGAAAATTTAATTAAAATAAAAAAAGTTCTAAAAGTGTGAGAAAAACAGTGTTAGAAAAAAGACCAAAATATGAGATTAAGAATCAAAAATATTATATAATATATATATTTTTTGATTTAAGATTAAATTGAATTAAATAAAATCAAATTATCTGAGATTAAAATTCAAAAACACAAAGTAAAAAGTCAAAAATGTGAGAAAAACAGACAAAAATATGAGATTTAAAGTCAAAAATATCAGATAAAATTTTTTTATTAAATAAAAGGTCAAACATTTTGATAAAAAGTAAAAAGTCTAAGATTAAATTAAAAAATCTAAGTTAAAGGTCAAAGAGAGAAAAAAGAATAAAAATAAGATGAAAAGTAAAAAAAAAGATACAAATTAAAAAATAGATTAATATAAATAAATAATAATATAAAAATATAAGATAAAAAGTGCATAAAAATTAAATAAAAAGTCAAAAATGTTGATTTAATCTAAGATTAAATTAAAAAATACTAAGTTAAAAGTCAAAGGTCTGAGAAAAAAGAATAAAAATAAGATCAAAGTAAAAATTTTAAAAATGTATATAAATAAATAATAATATAAAAAAATATAAGATAAAAAGTGCATAAAAATTAAATAAAAAGTCAATAATATCAGATAAGATTTGATCTATTATGAGATAAAAAGTACAAAATAAATCGGATAAAAAGTCAATAATATGACAAAAGTTGATAAGATGAGATAAGATTTATTCTGAGATAAATAAAATAGATTAAAAGTCAATAAAATGAGGAAAAAATAGTCAAAAATATGAGATAAAAAGGTCATTAAAGGTCAAATATTTTAATGAATTAAAATAAGCTTAATGACGTAGCCATGGATAAAGATAATTCAGGATAATCAGTATCAGATATTTTTACCTTATTTTTTGCAGTGTAGGCTCCAGAGATAATCAACCGTGATTCTACAACCTTTAACATCAGATTTGTAGTTTGAAGGTCGTCCAGTTTAATCTCCTTCAATCCAAGTTTAGTTTTAACAGTAATAGAGTTTTTCTGTGCTGACCCAGCAGCTGCATCATGTTATGTCACTGTGACACTGATTTTCTTTGGATTGAATCTGGGCTCAGAACGCTCATGTTTGGACAAATATCAATTCATGAAGCAGAGCTTGGATTTAAGCACCTTAAAGGTTAAATGGTTCATGTCGCTCTATTATAACAATGGTATAAAATATAACAGCATAAGCATTATTCCTTTATACCTTTTCCATTTTATTTTAACTCATATTCTCTAATTTTGACCTCATATTTGTCTTTTTAGCTCATATTTTTGTCATTTTATTCACTATATTGTGTCCGTATATCATATTTTTGACATCTTATCTCATCATATTCCTGGATTTTAATATTGTATTTAAGACTTTATCTCACATTTTTGTTCCTTTATAGTAGAAGTTAGTATATACTTATAATTAGTTATCGTGTAAATAATAATATATAATTCTGATTACTTGATTTAGCATCAGATTAAAAGTAAAAACACAAATATTATTTTTTTATACAAGTGTAAATATATTCAGGTATCAAGGAGTGAATGTAATATTATATTTATATATAATATTTATTAATCTTGGGAGTAAGAATAAAGAATAAAGTCACAATTTTTGAATATTCTAGTGCGACTTTAGTCAACTTTAAACCTGGATTAAACTGTCCTTTCAAAATAAAATAGAATAGAGTCGTCCTTTATTATCACTGTACAGTGGTACATAATAATAATATATGGGGGTGTCATACAAAGGAGAACACAGGATTAGAATAACACAACATAATAATATAGTATAGATATAAAAATTGGAATAAAAAAGAGCAAAACATTATATTATATATACAACTAAAACAGCCCCAAAACTGTAAAAACTCTGGAGACAGTCCAGTAAAAATGGTGCAACAGAATATTATACATTATAATTATAGATTTAAATATAAAAAAGTGCATTTGTGTGAAGGTGGGTATAAAAATCAATTTAAAAAGTGGCTGTAAACATTTTGGTAGGAGGTAGATGAGTAACTTAGATTATCTGGAGTTAAATTAAATTAATGTCCCTTTTTCATCACTTCCCAGCTCTTTACCACATTTTCAATAAAGTGATGACACTCAACATGTTTAATAGACTGAAGATTCTGTCTTTATTTGACTACATATTTATTGAATTTATTGATATGTAAGCACTTTCTATTACACTTTTATTGAAGTATAACTAGTGAAATTTAGACTAAATTACTATAAAACATTATAACCTAAAGCTTTTATCGCTCACCAGTAGAAACTGATTCAAGAATCATGTTCAGAGCTTCTTCTGCACCAGAGATTATTGATTCTTGAAGCAGTCAAGAAGTTATTAAATCCTGATTTGGGGGAAAAAGACGCATTTTTACTTGTCAGTATTAGTATTTAAGTCGTATCTTCCTGCTGTGTGAATGACAACATCCTCTGTTTCAGTTCTACAGTTCGGTTTCACCACCATCTTCGTGGCGGCCTTCCCTCTGGCTCCTCTGTTAGCGCTGCTCAACAACGTCATCGAGATCCGTCTAGACGCCTACAAGTTTGTCACGCAGTGGCGGCGACCTCTGCCCTCACAAGCCAAAGACATCGGTAGTAAAGACGCCGCGTTGACCTGTTAATTCCTCTCAGTCGATGATCGTAACGCTGCGTTTTGGTCTGCTGCAGGGATCTGGTACGGGATCCTGGAGGGGATCGGCATCTTATCCGTCATCACCAACGCCTTCGTCATCGCCGTCACCTCAGATTTCATCCCCCGACTCGTCTACGCCTACAAATACGGACCCTGTGCTGGTCAGGGCCGAGCGGGGGAGGGGTGAGTCCCATTTATAATAGATAGATAGATGGATGGATGGATGGATAGGTCTAGATCATGGGGTTCTGCTTAGCTCTAGAGCTCTAGTCCTAGAAAAGACCCAGACATCAGGCTTCATCCATGCTGATATACAGACGGGGGTTAATTAACCAGAGACACTTGGTTTATTTAAGTCCATTACTGCAGAAAAGCTGCAGTACTGGATTCATGAAACAAGATCTGAAGCAGCAAAAATCATCTCAGTATAGTTTTCCACTTCTTTTCTCCAGCTTCTCCTCCTCCTCTTTAAATGGCTGTTGGTGGTGACTGTATAGTAGTGACATCACAACTTCACATAAGTCATGACTGCTTGTTTTAAGGTTTCTGAATACAGGCTGTGTATGTTTCTCTGTGGATTGAGTGTATTTTAAACATGGGACAGTATTAATACACTCTCTGCTGTCATATATACAGTAAATATATATATAGGGCTCTAATAAATCTATATTCATTGGAATTAAACTGATTAAATTTTAATAAAAATATAAAAATGTGTTCTAAAACTTTTTAACTGTAGTGTGTGTGTGTGTGTGTCCAAACATGATATTTGTGAACGATTATTGTAAATTAGTAGATTATCGCACGTGATTATTGTAAATAAGTAAATTGAACATGACCCAGACCCAAACTACTGAATAGAAATAATATATAATATAAAATATATATAAAATAATTCAAGAAAAGGTCTGGAAAAAAGAAACGATGATAGAAATGTATTTATTTTGACAGATTTTTGCTTGTTCCTATCAAATAAGATGAGAGAACCAATAATAAAACTGTATTTCTTCAGTATGTGACAGGATGCTGATGGAAATGTCCAGTTATTTATATAAAAACCTTCTAAAAGTGAAAATATCTTCTTTTTTGGTACAATTAGTCCAATATTGAGTAGAATTATCTTATTCAATTGGCAGATAATTTAGCTTATTTTGATTTCTTTCTTCCTCATTTGGGTTTATTTCTCTTAAATTCTCTTAAATTGACTAAAATCAAGAAAAAACTTGAAATAAACTAAATTATCTGCCAGTAGAATAAGAGAATTCTACTCAATTGTCCATAAAACTGTCATTTTTGTCTTTTTTGACAGAATATTGATCCTGCAAACACTTTATCTTTCCTTAGTTTTGAATGAGAAGCTGCAGACAGTGGTTTTAGTGTAAACGCCGCCCTGTGTGATCCTCAGGTGTATGAGAGGTTACGTCAACGCCAGCCTCTCCGTCTTCCTGGTGTCGAACTTTGAGAAGCGATCGCAGCCGAGGACGAACGGCTCCGAGCTGTTTGGAGAAGCGGTGAAGTTCTGCAGGTAGAGCGTCGGCACAAAAGAGGAAACGATGAAGACGGACGTTACTGCAGCCCGGGTGTATTACATAACCCGGTTTATGTGTTCATCTCTTTATTAATGATCTGTATAAACCAACATGGCTCTGTGCCGCAGTCTCACGGAATTTATATTAAACTCATGCAGGAGGAGAGAAGAGAACACAACTATCCTGTTATTACAGACAATATAATCATTTTATCTTATATTCTAGTGTTTTATATAATATTTTTGTCCTTATATTTTGTGTTTTTCATATAATTTGACTTTTTATTTCTATTAATTTCAATTTTAATTTTCACTTTATTTTAAAAACTTTTCATCTGTTATTTTTTTCTTTTTTCTCGCATTTTTTTGTATTTTTTTTTACTTTTTATCTGATTTTTTTTTTTTTTTTTTTTGCTTTTTACCTTAATTTTAACATTTTTATTTTGTATTTTCATTTTTATCTGATATATTTGTGTTGTAATATTTTTGTCTTTATATCTCAAACTTATTATATATTTTTATCTTTTTTTCTCACATTTTTATTTTGTATTTCTGAATTTTAAGTTATATATTTTTTTATTTTTATAATATTTTTACCAGTTATCAGGCCAGATGATATAACCAGATAAATGATCCCTCCAGTGGTTTTTCAGTGCAATATAATGCTTTATATCTCATATTTTCATCTTTTTTCTCCCATTTTTATTTTGTATTTTCTTTTTTTTTTTTACTTTTTATCTGATATATTTGTGTTCTAATATTTTTGTCTTTATATCTCATATTTTTTAAACTTTTTATTATATATTTTTATATTTTTTCTCACATTTTTATTTCGTGTTTTGAATTTTAATCTCAGACTTTTACTTTTTATCAGATTTTTCTTTTTTTTTTCGCTTTTTATCTTAAGCTGTTATCAGACCAGATGAGATATATGATCCCTTAGTTTCTTATTAACATAATATTGTCTTTTTATCTCATATTTTTTAAGTTTTTTATGTCATAACTTTAGAAAAACAAGATCACAACAGAATCAAATTGACCAAAAACCCTTGAATAAAACAAAACAATATATAATTTTTTGCAGCAGGAATTACATGGAACATCATAACAAGCTGGTCATATTTATCTTCACTGCAGTAATTTGACTTCACTCAGTTTCTCTGTAGCTGTTTGAATCACTGTCGCTGCTTAATTATCATCAGTTTGCGACGACCTTTGACCTCCACCGCTTTGACCCAGCAGATATCGTGACTACAGGGAGCCTCCGGACGCCGCTGAGCCCTACAAATACACTCTGCAGTTCTGGCACGTCCTCGCCGCCCGGCTGGCCTTCATCATTGTTTTTGAGGTCAGTGACCCAACATTAAAAATAAATATACACATATTTATGCCGATAAATGCTCCAGTTGCTTTAATTTCACATTTAATTTATTCATTTATGTGTTCACTGTCTGTCTTCTGATGCAATTTGCTCACAAAGATGTTTTTTTGCTAATTAAAACATCTGGTGATGTTTTCCCCTAAATGACTTTACAGCAACATTAAACAGATGAACTCAAAGTGTGTTTCTCAGGGGATCATTTGGAAAAGTCTCAGATTCCTTGAATTAACTGGGCTAATTTTCCTGTAGGGTGTTGGACTTAATCCAAAACTGAAAACATAGCTGAGAGCAGCATTGAGGGGCCAAGTAGATGCAATTAAGTCAGAGATGTTGCTCAGCATCCACAGGGAATTTCATGTCAATACAGCTAAATTCAGCTGAGATATAAGGCCATTTCCTGTTTAGCAGCTTCGCTATTAGATTCAATTGGCTGAGACAGCTGAAGCTTTGACAAAGGAAAAAAAAATTACATCAACACATGTCAGGCATGAACCGAACATCATATACCTCAAGTTTTGTGGAGATTGATCAAAATATATGGAAAATATGGTGATTTTGGTATAATCCAATATGGCGGCCGAAAAATATTGCCTTTCAATGTTGTTGCTAACACAAACACATCCTGAAATATGAGCCTAGTGCACAAATTTCACCAAATTTGGTGTTTATCTTTGGGAAATGGTGTAGTGTAATACTACCATGTTTGGTGGTGATAGGTCAAAGGGTTGATATGAACTCACTTCCTGTTCGGCGCCTTAGCTACTGATTTCTAATGGCTGCCACAGTCAAACAGTTATTAACATCAAAAATCCATTTAATACCTTTTGTGTGGCTTGGTCTAAAAAGGCAAAATGCCAATTTTCATCAACACTGGTCAAAAATTGAGACTTTTTTTTAGAATTCAACAAATGGACAAAATCAGTTTCCTCTCTCCAAACTGATTGAGATCTAGTAATGACCATTTTAGCTAATTATGCTAATTACACAAACTGTCCAATTTGCATCAAGATGAATAAACTATATGATAATTTATCAGACAGGAAATAGCATATTTTCATGGCACTATGGTGAAAACCACAGCCTGCTGCTTGTCTTTGTCTCTGGTGTTTTCTAATATCCTTTTTTCCCTGCAGCACATGGTCTTTGCCATCAAGACGCTGATCGCGTACCTGATCCCAGACCTGCCCAAGGACCTGCGGGATCGAATGCGCAGGGAGAAATATCTGATCCAGGAGATGATGTACGAGGCCGAGCTGGACCGACTGCAGAAGGAGAAGAACGAGAAGAAGAAGAAAGAGAGGACCCATCACAGGGAGTGGCCCTGAACGCACCACGGGTACAGTCTGATGTGTCTGAAGTATCTTTAATCTGGTAAAATCCTGGAGTGATTTCTAGGATTTTATGGGCAAATAATTGATCTCTGAACTCATCTTATTAATTATTGAACTTTGCATTGAGGATAATTTAGTTTATTTTATGTTTTTTCCTGATTTGGGTCAGTTTGGTCTTGTTTTAAGTTTTAAATAAACTGTTTATCTGTAGTAAAACATGTTATGTTAATGTTAATAAGCAACTATTTGCTCTATAACAGCAACATAAATAGATTCTGACTCTTCTGTAGTCACATCACATGTAGATTTATTTTAATTCAAGGTTTAATTACAATAACCTTTGTGTTTGTAGAGATATTATACATTTATTATCATTTATAGCAGGAAAACTGATAAATAAACCTGTGGATTAAATAGTTAAATCGTGTTAAGTTCATCTTTTTCTTAATTTGACAACAGGGGCGACAGGTTTCTTTGCTGAATTTATAAATTTGGAAGAATTACCTTAAAAAGTGTTGAATTTTGTTATCTGGGTGTTAAAATGTGTAGATAATTTGAATGTATATGTAATTTCGCTGTGAGGTTTTAGTGAAAAAATATTTTATATGGACATAGTTCACATTTAATACTTAGAAATAATCATTAAAATCATTTAATAGACTTTTTATCATCCTGTTTGCTGCAGTACATCATATTCACAATGACCTAACTACTAGAGGAATGAAAAAATATGTATATATGGACGTAGTTTGCAATTAATATGAATATAAATCAACAATTTAAAAACAATTGATATGTCTGTGAAATAGGCATCAAGTAGGTATTAAGTTGTATTTACATTTTCTTAAAAAACACTTGAATTTAACTTAAAGAAACCTGTAGGATCATAGTAGAAACACTTTTTTTGTGTCTTTAACGCCTCATCATCACCATAATGACTGGTCTTGTTGCCGTGGCGACAGGACTAACCCCCTCACGTCTTGATCTGCAGGTTGTGAGGAGCTGGTGTTTGGTTTTCACTGCACAGGAAGTGGAGGAGCTGGGTTTCCTGCATGATTCTGGACCCTCACACCTCCGCGGCTCACCAGCACCTCCTAGTGGACAGTTGACGAACTGCAGCCAGCAGGGTCCCACTCCGACCTCTGACCCTCGGCGTCCACAGACTCGGACAAACGTCCTCCTGGACATTTGGCGGCAGGTTTCGCTACCTTTTCTTCTCCAAATAGTTTCTACCACGTCGGACTCTCAGCAGCGTTTGTCTTCAGATCCTGAATGTAGACTTCAAGCAAACTTTTACAGATTTAAGATAAAGAGAAAGAGAATAACTCTCCTGGCTTACTGAATGACACGCCCTGTTTACAGCCTCCTTATTGTAGGAGTTCACGTTTTGCTTTATTGTAAATAATAATTAAATGAATGTGAGGCCATCTGCTCTGCTATAGTGTAGTGCAATAAAAAAGGTCCACTGGCAGTCAGTGTCTGCAGTTTGAAGCTTAAACGGAAACGCTTTCCATTTGAATTTAGATTGATAACTGCAGTAATAAACATTATTTATTGTAAAGACATTCGACTTTGTCTTTCTTGGACATTATTATCAGATGGTTTGACCAAAATCATCAAACTTCCTGCAGGGATTAACAGTCTAGTCGTGGAAATAATATTTTAAACTCGTCCAATTAAACAATTAAATTAAATAATTTCCAAGAAGTTTGAAGGAAAGTAAAGAGAAATGGAGATAATTCAATTCTATTAATGTAGACACTGTAAAAACTGAGATCTTAACAAGCTAAAACATCAATTAGTCAACTATTGAGTAGAATTACCTTATTCTAGTGGCAGATAATTTAGATTATTCCATATATATAATAAATTGATTAAAATCAATAAAAGAAACAGATAATTCTCCACAATATTGGACTAATTCTCCCAAAAATAGTGTAATAGCTGTGTAATAAAATACAGGAAGTGTAAGTCAGCAACAAATACTTTAATTATTTACTTAGTTTTGATATAATTATATTATAATTTGACTATAATTTGTATGAAATCTTTACCAGGAAATATTTATAGTCAACCATGTAACAGTGATCATCGTATTTTTCCATTTTTATCCAATTTTTGGGATATTTTTTAATCTCATAATTTAATCATTAAGGTCATTCTACTCAATATTAATACTAATTGTTATATAAATATATATAAAGAATAATTCCCTTATTATACCTCCTAACCACAAAGAAATGTGTAAATATTTCTGTTAATGTAAAATACTGACGTCTTAGATAAAGTAATATTTTACCAGCCTAAAAGTTATCAAATTTAAACACATTAAACCTTTAACTTGACAAAATAAAAAGGAAAAATATATAAAAAATAACTCAAAGTTCTTAATGAGTTGATTTTAACCTGTAATTCTCCTTCTGTCCACCAGGGGGCAGCAGAGCACTGAGCTCTGTTTAAAACAAAATATACAATTAGTCCAATAATGAGTAGAATTATCTTATTATATTACATTGACAGATAATTCTACTATATAAATATTTTCATTTTGGTCATTTTAATCTTCTAATCTCATATTTTTGACTCATTTGTCCTAATTGTCCTAGATAGAGACAAGATATTCTCAGTCTATTGGCCGAGTCTGTGGAGGTTAAACCACACACGATGGATTTTAAAGATGTCTGCGTGGATTGAGCAGATATTTTCTGTGTTTTTGGTTCCGTTCCCTGCAGCTGGCCGCCTCCTTATCTCTCAGCACAGATAACGAGTCTTTCACAATCAGAGCTCGTCCTTATCGCTGTGTAATTTATGATGCGGCACGACCGCTCTGATCTTTATAGATCAGCTGGATCAGGCGTCTGTTCTCAACACGGCTGCGTCTAAAAACTACAAATCTACAAAACGATTCTGGGAATGACATAGTACTGGGACTATTTTGACTTGTTAGGATGCATTTTTTGCAGTGTGGTAGCTGATGCCTGCTGGCCAGGTCATCAAGGTGAATGAGAATTGGTTCTGGATTGATTTTTACCTGGTTAAACAAAGGTCAAATAGATAAATAAATAACGAGCTCGTCTCCAGGGAAACAAGAAAAATCAATGAAGCTTTTATCACAAACTAAAGGATCTGAGTCACATGTCATCAGCCTATTAAAGTAATGGCCTGAGTCATTTTTCATACAAAAAAACTTTATCAATGCAGAGATTTATTATATTTATGAATCATTTCAATCAAAAAGGACAATTTATTCAACTTTAAACCTGGTTTAAACCGTAAAAACACACGTTATCAACTAATTTTATATTTTAGGTGGATTATACATTTAAATTCTATCGCTCTTGTCATTTACAATGATAAAATATGTCACTAGAGACAGAATTTGATCATTTCTATTAGAATTGATTCAACTGAGTCATGTTCCCCTACTTTAGTTACACCATTTGATATTTAATGGACTTTTGAATGATGTTAAACCAGCATGAACCTAAAATCTACACTTTTAGATGCTTGATGAATGCTTTTAAAACTGTATTTTAAACATTTTTTGCACTTTCTCATCTTGTCAACCAATATTTGTCACTGACACATATAAGTATAACCTTAAATTTAGATAAAATTACTATAAAACAATTATAGCCTAAAGCTTTTATCACTTATCAGTAGAAATTGAGCTTCTTTTGCACCATAGATTCTTGCTTTTTATATCATGAAAAGCTTATTAAATTGTCATTTTATCCTGATTTGGACAAAAATCTTTGACTTATCCTATAGGAAATAAAGAGTCTGATCCTTTAAACTCAGGATTAAGGTGATTTTACCAGATGTGGCAGCGTCATTAAGAGATAATTCAGCCCAAAAACTCAATTATTTCCATTATTTCAACATGATTTTTCCAACAAAAGATCAGCAGCAGCTTTATTTTAAAGACCAAAACACATGTGTTCTCCTAGTGAAACAGCAGCAGGGATTACTGGCTCCGCTGAAAACTCCATTTTGATTATTAATAGCGGGACAGAGAGGAAGCAAACTCTGTTTTGTTTCCTATTACGGCGACTTTTCTCCCAGTAAGAGGATTACCCTGCAAACACGCTGGGGGTTATGTGAAGGCTGTCACAGGATCACATCTGACATTTACTCATATCCCACATTTTGGCAGCTCCAGCTTCTGTAAAATGAGGCATAAAAAGAGGAACCTTTATTAGAAATTCTTCCTTCTTGCTTCACAATAGCACGACCAGCATTATATTACTTTGGGATGCCTTAAAAAAAAAAAGGAAAAAGCAGAAAAGCAGCCTGTTTATTTTCCTGTTGTCTGCCCGTTGTTGTTTGCAGATGTGACAGATGTGATCTTAGATGTGATGTTTCCTGGTGAAACGACGCGTGGACGAGCATCTGATCAGCGCCGATGCTGCCGCTGACGCGTTAATGTCAAGAAAACTCACATAAAAGGCAGTTTAGTGAAGACACAGCTGCTGCCGGGCGATTAGACAATAATCTAATTACAGGCTTTGTGATTAATGACCGGGATTTATCTAAATTAATCACAAATGTCAATGTTTTCCGTTGGAAGCGGCTAATATTACATTTTAAATGGGTTTTGCTAGATAAGTCAATGAGTCGGTGTTATTAACATTAAAGGTAAAAGTCATTTGTCCAATAATGAGAATATTTATCTTTTCTTATTCCAGCAGATAATTCTGCTTATTTCATCTTTTTATTTTTATTTAAGGGAAATAAAAGTCAATTATTTGCTTTTTATCATAATGCTCTTTAAAAAAAATACTTATTTTTATATTATATTATAGATTTTTATATTTAATATATTAATTATATTTTTACTACTTATTATTTTATCTCTATTTTATTTAAACTTTTATTTTTGCCTTTTATTTAATATTTTTTTATATCATATCTCATGTCATGTCTCATGTCATATTTTTGTTTCTATCTCATACTTTTGACTTCTCATCTCATCATTTTTACTATTTAATTTTTAAATTGTATGTCCTATTTTTTTAAACTTTTTATCTCATATTTTTGACTATTCTATATTTTTGTCTCTATCTCATATTTGATATTTTTTATCTCAGAATTTTTTTATTTTAGCTGCTATTTTTTTTACTATTTATTTAATATTTATGACTTTTTATTTGAATATTTTTGTCTATCTCCTATTTTATTTTTTTTTATATATTTTTGACTATCTCATATTTTTATCTTATTATTTTTTCTACTTATTTTAAATTAATTATTTTAAATTTTATCTCTTATTTTTATCTTTTTATTTAATATTTTTGACTTATTTTTTTTTTTACCTTTTATCTCATTATTTTTGTACTATTTATCTCATTTTTTTATTTCACCTCCTATTTCTGACTTTTTATTTCATATATTGGCCACTTATTTAATATTTTAAACTTTTTATTGAATATTTTTTACTATCTCATATTTTTTATTTTTTTTATCTTATTATTTTTACTACTTATATTAAATTGTTTTTATTTTATCTCTTATTTTTAACTTTTTATTTAACATTTTTGTCACTATCATATTTTTGACCTTTTATTTAATAATATTTGTGCAATTTATCAATTTTTTTTTATTTCACCTCCTATTTTTGACTTTTTATTTGATTTTTCTTTATCTCCTATTTTTTACATTTTTATTTAATATTTTTGACTATCTCATATTTTGGATTTATTTTATCTTATTTTTACTACTCACCTTCTAATTGTTTTAATTTATCTGTTATTTTTTGTCATATTTTTTACCTTTTATGTCATAATTTTTGTACTATTTATCTCATTTTTCTTATTTCACCTCCTATTTCTGACTTTTTATTTCATATATTGACCACCTATTTTAAATTTTTGACTTTTTATTTAATAGTTTTGACTATTTATCTCATATTTTGTCTTTATCTCTTATTTTTTCTACTATTTAATTTTTTTTTCTAATTTTTATTTAATATTTGTGACATTTCATCTCATTTAATCTTGTTTTCTTAAAACAAAAACAACTTAAAATCAGGAAAATCAACTTGTAATGAGGTAAAACTGGTGGATTCATCCTCAGATGTTCAGTAACTTCCTGAAGGGTCAGTTTGACTCGTCTACTCTGACATTTCGTTATCTTCCAAACACCAGAAACACCAGAAACACTCTCAGCGAAGTGTGGATCCATCCAGCTGTGAGAGATACAGCCGTTGCTATGGTTACCAGCAGCAGCTGCATCACCTCGTGTTTTCTGATCCTCCAGAAGAGCCGTAAACGCCAGGAACAAGAAAAGTTTCATGTTCCGACGTGAAAATGTCTCGTTAAAATATGAAAAACATCATCAAATCAATCAACACTGAACTTTTTCCTGTTCCAACATCAGATTGATGCTGTTTTGTTGTTGTTTTGTTGTTGTTTTCAGTCGGTGCAGCAGCAGAAACAGCAGCTGGTAACAGCTCCGCATTTAGATCAACAGCTGTTCCTCTTCTCTGTGATAACAGTGATCACTTCTTCTGGCAGCACATCACACACACACACACACACACACACACACACACACACACACATGTAAAAAAACAAGAAAAGTCTGTATTTTGTAGATTATTCTAATTATTTGTATTACAGCAGGTTTTATTGTTGTTCCAGTTCTTATATTCACATTCTTGTCTTTTGTTCATCTTGTTCTACGTGACTCTTCAACCTCCAGACTGTGTGTGTGTGTGTGTGTGTGTGTGTGTGTGTGTGTGTGTGTGTGTGTGTGTGTGTGTGTGTGTGTGTGTGTGTGTGTGTGTGTGTGTGTGTGCATATGTGTGTGTGTTTGCAGGTGTTCCTGTGGTGCACAGACAGTCAGAATTGGTTCTGAATCAGGTCCCTGCTGATAAGAGGGAAACTATCTATCTATCATCTATCTATCTATCATCTATCTATCTATCTATCATCTATCTATCATCTATCTAATTTTAATTTTTGAAGAGATTTCTACTTAAACACATTAGGATGGAATTTGTCTACTTCTTAATTTTGGTACTAAAATGAGTCATGTAGATTATAGATAAGTTAAGTTAAATCTAATTAATCCAATATAATTAAAAGCTTTTAGCTGATTTTCTGTGTCTTAACCTTCAATGAAATTTAAAAACAGTAGATTAAAAGGGGAGAAAGGATAAAATTAATTAAATTAAATTAGATTAAAAACAATTAAAAACTAAGTGCAGGGGAAAAGCAAACAAAACGTCTTAAAAACAGTGAGAATTAATAAAAAACACACAAGTTTAATTCAATAACATGTTAAAATAACCTGATAAAGCACCAACATTTACCAAAGGGTCAGAATCCTTCTTCCAGTGTATTTGCTCAGGTGCAGTTTACACATTTTATTATTTGCATCCATCAGAGGCTGAAAGGGACCAGATGGAGAGGCAGGTGTCAGAGTGCATGCTGGGTAAATGAATCACGGCGGTGTCTGAGATAACGGCGGCGGCCACATGTGTTTGCACACAGGGCGTTAGACGGCGAGGCCTGATGTCACATCCTGGATCATCTCCGCCAGCGACAAAGAAAAAAACTCTCCTGCTGTGTCCTGGCTGCCGTTGCCACGGCGACGAGGCTGACGAGTCCATCTCTGATTCTTCCATCCCGTTCTGTGCATCTTCTCCTCGGCCTCGTTTTCTCTGTAAATAAAGGCATGTTTATATATATATAATTAGGGGAAAACACAAAAAAACTTTATTGAATGTTACTGACTTTAAGACAGTTTTTGAACATTCTAGTAAATCATTAATTAAACTGTCCTTTCATAGTGAAACTCTAAACTTCTATTACCTGGAGCTAAATGAAACTAATGTCAGCTCCTTTTTCATCACTTTCCCTGGTTTTTTATCTTCAACATCAAGTTTTGACAACTGTTTAATGACTGAAGATCCTGGAACTTCCTTTATTTCTTCATATTTGGCTGCATATTTATTGAAATACACAGCATTTTATATGAAATGATTAAAGTATAACGTGTGAAATTTATACTCAATTACTATAAAACATTATAACCTAAAGTCTTTATCATTCACCAGTAGGAATTAATTCAAGAATCATGTTTAAAGCTTCTTCTGCATCATAGATTCCTGCTTCTTGAATCCTAAAATCTAGTTAAATTCTCATTTTATCCAAACGAGGGTGAAAAACTTTGACTTAGGGGAAAATAACTGAAAACAACAAACTTAATTAAAGCCCCAAAATGAGCTTTTATTGTAATAGTGTGAGGATATTACATTCTGTTCACACACATTAACACAGACATATTCTGTGGTCACTAACTTCCTGCTCTAGATTCGCTAATTTCACAGCAAACTGCATATTAGCTAATTTACCCGGTGCTGAAATAGCTTAATGATGCTATTTGCTTGGCAGCAACAACAAGCTGTGAACACAATATTGACTTTTATGTTCTTCCCTTTTACAAATAGTCATGTGATCCATTATTAATATAAAAGAATTGATTAAACTTGCTGTAACAGCTCCCATGTAAGGGTGTAGGTTTCACATGGGAGCCCTGATTTATTCTGTTTTTCAAAATAAAAGTCCTCTACTTCTTGTGTGTGTGATTTAAACCGTCTTTAAGCTGAATCCCAAAGTCTCATATTGTTCCATCTCCCTTATGTGAAGTTGTGATGTCACTAGTTACACGTCTCCGCTCTCCTTCTTCTCTCCAGGTCGATTTCGTTAACGAGTCATCAGGGAATCATCTGATTGGATGATTCAGATGTGTGTTTTGACTGTGTAGTTGTGACATCATAACTTCACAACAGCCCTGACAGCTGCTTCTAAGGCTCAGTTTTTTGAATAATTGAGCATTTGCGCGAACACACACACACACACACACACACATACACATACACACATACACACACACACACATACAAATCATTATCAACAGTGGACTTCTGTTGCACACACACACACACATGCACACGCATGGACACACACATGCACACGCATGGACACATGCATGCACACACACACATGCATGCACACACACACATGCATGCACACACATACACACATACAAGCCAACATTATCAACAGACTGTAACGTTAAACTACCAACAGTGGGGACACACACGCGCACACACATGCACACGCATGGACACACATGCATGCACACACGCACACAAACACATACACACACACATGCACACACATACAAACTAACATTATCAACAGGGGACTTCTGTTACACAACACACACACACCAATCAACATCACCAACAGGGGACTATAAGGATAAACTGCCAATAGTGGACTTCTGTTTTGCGCACACACACACACACACACACACACAGATAATAAAGGCGAATAACATGTTGCAGAAACCTGCAGCTCACATCCTGCCCAGACTGTGACCTCACATTCACACTGAAATATTTAATCAGACGATTTTAAGGGCAAAGCTGTCGACGCCTGTCGCAGAGAAAGGAGGAAATGATTTTTCAGAGCCGTCCCTCCTTTCACCTTCTTTCAGATGGAATTTGGGTCAGCGTGGTTCCTCCATCTGTCCCTCCAGCATCGAGGCTTTCAGCCCCGTCTCATCACCATAAAGGAACAGCGGGCTGGATGCTACACGCTACATCTGGCTGGAGCGGCAGAAAGCAGCTAATGAAGGGCAACGTGTTAGCACCCCTGTGGCTTTCTGATATGATACTGAGAACATGAACGGGGGGAACAGGAGCCATTATTTTACCCAAATTGCAGGATGTGATGGAGGATTCCCAGAGGGGCGGGGCCACAGTTCACAGACAAATTACCTCAGGTGCAGCATGAAGGTTGTTCTGCTGAAACTGGGACAAACTCCACCTCCTCCTCCTTCTCCTCCTCCTTCTTCTTCTTCTTCTTCTTCTTCTTCTTCTTCTCCTTCTTCTTCTTCTTCTCCTTTGAAACAGGTCAGGCACCAGCTCTTCACACACGGCTTTAAAAAGTCAAATCAAAGACTTGAACTTTCTTTTTTTGTGAGTTTTGCAGGGCAGCACATGTTTATGGACATTTTTTACATTTAATCTCTATTGCATGGAATATTATTCAGTATTATTTAATTTAATAACAGGGTACAGGGAAACAGGGTAGTTTCATGGTATATAGGTCGATGGGACTCATTTGGTTTATACACTAGGAATTTACCACATTTGCATATTGTTGCCATAGAGAAACACATATTTTAGCATGTTAGAAATAAAACATCCAAGTTGAATTAAATGTGTACTTACACCAGATAATGAGTTAAATCCTTTATTTAATATTCAAAAATTCTGATTGAAAGATGTGAAACAGTGAAATATCCATAAGCAAACAGGATATCCTGGTCATGTGACCTCATAAATTGTATATCCTTCAAAATAAAAGCCTCATTTTCACACCTAAATGTAGAAACATATAGTTTACCTGAGTTTATCTTATTTTTTTTTTCTAAAAAGCCATTTAAGAGATATAAAATCTATGTTTCTACAGGTAGGTGTGAAAAGAAGGCTTTTATTTTGAAGGACATACAATCTATATATATATATAAAGAGAATAATGTACGTAGAGAAAGAAAAAAGGAGAATAAAAATGAAAGATGTTTTAAAGAACTCTGGAGATGCTCATTATTGCTCTTTTCTGACATTTCTATCCACATTTCAGACATTTTGATGGAAATATTCAGTGAATTTCATCCCTAAAGCTCCTATTATGAGAAGTATTGAATTATTTAGTAAAGGAAATAGTCGCTGGTCTTGAATTGCAGCAGAAAAGATCAGAGTTTGCCTTAAAGTGATGAATGTGTGACAAACATCTGGGAAAATGTTTCCCGAAAGAAGAAAATCAACTTCCTCTAAGTTATTTGCTGCAAACCGACCTTTATTTTTCATGAAATGTAATTTATTAAAAACTTATCATTCTTTAAATTATGTTCTCAAGTTGGTTTTTAATACAAATAGACTCATGAATCAAAAACCTCATTAAAATACTGTCAGAAAGTTTCTGTTTCTGAATAATTCACATTTGTTTCAATGTTAATTTGCTAAACAGTTTAATTTATAAAACAAATATGTAGAATATAATTAATAAATGATACGCTTTCAAATGGAAATAAAAGATTTATTTAACTGACTAAATAAATTCCGCAGATTTTGCTTTTGCAGAATCATCACACTCATTTTATTCATAGATAAAATGGAAAATAAAATAGAATAATCAAATAAATGAGAGACGTCGTCACAAAGGAAGTAGATGTTATTACATAAAATAACCCTGCAGGATATAATCCTAAAATATGTTTCTGATTATCTGGCAGAGGATTTTCACACTTATTACACAACTCATTCTCAGAGAAGCCATTAGATATATTAAGTTACCATCCTGGTTAATGAATTTCTCTCTGTGTTTCCCTGTTTCCTCTGTAATTTTCTGATTTTCTGCAGAAAAAGACATGTATAAAAACCTCCCACAGCCGTATATGTTAACCCCATAAATCTGCTTGTATCAATTATTTATCATTTACATTTCTCTGTGTTTTAATGCATCAGCAGCACTGAAAGCTTTGGTTTAGTAACAGCTTCAATCAGCAACGTTACAGGATTAAATCCCAGCGGCTGCAGCCACGTTCATAGAGAACGTGCTGTGAATAACGTCCAGTTAAAAACAGCCATATTTGATGATGTTCGCAGACTTTTCAACAAGATTTTACACCTTTATCATGTTCTGTGACTTGAGTTCTGGCTCTAAAGAGCTGATACACGGAAATAATGTAACCAGTTCTGATGGAATGAATAAAGACGTTTGTTAATCAAACATGTTTAATTAGAGTCTTGATTCTTTTGTTCTTAAAACTATTTTAGGATGACATGTTATAATATGACTTTATTTAAACAACATGTTATAATATGACTTTATTTAAACGACATGTTATAGTATGACTTTATTTAAACAACATGTTATAATATGACTTTATTTAAACAACATGTTATAATATGACTTTATTTAAACAACATGTTATAATATGACTTTATTTAAACATGTTATAGTATGACTTTATTTAAACAACATGTTATAGTATGACTTTATTTAAACAACATGTTATAATATGACTTTATTTAAACAACATGTTATAGTATGACTTTATTTAAACGACATGTTATAATATGACTTTATTTAAACGACATGTTATAATATGACTTTATTTAAACGACATGTTATAATATGACTTTATTTAAACGACATGTTATAATATGACTTTATTTAAACGACATGTTATAATATGACTTTATTTAAACGACATGTTATAATATGACTTTATTTAAACGACATGTTATAATATGACTTTATTTAAACGACATGTTATAATATGACTTTATTTAAACGACATGTTATAATATGACTTTATTTAAACGACATGTTATAATATGACTTTATTTAAACGACATGTTATAATATGACTTTATTTAAACAACATGTTATAATATGACTTTATTTAAACAACATGTTATAATATGACTTTATTTAAACAACATGTTATAATATGACTTTATTTAAACATGTAATATAATAGTATGACTTTTTTTAAGCGACATACTATAGTATGACTTTATTTAAACAACATGCTATAGTATGACTTTATTTAAACAACATACTATAGTATGACTTTTTTAGGATGACATACTATAGTATGACTTTTTTAGGATGACATGCTATAGTATGACTTTTTTAGGATGACATGCTATAGTATGACTTTTTTAGGATGACATGCTATAGTATGACTTTTTTTAAGCGACATGCTATAGTATGACTTTTTTTGAGCGACATGCTATAGTATGACTTTTTTTGAGCGACATACTATAGTATGACTTTTTTTAAGCGACATACTATAGTATGACTTTTTTAGGATGACATACTATAGTATGACTTTTTTTAAGCGACATACTATAGTATGACTTTTTTTAAGCGACATACTATAGTATGACTTTTTTAGGATGACATGATATAGTATGACTTTTTTTAAGCGACATGCTATAGTATGATTTTTTAGGATGACATACTATAGTATGACTTTTTTTAAGCGACATACTATAGTATGACTTTTTTTGAGCAACATACTATAGTATGACTTTTTTAGGATGACATGCTATAGTATGACTTTTTTTAAGCGACATACTATAGTATGACTTTTTTAGGATGACATGCTATAGTATGACTTTTTTTAAGCGACATACTATAGTATGACTTTTTTAGGATGACATGCTATAGTATGACTTTTTTAGGATGACATGCTATAGTATGACTTTTTTAGGATGACATGCTATAGTATGACTTTTTTTAAGCGACATGCTATAGTATGACTTTTTTTGAGCGACATGCTATAGTATGACTTTTTTTGAGCGACATACTATAGTATGACTTTTTTTAAGCGACATACTATAGTATGACTTTTTTAGGATGACATACTATAGTATGACTTTTTTTAAGCGACATACTATAGTATGACTTTTTTTAAGCGACATACTATAGTATGACTTTTTTAGGATGACATGATATAGTATGACTTTTTTTAAGCGACATGCTATAGTATGATTTTTTAGGATGACATACTATAGTATGACTTTTTTTAAGCGACATACTATAGTATGACTTTTTTTGAGCAACATACTATAGTATGACTTTTTTAGGATGACATGCTATAGTATGACTTTTTTTAAGCGACATACTATAGTATGACTTTTTTAGGATGACATGCTATAGTATGACTTTTTTTAAGCGACATACTATAGTATGACTTTTTTAGGATGACATGCTATAGTATGACTTTTTTAGGATGACATACTATAGTATGACTTTTTTTGAGCAACATACTATAGTATGACTTTTTTTAAGCGACATGCTATAGTATGACTTTTTTAGGATGACATGCTATAGTATGACTTTTTTAGGATGACATACTATAGTATGACTTTTTTAGGATGACATACTATAGTATGACTTTTTTTAAGCGACATGCTATAGTATGACTTTATTTAAACAACATGCTATAGTATGACTTTTTTTAAGCGACATACTATAGTATGACTTTTTTTAAGCGACATACTATAGTATGACTTTTTTAGGATGACATGCTATAGTATGACTTTTTTTGAGCGACATACTATAGTATGACTTTTTTTAAGCGACATACTATAGTATGACTTTTTTTGAGCGACATACTATAGTATGACTTTTTTTAAGCGACATACTATAGTATGACTTTTTTAGGATGACATGCTATAGTATGACTTTTTTTGAGCGACATACTATAGTATGACTTTTTTTGAGCGACATACTATAGTATGACTTTTTTTAAGCGACATACTATAGTATGACTTTTTTTGAGCGACATACTATAGTATGACTTTTTTTAAGCGACATACTATAGTATGACTTTTTTTAAGCGACATACTATAGTATGACTTTTTTTAAGCGACATACTATAGTATGACTTTTTTAGGATGACATACTATCGTATGACTTTTTTTGAGCGACATACTATAGTATGACTTTTTTTAAGCGACATACTATAGTATGACTTTTTTTGAGCGACATACTATAGTATGACTTTTTTTAAGCGACATACTATAGTATGACTTTTTTTAAGCGACATACTATAGTATGACTTTTTTTAAGCGACATACTATAGTATGACTTTTTTTGAGCAACATACTATAGTATGACTTTTTTAGGATGACATGCTATAGTATGACTTTTTTTGAGTGACATACTATAGTATGACTTTTTTTGAGTGACATGCTATAGTATGACTTTTTTTGAGCGACATACTATAGTATGACTTTTTTAGGATGACATACTATAGTATGACTTTTTTTAAGCGACATACTATAGTATGACTTTTTTTGAGTGACATACTATAGTATGACTTTTTTTGAGCGACATACTATAGTATGACTTTTTTTGAGCGACATACTATAGTATGACTTTTTTAGGATGACATACTATAGTATGACTTTTTTTAAGCGACATACTATAGTATGACTTTTTTTAAGCGACATACTATAGTATGACTTTTTTTAAGCGACATACTATAGTATGACTTTTTTTGAGCGACATACTATAGTATGACTTTTTTTAAGCGACATACTATAGTATGACTTTTTTTAAGCGACATACTATAGTATGACTTTTTTTGAGTGACATACTATAGTATGACTTTTTTAGGATGACATACTATAGTATGACTTTTTTTAAGCGACATACTATAGTATGACTTTTTTTGAGTGACATACTATAGTATGACTTTTTTTGAGCGACATACTATAGTATGACTTTTTTTGAGCGACATACTATAGTATGACTTTTTTAGGATGACATGCTATAGTATGACTTTTTTTGAGCGACATACTATAGTATGACTTTTTTTAAGCGACATGCTATAGTATGACTTTTTTTAAGCGACATACTATAGTATGACTTTTTTTGAGTGACATACTATAGTATGACTTTTTTTGAGCGACATACTATAGTATGACTTTTTTTGAGCGACATACTATAGTATGACTTTTTTAGGATGACATGCTATAGTATGACTTTTTTGAGCGACATGCTATAGTATGACTTTTTTCAGCGACATACTATAGTATGACTTTTTTTAAGCGACATACTATAGTATGACTTTTTTTAAGCGACATACTATAGTATGACTTTTTTTTTTTAGTTGCATAATAATTATTTTGAGTAGAATTTACTTTAATTTTTAAGAGATTTCTACTTTATGAAGGAATTACTTACTTGAGTTAAATGAGCTTGTTTTAAGGAAGGGCAGCACATTTTAGAATTAATTAAAAAAACATAAGTATTATTCAATAACACATTAAAATCTATTAAATAAACCAGGTAATTTACAAGGGGTCAGGATATTTATTTCAGTGTGTATATGTGTAATGTAACACGCCCACTGCTCCTATTACTGCACCCACTCTACTTTCAGTATTACAGCAGCTGTACATGTAGATTTCTGTCTAATTTGCAGAATAAATCTGCAGAAGAGGAAACTTTTCTCTGTCGTGTTCCTGTGAACATGATTCGTGATGAACATCCAGCTCTGGTGAAGATAAATAAACATCTTTGATGATTTACATGGTTTTGTTTTCTTCAGATGCAGAGTATTGATCTCTGTGGGTCACCATAAATAATAAAATAACACACATATAAACAGAATTCTGCACAGTAGCTGGTCCAGTTAATGGACAGTTCAGGAATTTCTATGTAACTCAGAGTTACATATTACATATGAATTATTCAATAAAATTACCACAGAGAAGGTATGAAATGAAGACAAACTACTAATCTAAAAAAGCAAAAAACATATTAGGTAATAAATAATAAATAATAATAAATAATAAATATGTAGTACAATTAGCCCAAAATATATGAGGAGAATTTTCTAGAATTTTCTCCATTTTATTTTAAGAAATCAAATTTTATCATTTTTTTTAGATTTTTATCTCATATTTGTTACCTTTATCACATTCAATTTGATCTAATTTACTTTTTATCTTATATTTTTTATATTTATCATATTTCTTTTACTTTTTATCTCATAATTTTTTATATTTATCATATTTTTTTCTTTTTATCTAATATTTTTTATATTTATCATATTTTTTTACTTTTTATCTCATAATTTTTTATATTTATAATATTTTTTTACTTTTTATCTAATATTTTTTATATTTATCATATTTTTTTATTTTTATCTTATAATTTGTTATATTTATATATTTTTTAAACTTTTTATCTAATGATTTTGTTATTTTTGTCATATTTGTTTTACTTTTTATCTTAGTTTTTACTTTTTATCTCATAATTCTTTGTTTTTTATCTCATATTCCTTGCTTTTATCTCAAAGTTTTTAATTTTTAAGTAATATTTTTCAATTTTTGAAGATTTTGAAAATTAAATTGAGCATAAATCAAGAATTTTCATATGTTTATTTTTCCTGTGACAGCACGAGTCTGCTTCTTGTGTCCTCAGCTGCCATTACAACAAACTGAATCCACTCCATATTCCTATGAAATGTATTTCCACTTAATAAAAAGTACTGACCGCCAAGTGCAAAAGAATAAAAAGGGTTTTACAGGTTTTTTTTTTTACATTTTTCACTGAAAAGGCTTGTAAGAGGATTTTCTAAAATGCAATTTACTGCCTCACTAAGAGGTTGTTTGCTGTCCTTAAATCCTTCTGATGTAACACTACTTTACATTTTTCACCCAAACTGCTGTTTATTTTAGATTTTAGGTTGGAGGTGAACAGATCACCAGATGAATTAAGGCTGCCATTACTTTAATCTCCACTTTTAGGAAGAAAAGACACAGCGCAGGCAGCCGCCAAAAGTTAAAACCTTTTATTTCATTCCTACAAACGTCAGTCACACGACATCGTGTTCGTCTCCACTTTAAATGAACGCTGGATTCTAACGAAACAAAGATGTGAACAACCAAAGACACGGGATCTAACGAGCCTCCCGGCGCCATCACAAAGCGCTCCGCTCGGAGGATGAAGGAATGTGGGTCACGTCGGGCCGGCGGCGGCGAGCCGGCAGCCTCCGTTTGATTCCTGTCACTCTGATACAGACCGATTCAGGCTATATCAGCCAGAAAAATCTCACTTCCTGTCCAAACCCATCAGGATCAGTTCCTACATGAATACGATGATTTTAAAGCCGTAAGTCACGAGTGTAACGTGAGGACGAATGTAATTTAGTTTCAGTAGTTTAGAGCTGACCTTTGACCTCTGGCTGATTGTCACTAGTTGTGTTTCCATCCATTTGCATTTTCTTAAATGGAAATGCTGATCCATCATTGCACACCAACATGGCGGCGGATGGTAATTTACTTTTTGATGCAGCCTGAGAAAGTGTTTGAAGTAATTTAGACTTATAGCGCTAAGCTAAGCTAAGCTAAGCTAATCTCCATCAGGTATCTGATGTGGATATGATTGGCTATAAGCTACCCTTTCGTAGCAGCCAATAATCAGCTCTGGGCTCTCATAAACCACACTGGTGTTAACCAGACTAAGAAACACCAGACATTTGCCCCATTTGAGTTTCAAAAAATGGCGGCAGAGGATAGAGGAAGGTATGTATGGTGGGACGAATAATCAGAAACATGTCTACAGTTTAAAAAAAGAAGCAAACGATGGACAAACAGCAAAGAAACGCCACAAGTTAACAAAGCAGATCCAGAGACACAAATAAAACACTGTTGTCATTGATAAATTAGCGCTTTCTTATGGAAACACGTATGAATTTGCATTTTCTTTTTGCGAATTTCACAAAATCTGCTCTAAAATTTGGATTCATTTGGATGGAAACCCAGTTAGTGACTCATTAACTGATAAATTAAACCAGTAACTAGACAAAGTTTTGGAGTTTACCCATTGGCTGTTGCACTTTCTGCACCTCACACACCTCTTTTTTTAAAAAAAAAGCACTTCCATACTGATAGTAAATAAAATAAAAACAATTTCAGAACCTGCTCAAATGTGATTGGTCAATACTGATCAGATTAAAACACTCACACACAGAATCTGTTAATATAGATTAAAATAAAACTGTTATATATCATCATGAAACACACGTAACTTAACAGTAACTACATTAAAAGTAAGTACATATTTCTTAACTCTACCTTTATTACAACAGCATCATATAGTCTGGTGGAATGTATTTTCAGTATTTTCAGTGTTTTCCTTGTGTTTACAGCACCTTGAGTTAGTAATATATGAAAAGTATAAATAAATAAATGTAAACTTAAATAAAAAGGTGACGTATAAATTAAAAGCCCTTTAGTGTTTCATACACGTTCCAGTCACATACTTGTTTTTGACCCGGTCTTGTTTAATATGGGGCTGAAATCACAGCTTAAAGGGTCAGTGCATACAAAATAACAACTAATCGTCTTCTGTCTACTGGTTTCTAGACATTCATATCATTTTTATTTACCCAAAACCTTCACTGAGTTGATAGTGAATATGTTAGCAAACACTTTCCTACAAACAGACAACATTATCGTTCATTTAGAGTCGTTTTTTTTGGACACTAAACTAATTTTATTCACTTTTTTGGCTCTGTTTTTGGTCTCCACCAGCTACAGAGGGGTCTGACTGTTAAACTGCAGCTTCATTGACTTGGATTTATCTGTTTTTCACTGAAAAACAGCTGCTTTTTACTGGAAATTGGATAATTTGGGCTTTTGGAATGCAGCAGAACAGATGAAAGACGGTAAATGTGCTTCTGAACGCACCATAAACCGTTGACAAGAGCTTTGTTAGGAAACTGCAGAATTAGTGTTAATTTTCTCTGAGGATCTTATAATATTACACAAATTAATTCAAATTTACATATACTGATTCATGCATCATTCATTTTTGTTTTTGTCCATTTTTAGAATTTTATCAGAATTTTTTAAATGTCAGATTTAAAATAAATACTCTTAGATCCATAAGGACATAAATATCCCCAAATTTAAGCATTTTTGGTTGCATGATTTAACCTAATTCTGTCCTCATTATAATGAATAATTCGTGATTTATTTTTAGATTATAACCTTTTAAAAGTTTGATTAAATGTAATTTGATCCTCCATGTTTTTTGTAGAGGCAGAAATCTCAGAACCTGATAAAATTATGCAAAATCTCCTTCCTGCATGACTGGTAATGTGATTCCATCACATTAAAAATGCAAATGGTCAAATGAAAATCTGCCTTTTTTTAGCCCAAAGTGAACATTTTATCAATTTCCTCTTGATTTTTGCTCTCTATACGTTACCAGTTCTGTTGTTTCTCTTATGAAGCAGCGTCCACAGGGTTAAACTGAATTTTCAACAGTAGCAGACGCTTTCTGTAAAACATGTAAAACGTCAACGTTCATTTCATCATTTCATCATTTCACACATGCTTTTTGTTTGACGTGTTGAGAACAATAAGCTCCACAGCACAAGATAGAAGAAAAAAACATCAAAACAACAAGGATCACAATGATGGTAGTATTCACAACGCAGAATATACTGTTAACGCCTCAAGCAGATTATTAAATCAGGTGTGATTATTCCTTGAAGCCCAACTTAAAACACCACCCACATATACAGCTCTGGAAAAAATAAGAGACCACTGCATTTTATTGTGAAATCAGCATCTCTACATTCTATTCCAGCGTCTGTTGAATTCCAACACCTCATTCTGCTTAAAGAGGAATAAAGTCACCAAGAACAATGGTAAAGACTGTGAGAGCTTGAAAGCTATGATTAAAAATAAGGGTTATTGCACCAAATATTGATTTCTGAACTGTTTTTAAGTGTAAATATTAGTATTATGTTGTTTCTTTGCATTGTTTGAGGTCTGAAAACATTATATCTTTTTAGTGATTTTGACCATTTGTCATTTTCTGCAAATAAATGCTCTAAATGATCATATTTTTATTTGGAATTTGGAGGAAATGTTGATAATTATTGATGATTTTCCTTATTTGGGAGCATTTTATGCTTAATGACCTACTTTTAATAGTTGTTTTGTATACTCTTAGTGGCCAAATGTCTATTACCTGTTATCATTATCTGTTACCACCATGTTAGCATCTCTGTCCAGTAATTGACAATAAAGCTGACTTTGACTTTGAGATTTCATTTGTAATGTTGTCAGTAGTTTATAGACTCAGTAAAGTAGTATATAAATAGCGAATAAGTAATAAAATCATTTTGTAGTGGCCCCCATTTTTTCCAGAGCTGTATAATTTCAGTGATATTTCCATACGAATGCTTAATATAAAACAGACACCATTTACCACAGAGACTTAATTGAATAGACTTAATTTTCTGCATTCTTTCATTTTCTGCTTTAGACTAAACACCAAAATTCTACAAATGCATACAGCTACTTCACGAGAATCACAGTATACATCACGTTACATCAAATGGAGGTTTTCATGAACTGAAACAGGACAGTGAAAAAAAACACACTTGGGTCCAGGCATCAGAATAGAAAAAGGTGCTTTTTTTCTTTGCTACACCACGGGAACGTTGTCTGTGAGGCTTTGACCCACTGTCCTACTTCCATTCTTCAGAATCCCCTCAGTGGTCACGTGACTCAAGCTTATCACCGGCGTCTTGGGGGCGTCGGCGTTCGGATCCTCCGCCCGTGGCTCCAGGAAGGCGACCCTCTTCCCGTTGGACCGCCGCTGTCCCGACTCCACCTCCCTGGGGTCGGCGCAGAGGACAAAGGCGCGTCCGCCGCAGCCCCTGGACGCCCCGGCCCTGCTGTCCCTGCAGCGGCAGGGTGTCAGGTAGAGGTAGAGCAGCACCAGGATGATGCTGACCACGCAGGACGCCAGGGTGGTGAACGCCGTGTTGAAGTGCTCGGCGCCGCTGCGGTGCCCGAAGCCACTGGCCAAGGCGCCGCTGGAGTTCCTGACCGCCACCACCACCTCCAGGGGCTCGTAGGGGCTGTAGTGGCGCCCGCGGACCGCCACGCACCCGTAGGTGCCGGAGTCCTCCAGCAGCGCCCCCTGGATTTCCAAGGTGCCGTTGGGGAGGACCAGGAAGTGGTCGGTAGGGTCGTTCACAGTCGAATTGACCACCGTCCTTGGAGTGACCCAAAAAACTGGCCCAATTGGTGCAGGATCAACCAGCCCAACGCATGGCACCCAAAGCCACTTCCCCACCTCGGCTTGGTACGTTTGAACCTGAATCGGAACATCCGAACCTCCTTGTCCGCTACAATTAGACCTAGCGTCGTCCCCGCAAGGGTATTCACCTCGGAAGTCGAGCAGGGGGCGATACTGCTTCCACATCCAGTACTCCAGCAGGGCGACTAAGGCGCAGTCGCACACCAGCGGGTTTTCCTGCAAATAAATTCCACTCTGCTGAGAGAGAGCCAGCAGGCGCTGGACGGACACCTCGGAGAGCCTGTTGAAGGACAGGTCGAGGAAGACCAGGTTATGGGGGCCTTCCGGTTCCTCATAGAGCCCAATGGGGAAGTCCGCCAGACGGTTCCCAGAGAGGTAGAGCCGCCTCAGGCTGTGGAGGTCAGCGGTGGCCCCCGGTAGGATCTCGGCGATCTGGTTATCGAACAGCAGCAGCTCCTTCAGCTCCCTGAGTCCGGCGAACATGGACTCGTCGAGCGCCGTCAGGCGGTTGGACGACAGGTCGAGGTGGAGGAGGCGCGGCGTCGCGGCGAAGGCGCCCCCCTCGATCCGGCCGATGGCGTTCCGGCTGAGGACCAACGTGGAGAGGCGGTCGAACGGCGGCGAGGCCCAGGCGGCCGGCAGCACCGCCAGGGCATTGTGGCTCAGGTCCAGGCGGGTGGCGTACGCCGGGAGGCCGGAGGGCGGCGCCGAGAGGTTGCGGCCGCTGCAGGAAACGATGTCGCTGGCGCAGAGGCAGCGGGACGGGCAGGCCGCCACGGAGGGAGACAGGCCAAAGAACAGGGAGAGTAGCAGGGCTGCAGCGGCCCGGCTGCCTCCTAAATTGGTCTTGAATAAAAGCTGTGACGCACTGGGACACATCCTGGTTTTCCCTCAGGATGGAATCTCAGGTTACCGTCTCGCTGGTTGTGCACATATCAGGATCCGGCTGATACTGGACCGGTTTTAGGAGCTGAAACAGAGGCACAGAGGCACAGAGAAAACAAGGGAATGGATCACATTATTCTTTTATAGCACCGGGGGGAGCGGAAGGTTCAGATTATTATTTTAACTTTATCTTAACCGCTGTGGACGTTACAAGTTAAATTCCTGCCTGAAATAATCCTGCTAATCTAAACATGCATGAATATTATAAGGGGATGTAGTTAAAATGCTGAAGTTAAGTATAAAATGTTGGTTTGGTCTTTGACTGATGTATTATTCTCTATGACGTCATTGGATTATTATTATGAAGCAGCATCAGTGTCTAGTTTCAGCTACTTTATAGAGTTCGACAGTTCAGTCCAGTGGTTCTCAACCTATGGTTCCGGCCCCTACGAACATGGCCCAGATCGTAGGATTATCTCTAGTGGAAACTGGGACAAGTAACTGAATCCGTACACGTCAGTGATCTTAACTACTGCTCCTGTTTACTACCAAACAAAACAGTCTGATTATTATACAACATGTATAATATATACATATATATTTGAATCATTTGATAATAAACTGCTCAGTTCTAACTATGCTTTGATTATTGCTTATCAAAGAACCCACAGATGTAGATTTACTGATCTCAGACTTCATGATGCATTAAAACATTTAAGGAAATGTTGAAAGGGATAAAAATCAAACAACAAAACACATATATTCATTTCTGATTATAAAACCAAATTATAATATTTCTGTATTTGTATTTATTTTCACTTTGATTGCACTAGAAATAAATGATATCATCTCAGTCTGGGATCTACTATTTGTACTGTTACACTATTACGTCTTAAGTAGATACTATTTGTCATTATTGACAGTATAATAAAGCTATAAACTGTTATTCAGACTCACCTTAATCATAAAGTAGCAGCTGTGAATCTCCTCTAATACTAATTAAAGCAGCTCAGTAATAAATAAGTATGAAAACAGTGGATTGAATATGAAAATGTGACGTTTACAGAAATAAAACGTTAAGAATCAAAGCTACAATTAATAAAGCTATGAAATAAAAGTCACAGCCTGCAATATTAGTATAATAACTATATGTATATATTAGTATAAATATACCTATATTATTATAGCTATAACTATATAATAGTATAACTGTACCTATATATTAATATATACATATAATCATATAACTATACCTTTATAATAGTATGAATTAATAGTATAAATATATTAGTATAACTATATAATAGTATAACTGTACCTATATATTAGTATATACATATAATCATATAACCATACCTATATAATAGTATAAATGAATAGTATAAATTATAAATAGTATAAATATATTAGTATAACTGTATAATAGTATAATTATAACTATATAATATTATAACTATACCTATATATTAGTATATCTATATAATATTATCTATTATAGTATTATCTATTATAATATTATAACTATATATTAGTATAACTATAACTATATAATAGTATAACTATACCTATATATTAGTATAACTATAATTATATAATAGTATAACTATACCTATATATTAGTATAACTATAATTATATAATAGTATAACTATACCTATATATTAGTAAAACTACAGCTATATAATAGTATAACTATACCTATATATTAGTATAACTATAATTATATAATAGTATAACTATAATTATATAATAGTATAACTATAACTATATAACAGTATAACTCCAACTATGTACTAGTATAACTATATAACAGTATAACTATATACTAGTATAACTATACCTATATAATTAGTATAATAGTGTAACTATATGATAGTATAACTATATACTAGTATAACTATATAACAGTATAACTATATACTAGTATAACTATATAAC